>OX422223.1:331025501-331503001 GCA_949130495.1 Sambucus nigra
GGTTTTTTTGCCATTGATGAATGAGCCGTTACGCAGAGTCTTGGGTATGGCATTTGATTACGAGGATCAAAGTAGAGTGCATTTGACTGTAATTCAAGTGGAAGGCCAAAGTAGATGATCCTCCAGAATGCATTGGGTTTCGATCTAGGCAGCAGGGTGGTTACTGCCCTAATGGTGGATAGCGTTGGTGAGGTAAGAAGAGTAATTGGTTAGAAAGATATTAGATATTGAATCCTACTTTTTGAGTTATATAGAGAAAAATGTGCATATATTTATTTGAATTGGAAATCGTTTCATTCTCAATGTATTTCCTTTTTGAACCTCATATAAAGTTATTTCACATTCATGATATGTACTTTACGTTTACCATTAAAATTTTCTCTTAATGTTGCAGTTTTGTAATATTTTAAATATTAAATATCAATTCAAAATCACAGGATGCTATGAAGATGAACTCTGCAAATGAAAATTTGCATTTTTCAGTACAATGTTATTGTTAGTGTATTGTGTTTTAAATTTTAATTGTACTTTCAAAAATAATTGAAAAATCAGTTTGATTGATATTATTTTAAATGTTTTGGAATATTTTTCGTTAAAAAATATACATGTGCACCAAATAGTACTTAATATATTTTCGCTGTAAAATGAAAAAAGAACTGAAAAAATGATATAACATTAGAATATACGCAATTCAACTTATATATGAATATGACCCTTCGCAATTTCTTTCAAATTAGTGATAGATAGAATAGATCTATCAGAAACTCAATTTTAATCTAGATTGCATTAACTTATTGATAATGAATTTTGAAATCTTCCAAACTTGATTCAAACTAATTAATATCACAATCTAATCGTTTTGCCTTGCACTAGTAAAAATAAATTGTTAAAGTTACCTACTCTTTATTCAACTAATTAGAGCGTAAATAAAATATGCACTTCAATCAACATTCTATACTTGCTAATCTATTTTTGCATTCTCTTTGAATACAATGTTTGTAAATTGCATTCACTTTTAATACAATGCAAATCTATTCAAAGTCTATTTTGAATTGAAATTCATTTTGTTCTCAATGTATTTCCTTTTCTAACCACTTATAAAGTTATTTCACATTCATGTTACATACTATACATTTTCTATTACAGTTTTCTCTTAATATTGTATTTTTATAAAATTTTAAATATTAAATATCAATTCAAAATCACAAGATGTTGTGAAGATGAACTGCAAATGAAAATTTGCAGTTTTTTGTACAATGTTTTTGTTAGCATATTATGTTTTAAATTTTAATTGTACTTTCAAAAATAATTGAAAAATATAAGTTTGAATGATTTTATTTGAAATGTTTTGGAATATTTTTTCTTAGAAAATATACATATGAAAAAAATACTACTTTAATATATTTTCGATATAAAATGAAAAAAGAATCAAAAGAATGATATAACATTAAAATATACATAATTCAACTTATATATGAATTTGAACCCTAACAATTTCTTTCAATTTAGTGATATATACAATAGATATATTATAAACTCAATTTTAATCTAGATCGTATTAATTTATTGATAAAGAATTTCAAAATCTTCCAAACTTGATTCAAACTAATTAAAATGGCAATATAATCGTTTTTCCTTGCACTAGTAAAAACAAATTGTTATAGTTACCTACTCTTTTATTGAACTAATTAGAGCGTAAACAAAATATGCACTTCAATCAACATTCTATACGTGCAAATCTATTTTTGTGCTCACTTTGAATACAATGTTTGTAAAGTGAATTTACTTTAAATACAATGGAAGCCTATTTTGAAAGTGCACTCAAACTTATCCTTTGATTTTGAATTGATATACTTCTTATAAAGGATATTTAATTTGTTTAGTCAGATAGCATTACTCTACTTGAATATAATTGTGACTTAAAATTGAACATCATGAATAAAGAAAGTAATAGAACAAGAGTACAAAAAGGCAAACATCCCATTGCATATGATCACTTGATAGTACAAACCAATTCTTTCCAGTTCAGTTGAGGAGCTAGACCTAGTTTAAGGTCACATTTAAATAGCTAATCAACAAAATCGTACCAACAAGAAGGCCAATAAGACATACAAATAAAAATCACAACTTATCGCATATGATCATTAATGAGTCAACACCATTGTTAAGCATATTTTTTAGTTGATAAATAAGGTATTTACAAACTGGAAAACAACACACACACACACACACACACACACACACACACACACACACATATATATATATATATATATATATATAATTGTTCTAAAAACCCGTGCCTAGGCACGCCTAGGCTTGAGGCTTGGGAGAAACGCCCCCCCTTAAGATTTTTATGCCTCATTCTTCGTAAAACCCTTAAGGCACACTTTTTTCTAAAAATAACAATGCTTTAGTGAAACGATATCGCCTTTTAAAGAATTTTTTTACAAACCGGACCATTGTCTCATCCAAATTAATCAAATAGTATTTTAATTTGCAAATGTTCACATTTTATGATATGTACAATTATAGTATTTTAATACCCTTTTTATGGTTAAAAAATATTAAAATATTTAAGAAGACCTAAATTTCTTTTTACGCGTAAGGCCCGCCTAGGCTTCTAAGGCTTAAGGCTTAAGGCTTGGCCTCCACGCCTCGATCACGCCCCACGTTTTTTAGAACCTTGATATATATATATATATTGCATGTCTTATCAGTTCAATGTTTTAGAGTATTGAACAATATCATTCCTCATTGTCATATAGTGTAAATTACTAAACAGTATAAAGAAACTAAAAGTATATAATAGTCAAATGTTCTACTAAGATTTACTAAAAACAAATGAGTAAGAAAACAAATTTCCAATGCGTAATTAAGAAAAGTTAGTGATATTTTCTTCGATAAACTGCATCTCTTTTATGATCTTGGTAGTTGTGTCTTCAACTGGTATTTTTGAGGAAGAGACCATCTTCTATTTCGATCATTCATCAATTTGAATGTGATTTTTGATCTTTTTAACCCATATAGTCTTCTGAGTAGGTGCATGGAATGTCTCTTAGATGGGCAATACATGCTATGAACTCGCAAACAAAGTGTGCACAATCAACTCTGTAATAATAATAATAATAATAATAATAATAATAATAATAATAATAATAATAATAATAATAATAATAATAATAATAATAATAATAATAATAATAATAATAATAATAATAATAATAATAATAAGGTGACTAAAAAATTAATTTAAAAATTAGAAAAGAAACATAAATGTCATAAAATGAAAGTATTCGAAATAAAGGTATAACGTCAAAAAATATACAATGTGAGGATCAAACACGTTTATGGCAACAACAATATTCATGATATACAATGTGAGGATTAACTAGTTATGGGGATGAGTTGTCGAAAAATAGTGTCGAATTATACCTCTGGGTAAAAAGTAAGTAAGGACCAAACAACAAGTAATACTTTTATTCTACTCCCTTTCATCTAGTGACCTGTTTATCATCCGAGGTATAGTTATTTTTTAAGACAGAATTTGAGAACACACAGGGGATAAATCAACCTAATAGCAAAAAGAGAGAAATGGAAGGAGAAATGTACTTCATATGCACTATCACTTGAACAAGTGATTATCTGTGAACGTGTCAACATATACAGAAGCATGAGTATATGATCCATGATAAGGAATGATTAATGTAGATAATATATAATCAAGGATTTACATTATGAGGCTACGACTATTAAATATGAGTAACACCAGTAGAATGTAGTAAGTATATAAATTATTGTAGGCCTACTTAAGGGTTTATATCTTAAGTCTTTATCTTTTTTTCTCTATATATTTGATGAATTTGATAAAAGAATACAAGAAGATATGTATCATGTTATTTGAATATGTTCTTGTTGTAATATATGACCCCCCCCCCCCCCCCCCCGCCGAAGCGACAGGCACACACACATACGCACGTGTTTACGAAGTTTATCTAAGTGTAATTGTATAATATTTACATATTTATGTTCATATATTAAATATTCATGTCCAATTTCAGTGTTTGATTTATTGATTTAAAAAATTCAAGTATCTTTTCAGCATAACTAATGAATCCATTTGTTCATTTTCAATTCAAAAATCTTACTATTTCATTCCCAACCTTAAACTTGCATAAATATGCGTAATTTAGGAATTTTCGATTTCATTGCAACTATACTAAATAAACACACTATAGAAAAATGATTTATTTTTAAAATGTCTCTAAAGACATCAACCTTTGATGTTCGGAGATGCGATTGCTTAATTTGCATCTTTAAGACTAGTACACATTTTCAACAAGAAGAAGATACATACATAGTAGGCACTCAAGTAAGTTCCAACTTATGCGAAAATGGATCTTATTAAATTTTAATAACATAAAAACACTTTTAAGCAGTACAATTTGTGTATACAACCAATAATATTACTAACAATTTTTTTTTCCAAATTGTACAGTTTTTTGCCCATACTTAAACTCCTATAAATATGCATATATTACACATCTTGCATTTCATTCCAAATCTAATACATAAAACACTAAAAATATAAATTTATAGTGTAACGCTCCGACCCGAATTTATGGGTTACCCGTAATCAACTCGGTCCGACTCGAGCGTTAGGTGTGAAGTGTTGCTAGTCCAGTTTTACTTTAATTAATACTTCACTTATTTAGGATGCAATTCTAGATTCAAGATAAATAATGTGAGGGACCCATGGGGATCACCCCAAAGTCCAAGTATGTAGATCTACTAATGTAAAAATAGAGGAGATACTTACATGTATAACACTCTTAAAATACGAGACCGCTTCCAACCTGTCGTAACAAAGCGAGGGTGTGAGTCGATGATTAGTGGAAAATATACAAATGCAATATAGAATTGAACAGCAGAAAGTTGACTCAAACACGTTGTTATATATATATATATATACTCAATGCATGAAATGGTTTTTACTTCCGAAAACCTGATTTATTCTTATTCAGATTAATTTACCTTAATCTTGTAAAATACTTCATTTACTAATTCTTAGCCTTTCTCACTTTAATTAACACACCCTATTCAACACTTCAAACCACTACATTTGATTTATCCGAACACATTTCTTTACCGAAATCACCCTTTTATTTATCCAACACACTTTAGTATTTTCATTGAAACTCACCCTTTCAACATACGTGAACCCCATGTAAGAAAATACTTATTTAATCTTTAAAACATTTTTATAACACATTATTGTGTTAATTATGGGTTTAACCGCTTAGGTTTCTTAATCACCCATTTACCTAGTCACTTTACCTTTTTCCTTACTTTGTGGTAATTTATCAATTATACATTTACTTGTCCATTTTAACCTTTACTGGGACATTGATTTATTCATTCAAGTTAGGTTGTATTACCACATTTTATCACATAACCCCTTTTCTTGACATGTTCCTTATTCCTTTTACCTTTTCACGGAATTGGTCCCCACCGCTAGCTATGCGCACCATATGCTCTGGCCAGTGGTTTTCGGCTTTTCACCCTAGGGCGTCGGGACCTTCTTACTTATCCCGGTGTCATTCGAGTTCCTTTTAATGTGTTTTAATTTTTCAAATGTCCACATTACCCACTTCTCATTTTTACCCGGCCAAATCCTGTGCCCCGAGTTACACACCAACTTGTGCTACACTTTGAAATTTTACCATTTCATGTCCTTTTCATTTAAACCTTGATTTTATTCCAAAAATCATATCTATTTAGGACCACTTTGTGTAACACCTTCTCAACATTTTTTATTTCATAAAAATGTTCCATTTAAAGTAAAATTGCCATTTTAATCATATGTTTCCAAAATCACCTTTTACTCCATTCTCACAAGTGTTAATTCCTTACAAAATAGTATTAAATTACTCACTCTAACTTTTTGAGTGTTTTAACATATTAACACCATTTTTAACTTTGGAGTAATAGTCTTATTAATTGGAAACACTTATACACCCTTAATCCCTTTTCAATATCAAAAGTGTTAATCCTTTACAAAATTACTAAGTCACACATACTAACTTTTCCATGTTTACCCATTAACACTTAATGAATATTTTTATCAACATTTTCCCAACCACACGTTTCATTACTTTCTTTATTCAAGAAATTCATTTACGCTTAAGACTATTTTTATACGAAAATACCATTTCTTTCATTTTACATGTAGTCTTACACTTTATCCTTATCACATTTATAACTCCCTTTTCACACACTTTTAAGGACAAGAATTTCGACACTTTCTTATTTCATGTTTAAACACACAAAATTTTCTTTAAACTTGTTTATACACTTAGTGTCAAAATACTGCAAGTCCAAATACATGAGAAGACGAATTTGGAAACTTAAAATCCTATTAAATTGGTTAAACACATTTTTCATTCTAGAAATTCATTATACTTGCAAAAATTATATTTTCAAGATATAAAAGACATTTAATTTCTTCAAACTCAACAAATGTCTATTTTTCATAAAATCATTTTTTTTTTGCAAGAAACATCATTTCACCAAAGTTTACCAAAATAAATCGTTATTTTCAAACACATTATTTCATAAAATGTTTAATCATTAATCTTTCTAAAAATACACTTTTTCACAAAAAAACAACTTTTAATATTTCAAAACTTTGAAATACTTAACACACTCTTTATTTTTAACAAAACATCATTTTCTATCATTTTTATTTCATAAACGTATTTATTAATTCTACATATAAATCACACCATTTAACTAAATGCAGCCTACTCATATAGTCTAATTACAAGACTACGAATATGCAAATAAAGTCTTACACTAAGAATAAGGTTTTTCCACCTCTAATGGCTCCAATGGTGTTAGAAATGTTCGTATAGAAGGAGAAACTCCCACCTCCAAATATGGCCTTAAGGGATTACCAAATGCATCCTCCAAAATGCTCCAAAATGTTCTTCTTCCAAGCAAGACCCACCACTACACCAAAACTTCCAACATTCCACGGTAAAATTTTTTGACAAGTTTGGCGATGACGAAGCAAATTGTCACGAACTTTCCACGGTCAAAGTCTGTGAAAATTATTAAACTTGTCATAGACTTTGACCATGACAATTCCCTGACAAAGGAAAACTGTCACAAACTTTGACCGTGATAAGTCCGTGATAATTTTTTATCACGGTCAAAATCCATGACAAATCTAGGCAGCATTAAAAAAACTATGGGGAAGTATGGCCACTGTCACAGCCCAACAATATATTTGTACCAGTTACAGCATATTAAACCTGTACAAACATCATATATATCAAGCAACATTCAATATTCAATAACCAAATCAAATAAATACAAATATCCATAACCATAACAAACCAACAAATATCCATAACCAAATAAAAAAAATACAAATAATATGCAATATTCAATATTTAAAACGAAGAAATGCAAATAATGTCATGGACTAGGGTCTTGGTCAAGTCGGAGAAGGAAAGTAGGCCACACTACATATTCATTGACACATCCATCGATTCGTCGAACACCGCATTGTTGTTCCAACCACAAAGATGCATTACCTATTTCGGGCACAATATGGGTGACGAGAACCTTTGCCTCTATATCTTGCATGGCACGTCCATGAACCACACTACCTGGGTGTGTTTGGGTGCCTCAACCCCCTAGCTATCGGCGTGCCACCAAATATGTCTATCAAATACACGCTCGGCCAACGAATTGTTTACATAGGCCGTTCGACGGGGGTCATGATGGGAAATGGATCATATAAAAGCGGGGACTGGGTGCGGGCGATGAGGTGAGAGAGATGTTGCAATGGCATCCTCGTCTACCTCATTTACCTTCTCCTTCCCCTTCCCCTTCCCCTTTTAGGAGGTGTACCCCAACTAACACTTCATGAACTCGAACATATCGAGGACCGTTGCCTCAAACTTTTGTGGGTGTCCACCTTACGAGCCAACCCTGTGTAGCTCGTCTCAATCCCGGTGATCTTTGACTTCCCCACCCTAGAGCTCACCCCATAGTTTTCCCCTTGTGACCCACCTCGATCACTTTGCTTAGTGCATTTGTAGCCAAAGATTCCTTGTTGGAATCAGACTGTTTATCATGCACTTTCTTAAGCTTTGCCTGAAACGAAAAAAGTACACTATTAGTTAAGTTAATAAAAAAAATTATAACATAATTAAAAAATAAATAAAACAATTGTAAGATATTTTTATAACTTACAATCATGGCTGCCACGTTCGGAGACACCTCCTTATCCTTGCCCTTCTTTATTCGAATTGCCACATAGGCATCGAGCCTATATGGCCTACCCCAAGAGACACTCCCCGTCTCCTGAAATAAAATAATGTAGAATTAGTAAATAATGCAAAGTAATGCTAAATTAGAATAACATAAAACTAAAATTAAAGAAAAATAAAAACTTACCATCCTATGCTCCACTTCGGCGTAAAATGTCCACCTGGAGTAGTGCATGTCCACCTTTTTCCCCCGTTTGTCCCTCCCAGATTGATGTGATGTCAACTGCCGCTCCTCGATCTCATTGTCGACAAACTACGGCCACTGTACCAATGAGATTGGCTCCTTCGACGGTACGGTGTCACTGACCCTCAATATGAACTTCGGGTCCTGCCCAAATTACCGTACCTACATATTTATTCCACATCTTGTATTCACCTCTCAATTGTTCTAACGTGGAGTCGCGGACATGCAGGGACAGGCCTAATTATTCCTATCAAACAAATATAAACCAAAAGTAAAGTAAGTGTTAGTTGTAGTAAAGTTATATAATAAAATATAAATATAAATACAAATACAAACATAAATACAAATACAAAATAAAAATAAAATGAGTAACTACCTGTAGTGCCGCCCAGATGGCCATCTTGAGCTCCCATGGAACCTTTCTCCAATCCGTGTACCCCGGGTCGACAATCGACTTGAGAAACTCTAAGCCTCTAGCCTGTAAGGTCGTCTTCTTCTCGACGAAGGACTCCAAATTGCCCCATTTTGGGGGCCTAATGGCAGACGAGCCTCCCTCGCCTCCACTACCGTGAGGCCCTGATGAAACCATTTCCTATAAAATTATTATTAGTAGTACAAACACATATACGAGAAAATTATCAAAATCCAAATGAATAAAAAAAATTCAAATAAATAGAATACTTATTACAAATCTAAAAACTATTTCAAATTCTGATCATGTCATAGACGAAGAATTAATGGTTAAACTGAGTAAGATTCTAATTAACATATTCAATAACCAACCCACTGATTTTGATTCAAATCCACTGGAACTGATCAAATCCAAATGAATAAAAGCATTAAACTGTCATCTGATATTAATAAAGCACTAGAAGAATAGAAGTTAATGACATTATAAGAATATAAATTCATATCATAAACTGAACTAAGAATTGTTTTAAATCATTGGAATACTCATTACAAATCTAAAAAATGATTCAAATCCGGGTTATCATCTAAAGTGGATTGATATTTTGTAAGAGCAGACAAGTCTCCACACTACTAGTTAGAAGCTTTGGCGTGTGTAGGACGATTGATCACGGCTCTTTGTTGATTTACTCTGAGTAAAACACTTGCTTGACATTTTAAAAAGCATAAATAAATGGCTCATCACTCATATGCTCCTTGCTCTTCAACTTGGACAAGTCAACAATGATCAAATTAGTGTCAGGATCAACTTAACAATCAGACAATGGATTTAGGCAATGGTAATTTTTGTGCATTTTCAACGATTTAAGGTATTTTTGTGCATTTTCTCCATACTTTGAATGACTCCCCCCAAGGCATATGCCCACAATATGTTCAGTGATGTTCGTCTTCGCATGCATCACATCCAATACATGGTGCACCAGGTTATTCTACCAATATGGCAAGTCAAATAAAATTGATCTCCTAAACCATGCCTTTCTTTTCTCAGTTTCATTCCCAGTTGGGGTCTTCTTATACTTGACATTGTTGAATTTATTATTCTCACTTATCATATTAGGGCCACAATTAGAAGATATAATTCCAATTTTTGAACCTGAAAGTTTTCTCAGAGGTAGCCTATATTCAACGCCCATCGGGTAAAAAATTAGAACCTTTCTCAAATCTAAAACTATGATCAGGGGGTAAAAATCTCGTATAGAAATGGTATATATTTTTTCCACTATCGATGAGATGTTGATATTAATCCTCCTCTCCAAAAATAGGACACCCCAAATAACCATGTACTACACAATCGGATAATGTCCCATAAGCTAGAAAATCATGAATTGCCCACATCAACATAGCTTTTAGCGTAAACGCTTCTTTTTTAAAAGAGTCAAATGCTTTCACACCCTCTTACCACAACTCATTTAATTCTTCTACCAAAGGATACAAGTAGACATCGATGTCCTCACTTGGTTCCTTTGGCCCAGGTATCAATAAAGATGGCATCGAAAATTAAGGTCTCATACACTGTGAAGGATGGAGGTTTAGTGGTGCTAGGATTACTGGCCATACACTCTGAGTAGTGCTCATATTTCCAAATTGATTAAAACCATCTGTTGATATTGCCAAACGAATGTTACGTTGTTCTCGAGCAAAATTGGGATACTCATAATTCATCCTCTTCTAAGTTGTAGAATCAATAGGATGACTCATGAGATTATCCCCAACTTCTGCCTTAGCATGCCAAGTCATTGCCTCCGCTATCCATGGAACTGTGAAAAAATGCCTCAATTTAGGCCCAATGGGAAAATATTTCAACACTTTTGAATTCGTGCCTTCCTTGCCAGTAGAATGCACATATTTAGGTTCATCGTATACCGAACACGGATCGATATTTTCATACTCCTTTCGGCATGGTATGAAGTCATACACACAAGAATGAATTGATTTATACTTCATTTCCAAACCTTTCAAACTCTTCTTCTTAGTAGGACAGCTATTTAAAAGTGTATTCTGCTTGTGTATAAAGCTCTTCACCCAATTCAAAATTCCTGTCACGTTATTGCCAAACAAACCATATTAGGTCTTTAAACTATGAAAACCAACCATGGCATGTAAAGTTGTTTGATCTTTGTCACCGCCAGAGTACAATAGCTAAGTCGCCTTGAATTTTAAACTTTGGTAGTGATCTTCAAGGTTTATCCTGATATCTTCATGAGAACCTGAACCTTGTACATCGTTAGTGACCTCATTTTCTTCCACTTCATGAACTCCATACGCGTCATCAACTAAATCCTCTAGCATATTATAATCTACATTGCCCTTCCTGTGTACATCTATCCTACTTGTTGAAGGTTATTATGAAGGTTGCTCAGGGACAAAAGGAACTTTCGATTTTTAGTGAAAAATCAAAAATCGATAATTATCTTGCATACCTCATCTTAAAACATATATCTCAACTATTTTTCACTCAAACACCTTACCATTCTTACACTTAGCACACGAACATGGGAACTCTTCATCATTACATCTTTTTGCGTATTTCACAAATTCATTAGTACCTCTGAGAAACACATCTCCTAATCTATTTATCTCACCCACCCACTCTTTTTATATAGGATATCCCATCATAGCTACTACAAACAATCACATTTTATGGGTAAGAAGCGTATATTAATGGTTTAGTATAAACATAAGCGTATATTCATTTACTCTGTAATAATGTTTATAGTGATGATTTATACATAGTTATGTTTCATTCCGCATTATTAGTTGTTTAACAGCAAGCTTTTTAAAATTTATAGTATGTTTCATTTATGTCTTATTTATATTCGGTAGGATCACAACCCTTAATGTTAAAAATGCCTAGGGCCAACCAACTCAATTTCCATCTAAACGTTCAAATCCCCCAGTCAACAACAATTCAAGAATTCCAAACAACAATTCAAATAATAATGCAAAATATTAGAAATTTCTAGGGCCAACCAACTCCATGGCCATCTAAATGTTCAAATCCACCAGTCAACAACAATTCAAGAACCCGAAACAATAATTCAAATAATAATGCAAGTAACGAGGGTGTAAATTTACACTAAATCAACTTCAATACGATTACTTATTACCTTTTCACCCTCGTTACTAGTTATATAACACTTGTTTTGGGGTGCATGCATGCATGCATTCTATAACAATTTATGAGCACAAACATATATATATATATATATAGAGAGAGAGAGAGAGAGAGAGAGAGAGATGGTCTCTAAAATATGTGAGGAAGAGGAAAGGGCGTCGCCGCTACTGCAATTAGAGAGAGTTGTAAGGGCAAACCCACTAAAAATCAATTTATTCCAATTGCCTCCATCTCATCTAAAGGGTGAGTAGTACTATCCCATTTAAGACCGCATATTTATGTAATATACTAAGCAGCTCATGCACATTATTTCCATTTGAGGAAAATTCGGCAGCATATCCCCATAGTTCTCCAAGTACATGACATAGATTCCCAAATGTAAGAGTTATTTCAATTTATCAACTGAAATAACACTTAATTCCGCATCATCTAGTATGTACCCAGAGAACATTAAGAGACGGCAGTAGAACTTCCCTCAAAAGTAACAAGTTTAAGCCACTAAGAATATTATTACACGGAAAATATGTTGTACCAAATTGTCCAAATGGGAAAATTCGAGAGATCTCATTACGAGGGTAATGATTCTCGAACGGGTCTAAGGGCTATTTAATGAGAGCGTATAAAAACTAGAAGGATAGTATCTATGCGCACTATTATTAATTGTTTAACAACAAACTTTTAAAATTTGTTAATATAGTCTAAGGGTCAACCAACTCAACGGCCATGTAAATGTTCAAATCCACTAATCAATAACAATTCAAGAATCCCAAACATTTCAACAATTCAATAGTCCCTCTCTCTCTCTCTCTCTCTCTCTCTCTCTCTCTGTATATATATATATATATATGTATATATATGAGAGAGAGAGATGTACTGAAAGGGGGTCGCCGGATTATGTGAGGAAGAGGAAAAGGGGTCGTCGCTGCTGCAATTAGAGAGAGAAACCAAATATCAAATACCAAATACCAATTTCAAATTCAATTTCAATTTATAATACCAATTTCAATTTCAATTTATAATAATCATTTCAATTTCAATTTTAATTTATAATAACAATTTCAAATTCAAATTCAATTTTAATTTTAATTTTAATTTCAATTACCAATTTCAATTTCAATTTTAATTTTAATTTCAAATACTAAATTCAATTTCAAACACACACACACACATTGAAATATTGGCCCCAAAACAGTGACCCAAACACATACACACACACGCACACACAGTGACCCCAAAACATACACACACACTGACCCACAATCATACACACACTCTCAAATCTTAGCGCGCACACACACATACACTTACCCCAAAACACACACACACACAGACCCCAGAACACACACACACTGACCCCCCCCCCACACACACACAAAGGAGGGAGAGAGAGAGAGAGAGAGAGAGAGAGAGAAACGTACCAAAACAATGGAGAGAGAGGTTGAAACGGGCGAGAGAGAGAGACTGAAACAGGTGAGAGAAAAATAAGGGAACTGAAATGCGAGGGAAAAGAAAAAACAGCGACTGGGGTTTTTAATATATAAGTGTCATCACGGACGGGTCACGGCCAAAGACCGTGATAACTTTATTAGGTTGTCACGGTCTTTAACTGTGACACGTCCGTGAGAAGTCCGTGACGATTTTTGCCACGACCAAATATCGTGATAGAAAATGAGTGTTTTTTTGTCACGGTCTTTGACCGTGACAAGGGTTACCGGGTGAAGGGTTCTATTTTGACCTTTTTGGTGTACTTCAAACTCCATGGAATTTCTCATCATCTTCTCAAAAATCCCCCAAATATTCCTCCAAAATTCGTAGCTCTTTTTTCTCGATAGTGGAAATGGGTATTGTGGGTTTGAACAAGGTGGAACACTACACAAAATAGTGGTCGAATGATGGTTTGGTGGTGGGTGGAGGTGGAATACCACCCACCTCTCTCTTTCTCTCTATCCTTGTATTTTCTCCCAACTCAAAATAGCCCCAAATAATCCAAAAAAAATCCTTAATAAAACCCTCCCAAAGGCCAAAAACTCCGTTTTGCCTTCTGGACTGATTTGAGCTCGACAGCTCAAAGATATAATGTCTTGAATCGTGACAGCACATAAGGGCAACTTAGATTAAAAATTCTCAACTTACATTGTTCGAATGACAAGCCTAGGTCATTCGAATGACTTAGCCATATCGTTTGAATTGTATATCACGCGACCCTTCGCGCGATATACCATTGTAAATCAGTAGCACCTTGTTTGAAGACGTGTATCTCGTGGCCATCTAATGACTTCCCCTTGTCGTTCGAACGATATTACCTTGTCCTCTGAACGGCCCTTTTTTCTTCTTCTTTTATTTTCCTCCAACTTATCCATAATTCTACTATAATTATCATTAACTCATCCTCATTTATAATTCATATATAATTTAATTAAATTACTAGAGCAGGATATTACAAAATTTCCTCCTTGGGGAATTACATCCCCAAAATTCTCGATCCATCAATACTCAAGCATATGAGGTCCACCAATTTCTATTTTAAGTCCTTGAATTCCTCCAAAATAACCGGCCAAACTCCTTAACACTAAGGTCACCCAATACTTAAAATACGGCATGTTCTAATGCTCACCATTTTTCTCACCATGATATTATATAACCGACTCCAAGTCTCCACTAACTTGATGATCATGTTTAAAAAATTTCTAGCACTTCCTATGCTAGCACCTAAAGCATATCGGTGCCTGCATGGTAAACCCTTCCTAGTGGTCAATACTCACCCAATGTAGGCCTTAATACAACCAACCGCCGTATACATCACCAAAATTAATTCTAAATTAGGGTCATACATCCTGTGTTCAACAAAATTTTCAATTTATCATTACTATATAACTCGCATGAGTTTGTCGATAACCATACTATGATATTCTCTCACTCCTATTAGGTATAATCCCATCAAATCATTGTCGCACGCCCGGTTTACACCTTCCGTTGCATCACTCTGGTGAATCTAACACTACCATAGGTGTCTCGTCCTTAATTTCCTACTAGAGTCTCACTCTAATCCACTCACCGTGATAAAGAAACATCGTATGCTAAGTCTCAATAATTTCTAATACTATACTGTATCCTCAAGCCATCATCCCACTCTTCGTAACCTGAGCCATTGATTGCCGAGCCGACCAGTCAAAATTCCACTAGTCCTGAGAAAGATAGCTACTACGAGCAAACTATGTGGCTGAGAATGCAGCCACCCATACACAAAGCTTCATACAATCGTAAGAATACCTCTGATGGTCACACCCAGTTACCGAGATGCCTTGACCAAAGTTGGTCCACCACGCTCTCCCGGGACCAACCACGTCGTACCATGACATGATACCAATCTGAGTCACCATATGGATGAGAATATCGATTCTCGATTATCAAAACTGAAAGGAACACACTTGAGTCAGAAGGAACAAGCAACTGTCCCGAGGAATTGTAATACTCCATATTTTTATGGCTTTTAAATTTAGGGATTTATTAAATTTAATTGAGGTAAATTAATTTAATATTAATTCAAAAATTTGTTTTAAATATTTACTAGCGTGACGAGAGTTAGTAATTATTTTAAAATTATTTATTTATTAAATATTACTTATTGAGTAGCGTAATATATAGAATTGAATTTATTAAAAATTATCACGAGTGTATAATTGGATAATTATAGAAATTAAGTCGGGACGTGTCTGTGTCGCGTCAGGATTAAATTATTATTATATAAAGTGAATTAAATTATAAGTCGACCATATGGTCATTTCGAGTGTGCCAATGTGTTCGGAAGGGTCGAGATAGTAAGAAAAGTGTACCCGGGGGTTTAGTTTGGGTCTCAGGGCATTTTTAAGCCTAATTGGCATCCCGGGAGGGTATTATAGACATTTTACATTTTTGGGCAATTAAACCCATGAATTTCCTAAGGATATATCAGCCTTTAGGAGTTGTCTTCTAGGGTTAACAAACACAAAACCCAATAATGACCATTATAGAAGGAGTTGGAGAGCTTTCCAAGCAACTCAAGGCCAAAGACTCACCCATTTGCACCGCCACCACCACCAAAGCGTAGATCGCGCGACGAGGAACGCAACCATACCTCTTTCATTCACAAATCAGAAACTCAAATTCCAGGCAAGTATCTATCTTGATTCTTTTTTAGTTAATGTCTCACCCATGTTAGTTTAGGATTATCAAGAACATGTTTTATGAAAGGAATAGATAATTTAGAGGCTTTAAATCGCATGTTTAGAGAAATTTAATATATTATGGACATACCCATCACATGTAGAGGATTACCCACGAATTAATATGAATTTAATAACAAGAAATCTGGGAAATAATTAAAAGAATGTATGTTTCCTCCAAAATTAGGGTTCTTGAGGATTTTGTCAATTTTACCCCATTAATTCGATATCGTTGATGAATTTGAACTTGTTTCACGTAGGAAAACATGTAGTTAGGTATATAGTACTAGTAGTAATGTTGTTTGGGAGTTTGGTCAAAATTGATAGAGTTTTGGAGGATTTTTGGTGATGAAACCCGTAGGATAGTTTATGCAGATTCTGGGAATATCTGGGCGATCGATCGATCGACCTTGAATGTCGATCGGTCGACCCCCTCCCTTTGATCGGTCGATCTCTTCTGAATTTTGAAGCTTGTTATTTATTCTTAATGATTGACCTTGTGCCACTTTGTAGGAACCCTTATACATGTTTTATATACCATAATGGGACTTGGAAAAGACCAGTAGGGTTGTAGGCAAGGTTCAGGTGGTACGATTCATATGCGATTTAACCGTGGGGTCTTAGGAATATAAATTTAGTGGAGAATCGTGCGTACGTTATAGTATACCTTGTGAGAATTAAGAAAGACTTAGACCAGTAGAGTAGTGAGGGTGATCCTACTGAATTTTATTACTTTGAGAAGATACACTTCGAGAGTCGAGAAGTACTTAAGGATTTGTTATACTTAATAGAATAAAAAGAGTGATTTACTTATACGTAGAACTCAAGCGTTAAATGTTACGCATGGCTAGAATAATGTTATGGGTTATGGGTGTACCTAGTTGTTTTATGTAAATATATATATGAGGGCATGTATATATATTATTTGAATACCTGTGTTTAATCATACCCGCGCTACTTTCTATCATGGAGGTTTTTGCGCCGGGACAGTCTTATTCTGATGTGACCGTTATGGGGGAATATTGGCTTGTACCCTAGAACATAGGATTCCTTGGTACAGGATATCTGAGAAAGATAGTCAGGCGGTCCTAAGAGATGTGAGGGGTATGCGCTAACCTATTAGTGACCTGGAACTATGCTTCGCCTCCTTTTTGTGTGTATTGTGTTAATACAATTCAAGAATGATTCCGAACTAGTATTTCCCTTAGTTTGAGTGATACGGGGACTTGATAGCAGAGTATGCCAGCACCATAGACTGTATGTGGGGTGTCGTTAGTATGTATATTATATGCGTGACTAATATATATACGTATATCTATATGGGAACTTTCTACTATGCATATAAGTAGTTAAGTAAGGAATAAATGCTTCAACCTTATTATAAGTGTTCGGGAAATTTTTGACGATAATGACTTGTTCTAAATAACGTAAGAAATCTTGAAGAGAATGATTTCCTAAAGTAAATATCATAACCTTAATTTTCACGAGATAAAACCTTATGGAGAATAAATTAGAGAAACTTACGAGATTTATTAGTACGGTAGGCGTGGACACTAGATGAGAGGTGAGAATTCTCAAGAGAGTGTTGCATACTAACATGGTTGTTGCATTAGCCGATAAGCATTTTAAATACTTGCTAAACTATTTTTTTTAAACTATTTTACACTCGGGCTCTGACCCGCTTCATGTCCTCTTTTCTCTCTCTTGTATATATATATATGTATTACAGGTGCCCAGCCTCAGGGGCATCAGGCATGGATCTTTGGACTATTGCGGTGCTGTATGTAGTGTGGGAGTTGCAGGTCTTTGCAGTTTACGACTTCATCCTTGTTTTCTCAATGTTTCATATACTTCTCCTTAGATAGGGCATGTGTCGCCCATTTCCAGTTTTATCTAGTTCAGAGAGATTTGTACTTTTGATTTATTTTAGTATTCTGTTGTAGTTGGGATTACTTGTAATTATTACCTTCTCCTACGATTTGGGATATTTTATTTGGATTGATTTATCTAGTATGTTCTTTCATTTGGATGGTTTGGTTTTAATACTATCAATTGTATTCGTGAAAATGGCTTCGTAATTAATAAAAGCATTCGGACTTAATTTATAAGATTAAATGTTTTGACACTTAGCTTAATTATTTATAAGGTGATTAAATAAGAAATTATTTTTCGACAGTGATGCTAAGAATGAACCAACCTGACACTTTGAGTTAATTTAATAAAGGACTGATCACCCGGTATTTAATTAGGCGGGTGTCACGGGAATTTTTCCCATAAACGTTCGACTCTGACTCACATAAGCGAACCTATGTCGTGCACTTGAAGTCATGCCACTCATTACTAGAGTTCTCATCGAGCAAAATTCCTATCAACATACCCTAACTTGGGTCACTGGACGTGGTGAATTGAATCACAACCATTCATCCTCGCAATACAAAAGAATTTTTTTACGAATCGGTAGTCCTTTAGGAGGTCAATGCCCTACTTCCCTCCTTAGAAGAAAGGACCTATCATTCACACTCTTAGCGCACATGAACCATTCCGATTAGTAGACACCTCACGCTCTAGTCTATATTGACCTTGTCGAATCACTAGTGATGACGTCATCAACATACTACACTTAAGCTATTGTCTAATTTAACATATCGTGATTGAAATCCCAAACTTCCATAGACATTGCTTAGTTCAAACGAGGCACTCACCTTGCCGTGCCTCATGACTACACTAAATTTCCACCAAACTTACCTTCGATTTCTACCCACACAAGAATTTTTGTGACGAATACTCCCGCCTCCATTGACTTTCTAAGGGTAGTAAATATCACACTAGGCTACATCCTCTAACCCGTCCATCTTGACAAGACGTGCCAAAAACTTGTCCTTACATTGTTAAGGCCACCCTAGCATATACTGTCGACACATCAACATAATAACCATATTTTGATGCTACCCATCTTAATTTCCATTTTCAGGTCTCCACATGGCGTCATTACTCTAAGTCTCGAATGCATCTCTCAGTGCATCCTAAAATCGGGTATCATTACACCCATACTAGTCGTTCCATGACATATGATCATTACTCCTATAATGACACAGCTATCACCCTACCTTAGGGATTACGCAACCATTTATACCGATTTGGGAAGTCGTACTCTGCACGTACGTTATACGACCAGCAATCTAGGATCATCACCTGCCCCTCAACACTATCGTTACTAAAATGTTACTGCTTCCCTTTACTGGACTTAATTGGTCTCCGAAGAACACCAAACACATCTCATGTAAAGTACAAAACTCAAAAAGATTTCATTGTCCGTATATTTATCATTATGGGCTCTAGAAACCTTTCAATACCCACATTGCAATTACTCGGTTCTCACAAAACACTATTCTGCGGGCCTCTATCTATAGTGTACTTTAACCATCAAACACCTCAAGGCGTCACAACATTCGATATTTATCCTCAATGACGCCACACATAATTTGTCTTATGGGCATCTCAGCATCCCTATGAACTACTCTCACACTAGGATTGAAATTCTGTTACTAAAGCCGTTTAATAAAATTAAACTATTTAAGTAAATCCGAACAGTTTTTTGAAGAAACTCTTTTCTTAAAAAACAAAACTAATTTGAACACAAGATGTGTTTTATAAAAGTATGTACGAGATCTATTCAAGATTTGATCAACAGGTTTATAAAACAGTTTAAACAAACTTTAAACCCAGCACAACCAAGAATGAGATGAGAAGACGTAGGGAGATTAAGAACAAGATTTTTTACGTGGTAAAACCTCACCCAACTGAGGAAACATCCACGACTCCCTCTACGGAGTAAAACAAAAATTCCACTATAAACAAATTTTAACAGTTACAAACTATATAACACACATGCATACAACTCAGACCTATATAAGTTTAGGAATGTACCCTCTGGTGTCCTTATAACTTCTCTGCAGTTCTAATTGTTGATGTTGTTCTCCCAGTTTGTTAACTTCCAATTTGTTCAAGCTCTTTACGTCGACTCTTTTTCTCAAGATCTTATTACCAACACTTTTCGTGTGGTAGAGTGAAAGTGTTTGTGGAGGTGCTCTCTAACACATGCATGCACACACACACACTTATCATGTACAAACAGTCCTAACAAATTACATATAAGACTATATGCTGTGATTTTTCTTTTTCTCTCTTCTCACAAAACTTAACCTTTTTTACCTTTAAAATAATCCCAGAATCCACGGCTATCTTGCTCAGAAGACGTATCAAGATCTTAATCAATCTCTGTTTTGAAAAGATTTTTGAGATTGAAAATCACCAAGTTCGATTCCAAACTAGGTCAAAGGTCTTGTTTTAAGAGAACTACAAACAGAAAACATTATTGATGATTTCAAAGTTAAAAACATTTACAGAAAGCAAATCAACAATATATTTCTCAAGCTGAGAAATAAAAAAATGCGAACTAAGTGTAATATACCATGAAGAACTCAGATCTGAAATTTTTATATACCATAAAAATAGATCTAAGAAAATGATTAAGTTGGAAACAAGATCTAAAGAATAAAGAGGTTACAGCAACAAACCAACTCTCAAATCACCTCTCAAACACTCAAGGTTGTGTTTGTGAAAAATACAGGGGTTTGAAGGTTTATGTTTGGTTTAAACTGTTTAGACGATTTAGGGTTAGGGTTAGGTTTTCTAACACTTTCTCTCTCTTCTGGTTTCTCTCTTTCTCTCTCTTTTCTCTCTTCTCTCTCTACTCTCTTTTTTTTCTCTCAAAGGAAGAAATGGCAAAAAGTCTTCTAAGGCTGAGACGAAGGGTCCTTTTATAGGAGGCTGAGAAGATTCGAGAATGGGAACCAAAATCAAAGGTTCATATTGAGTCAAGATGGATTGACTTTAATCCAAGGGTTCACGATATGCGGTGATTAAGATCCTCCTGATTGGTCCAAATGGGGTTCATAGGGATTGAGAAGGGGCGCATGCAGATCGTTGATAAAAATGATCTAAGGGTTGTAAACAGGTGCTAGTTTACACTCTATAAAGAAACACACTTTCAACCAATCAGAAACTAACAAATGTTTGCCAATGAATAGAGATAAAATGCGCGTCTGAAAAAATTAAAATCACACCCTGAAGCCTCTGCCGCTTTCGGATTCTACCCAAGGCAACTTTAGGCCAATTAAACCAACAATATGAAATAGCAGATTGACCCCACAAACTTTTAAAACCAAGTTTTAATTAATAAAACCTTATTTTAAAAAGTTTATAAAACACTACACCAAATCCTGCGAATGGTCACGCCCAGTGGGTCACGGCCCAAGTCCGCGACCAGCTGGTCGCGGACTTGGGCCGTGACCCACTCAATATTTGGCGTGACCATATTTATTATCACACTAAATTATCTATGTTCTGGAAGTGGTCACGGCCCAAGTCCGCGACCACTGTGGTCGCGGACTTGGGCCGTGACCAGGTCGTGACCATCTTGGCGCCAAACTCGCGCTAAAATTCCCTCCAAGCTTGGTCGCGGATGGGTCACGGCCCAAGTCCGTGACCCATGGCATGACAAAGAAGAAAGTACACACATTGAGGGTCACGGCTTAGGGCCGTGACCATTTCTGGATGTGGGTCACGGCTATGGGCCGTGACCATCCCTAATTCAAGCACTAGTGTTGATAAAAAGGGTCGCGTATCACAGATTGAGGGTCACGGCTATGGGCCGTGACCATTTCTTGGTATGGGTCACGGCTATGGGCCGTGACCAATAGGCAGTACACATCCCACTTAGCTTCATTAATGGGTCGCGGTGGGTGGGTCACGGCCTAGAGCCGTGACCAGTGTGAATCCTACGACAACTTCAAGCGCCTCATATTTTTCATTTCCCCGCTCATTTCTTTTTTCTTTCTTCCCCAAACGTTGGTACTAGGTCGGGATTAGTTATGGAGAAGTTGCGATGCTGCGTATGGAGTAAGAAACGATGGGTAGCAGGTGCGGTGGGTTGAAGGTGCGAGGTTTCTTCCCCAAATGCTGGTAGCATTCATGGAGATTTCTTCCCCAATCTGTATGGAGGTTTAATGCTATGGAGGTTACTTCCCCAATCTGTATGGAGGTTTAATGCTATTGAGCCTTTAACTATGGACGACATAGTTCCAATCAAAACTGGTAAGGTTTTCTTCGAGACAAGCTCAAGTGGTGTTACCGTATCGAAGGCATAAACCACCTTCAAAAGTGCCGCCACCTCGTCCAACAGTATATGGACTCCACCCGCGGCATCGGATGGGGCAAGGACGGCCGCCATCCCCAACAACACGGTCCCTCCCATTTTCTCCTTTTCTCTTTCTTACATTTTATTTATTATTACCCCCTTTTCTCATTCTAGGCTTTCTTCATCACAGCTCCCAAGCTTGCCGAAATCCAAGACTAAAATTATTCCTGGTACGCTCACTGATTTTCTTTACCATTTATAGTGGCCTGTCGAAGTTCTCGTTAATTTAATTTAACTTTATTGGAGAATTTGAGTTTTGGTGGTTTGGGAAAGAAGGTGAATGGAGGGCATATTTATCCAAAACACATGAGAGCGTATGTTTAATTAAAAAAATATGATTTTTTCAGCAGATGTGGGTGTTAAAAAATTAGGGGTTGTGTCAGAGATTATCAAAGGGGGGGGGGGGGGGGATGTCAAATATTGCGTTCAAGAATTTTATATAAAGACTCGTTAACACAACAAAGAGAGGATTGATCTAACCGTTGGGAAAAATGTAGGGAAGGAGGTAGTGCCGCGGTGAGGCTGAGATCCAACGATGGCGGTGGAGGTTCAATATTCTATTAATTTTATTTTCCCCTTACTTTAACCCTTATAGTAGAGTTAAGAAAATCAGGTCCTGAATTTTTATTTAAAGGTTGGATGAGGTTCAATATTGAAAGGGAGGATTTACCCCTTTTACCTTTTTTTTAATACAGTGTATTTTAGTCAGAATATGGGCTCAATTAGTAATCATATAAAAATTTATCCAACTTGTTTTGGAGAAAATAAATAAATAAATGTTACTCTCATTGTCATATACCATTTTCTTCTGAAATAATTTTGGTTTTGAATCTCAATTACCATGTTGATATATAATTTGTTGTTAACTATGATTCTTCTTATGGACTTGTAGAGTAAATAGTGTCTCGCCTAATTTTATATTCATCTCCATAATAACTGAAAATTAACATTTTTGATATTTCTGATTTTGTAGAAATTGTGAAAATGAAGAAAACTGTGTTCACCTCTTCTTTGGAGATCAAGGGAATATATTGACCAAGCCTTTCTTAGATGTTTTCAAGCTAACATTTCCTATTCTAGGTGCGGTGGGTAGCATTCGTGGGTAGCAGGTGCGATGGAGGAAAACGAAAAAAAAAATGAGGTGCGATGTTCATATATAAGCCTCATTCATCAATCAAGCCCCAACAATTATTGATAAGTTTGTATTTACGCCTTTTTTGTAATGTTTTTACTAGATTTTGATAATTTGGGTGGTTTTTTCTTTGCCTTGAGGTATCTTTAATCATTTTTTGTATCTAGATTATTGGAGTATTTTTTTTGTGTTTGGAATGTGTATTTTTCTTCTAATTAGTTCTATTTTGTAGGTGTACACCCTTGGTGTCCTCTCGCTCAAACAGTTTGATTTGGCTTTCTCCGTATTTGAGAGGTATCGAATTTTTTATTTTTTTGTATCCGAGTTTGGGTTCTAATCTACAATCATTTTTTTGTATCCGAGTTTGCATATTTCTAGACTTAGGCTTAAAAACATGGCATTAGAGGGTGAAAACTCGAAACAGCCCTCTAACGGCCCGGTGGGTGGCACCAACACCTCCCACGGGACCAATGTAACTCGTAGGAACCGACCCTGCTGCCGCGGGACTCCCGGTTTGAGAATACGACGGTAATTTGCATATTTCTTGACTTAGGCCTAAAAACATGGCGTTAGAGGGTGAGAACTTGAAACAGCCCCCGAACGGCCCCGTGGGTGGCACCAACACCTCCCACGGGATCAATGTAACTCGTAGGAACTGACCCCGCAGCCGCGGGACTCCCGATTTGAGAGTACGACGTTAATTTGCATATTTCTAGACTTAATCAAAACATGGCGTTAGAGGGTGAGAACTCGAAACAACCCCCGAACGACCCCGTGGGTGGCACCAACACCTCCCACGGGACCAATGTAACTCGTAGGAACTGACCCCATATCCGCGGGTCTCCCGATTTGAGAGTACGACGATAATTTGCATATTTCTAAACTTAGGCTTAAAAACATGGCGTTAGAGGGTGAGAAGTCGAAACAACCCCCGAACAGCCCCGTGGGTGGCACCAACACCTCCCACAGGACCAATGTAACTCGTAGAAACTGACCCCACAACCGCAGGTCTCCCAATTTGAGAGTACGACGGTAATTTGCATATTTCTAGACTTAAGCAAAACATGTCGTTAGAGGGTGAGAACTCGAAACAACCCCCGAACGTCCCCATGGGTGGCAGCAACACCTCCCACGGGACCTATGTAACTCGTAGGAACTGACACCGTAGCTGCGGGACTCCCGGTTTGAGAATACGACGATAATTTGCATATTTCTAGACTTAGGATTAAAAACATGGCGTTAGAGGGTGAGAACTCGAAACAGCCCTCGAACGGCCCCGTGGGTGGCACCAACACCTCCCACGGGATCAATGTAACTCGTAGGAATCGACCCCGCAGCCGCGGGACTCCCGATTTTAGAATACGATGGTAATTTACATATTTCTAGACTTAGGCTTAAAAACATGGCGTTAGAGGGTGAGAACTCGAAACAGCCCCCGAACGGCCTCGTGGGTGGCACCAACACCTCCCACGGGATCAATGTAACTTGTAGGAACCGACCCCGCAGCCGCGGGACTCCCGATTTTAGAATACGACGGTAATTTGCATATTTCTAGACTTAGGCTTAAAAACATGGCGTTAGAGGTTGAAAACTTGAAACTGCCCCCGAACGGCCCCGTGGGTGGCACCAACACCTCCCACGGGACCAATGTAACTCGTAGGAATTGACCCCGCAGCCGCGGGACTCCCGATTTTAGAATACGGCGATAATTTGCATATTTGTAGACTTAGGCTTAGAAACATGGCGTTAGAGGGTGAGAACTCGAAACATCCCCCGAACGGCCCCGTGGGTGGCACCAACACCTCCCACGGGACCAATGTAACTCGTAGGAACTGACCCCACAGCCACGGGTCTCCCGGTTTGAGAGTACGACGTTAATTTGCATATTTCTAGACTTAATCAAAATATGGCATTAGAGGGTGAGAACTCGAAACAGCCCCCAAACGGCCCCGTGGGTGGCACCAACACCTCCCACGGGACCAATGTAACTCGTAGGAACTGACCCCACATCCGTGGGACTCCCGATTTGAGAATACGATGATAATTTGCATATTTCTTGACTTAGGCTTAAAAACATGGCATTAGAGGGTGAAAACTCGAAACAGCCCTCTAACGGCCCTGTGGGTGGCACCAACACCTCCCACGGGACCAATGTAACTCGTAGGAACTGACCCCGCAGCCGCGGGACTCCCGATTTGAGAATACGACGGTAATTTGCATATTTCTAGACTTAGGCTTAAAAACATGGCGTTAGAGGGTGAAAACTCGAAACAGCCCCCGAACGGCCCCGTGGGTGGCACCAACACCCCCTACGGGACCAATGTAACTCGTAGGAACTGACCCCGCAGTCGCGGGGCTCCCGGTTTGAGAATACGACGATAATTTGCATATTTCTAGACTTAGGCTTAAAAACATGGCGTTAGAGCGTGAGAACTCGAAACAGCCCCCGAACGACCCCGTGGGTGGCACCAACACCTCCCACGGGACCAATGTAACTCGTAGGAACTGACCCCACAACCGCAGGTCTCCCGATTTGAGAGTACGACGTTAATTTGCATATTTTTAGACTTAATCAAAACATGGCGTTAGAGGGTGATAACTCGAAACATCCCCCGAACGGCCCTGTGGATGGCACCAACACCTCCCACGGGACAAATGTAACTCGTAGGAACTGACCCCATAGCCGTGGGACACTCGATTTGAGAATACGATGATAATTTACATATTTCTTGTCTTAGGCTTAAAAACATGGCATTAGAGGGTGAAAAATCGAAACAGCCCTCTAACGACCTTGTGGGTGGCACCAACACCTCCCACGGGACCAATGTAACTCGTAGGAACCGACCCCGCAGTCGCAGGACTCCCGGTTTGAGAATACGATGGTAATTTGCATATTTATAGACTTAGGCTTAAAAACATGGCGTTAGAGGGTGAGAACTCGAAACAGCCCCCGAACGGCCCCGTGGGTGGCACCAACACCTCCCACGGGATTAATGTAACTCGTAGGAATTGACCCCGTAGCCGCGAGACTCCCGATTTTAGAATACGACGGTAATTTGCATATTTCTAGACTTAGGCTTAAAAACATGGCGTTAGAGGGTGAGAACTCGAAACAACCCCCGAACGGCCCCGTGGGTGGCACCAACACCTCCCACGGGATCAATGTAACTCGTAGGAACCGACCCCGTAGCCGCGGGACTCCCGATTTTAGAATACGACGGTAATTTGAATATTTCTAGACTTAGGCTTAAAAACATGGCGTTAGAGGTTGAAAACTCAAAACTGCCCCCGAACGGCCCCGTGGGTGGCCCCAACACCTCCCACGGGACCAATGTAACTCGTAAGAACTGACCCCACAGCTGTGGGTCTCCCGGTTTCAGATTACGACGGTAATTTTCATATTTTTAGACTTAAGCAAAACATGGCGTTAGAGGGTGAGAACTCGAAACAGCCCCCGAACGTCCCCGTGGGTGGCACCAACACCTCCCACGGGACCAATGTAACTCGTAGGAACTGACACCGTAGCCGCGGGACTCCCGGTTTGAGAATACGACGATAATTTTCATATTTCTAGACTTAGGCTTAAAAATATGGCGTTAGAGGGTGAGAATTCGAAACAGCCCTCGAACGGCCCCGTGGGTGGCACCAACACCTCCCACGGGATCAATGTAACTCGTAGGAACCGACCCCGCAGCCGCGGGACTCCCGATTTTAGAATACGATGGTAATTTGCATATTTCTAGACTTAGGTTTAAAACATGGCCTTGGAGGGTGAGAACTCGAAACAGCCCCCGAACGGCCCCGTGGGTGGCACCAACACCTCCCACGGGATCAATGTAACTCGTAGGAACTGACCCCACAGCCGCGGGTCTTCCGATTTGAGAGTACGACGGTAATGTGCATATTTCTAGATTTAAACAAAACATGTTTCGGCCCCGTGGGTGGCACCAACACCTCCCACGGGACCAATGTAACTCGTAGGAACTTACCGTGCGATCATGGGACTCCCGGTTTGAGAATACACTTATAATTTGCATATATATAGACTTAGGCATAAAAACATTGATATGTTGATAATTATAACTCATATATGCAATTTTTTAGCTTGAATAAATTTTTTGTAAAACTACTTGGTTACTAATATCATTTTTTTTTCTATCTTATCATTTGTAGGATTTTTTCACGTGGAACAAATGAAGGAGGCAATGGTTTACGACATGAAGATTGTTTATATAATGTTGTGAACATTCAGGGTTATGTTTTTTATGTAGTACAGCCGTGCGGGCTTTTATTACTTAGTTTTATGGCCGTGCGGGCTTTTTTAATTTGATTGTTGAATTTTATGGCCGTGCGGGCTTTATTATAAGCAGGTTTTACATTTACAGGGTTTGGAATGTCCCGAAAATAGAGGAAACTCTACCCAATTTTTTTTGGGTCTGTGAATTATTAAGACGTGTAATATTTTTAAGTTTGTCTATATATTAGTTTATTAACAACGTTCTCGATTCACAATTTTTGATTTTTTTTATGATTTTGCCAATAATAAATATTTGTAACACATCGTACGCGTCCAATGTTACACGTAGCAACCGACAGTATACTCACAGGACCCCCAGTTTTAGTATTGGACAAAAAAAAGACATTTGTTTTAATTATAGTAAAATATGGTCATGGACTTTGTCCATGACCTTTTTTATTTTTTCCGTCGCGCATAAAAATGGTCGCGGCCAAAGTCCGTGACCCCCACTTGTGACCAAAAACGGTCACGGTCAAAGTCCGCGACCATTTTTTTTCCTTTTTTTTCCGTCACGGTGTCGGTCACGGACTTTGGCCGCGACCATTTTTGGTCACGGTTGTGGGTCACAGATTTGGGCCGCGACCATTTTATTCTTTTTTTTGTCACGGTTGTGGGTCACGGACTTGGGCCGCGACCATTTTTTTCTTTTTTTTGTCACGGTTGTGGGTCGCGGTCAAAGTCCGCGACCAATTTGTCACGGTTGTGGGTCACAGACTTGAGCCGCGACCATTTTTTTTCTTTTGTCACGGTAGTGGGTCGTGGACTTTGGCCGCGACCAATTTGTCATGGTTGTGGGTCACGGATGAGGGCCGCGACCCGTCATGACATGGGTCACGGCCTAAGTCCGCGACCATCTGCCGTGACCCCTCTCGGCCGTGACCATTTTTTGGTCACGGACTTGGGCCGCGACCCACGAAAATGGTCACGCCCTAAATGGTCACGGCCCAAGTCCGCGACCCACAGCTTTGGTCAGGGATTTTGGCCGTGACCAATCGCCAGTTTTTGTGTAGTGAAATCCCAAAAAAATATTTAAAAACCAATATTAGGGATTTAAACACACTCAATATATGTACACACAGTAATATGCAATATGAGATGTATATGATCCATTCTACTGTGTGTGAGTGTTGGTAATGAGGTCTTGATCACTTCAATCAATGATGAAATAGTAGAGCAAGCTCTGAGGTTCTTTGGATTCTAGGTTAGACATAATTTTGTCACATTTTCCAAACTAGATGAACACTTATACAATATAGACTCAAGTGAGTCAAGAGTATAAGGTGCTTCAATCTCCCCCTTTGGAAATATGAGACAAAATATCCTTTGAGTTATCTAGAACTCGTAGGGCGACAAAAGGAGGGAAACCTATTCCTACAAAAATCTATCTACCCAAATCCTAGAAAGCAAAAGTACATAACTCAACTATTTACAATTGAATACCCTATTACATCAGTTGAGAATAACTGTACAAAAACCTGCAATGAATCACTAAGATCAAGTTGTTTAGCATATGTAAAGAATTATTAGAGACTCAAATTTCTCCTCCATTTTGTCTCAAATGGACAAAGGGAGAAATAAAGAGATCAAAGAGATTAATCAGCACACACCATACCAATAGATTTGCGCAAAGAAATAAATCGATTGTAATCTAAAGGTTTGGTAAATATATCTGCGGGTTGCAAATCAATAGGAAGATAATTGATTTCTAATTCCTTAGTTTCAACTAATTCGCGTATAAAGTGATGTCTTATCTTTATGTGTTTTGTTCGCGAGTGTTGAACAGGGTTTTTAGAAATATTAATCGCACTTTTATTATCATAATAGAGATGCAATTGGTTTTCTTGAATACCATAATCACTTAGCATTTGTTTAAGCCATAGTAATTGAGCACAACAGCTGCCAGCGGCTATGTATTCAGATTCAGCTGTTGAGAGTGATGTGCAGTTTTGTTTCTTACTACTCCATCCTACCAAGTTATTACCTATATAATAACATGCTCCTGATGTGCTTTTACTATCATCAGTACACCCAGCCCAGTCAGCATTAGTGTACCAAAGTCCTAAATTCAGAGTGCCTTTTACATATTTAATGATTCGTTTAACAGAATTCAGATGGCTCTCTTTAGGGTTATTTTGATAACGAGCACACACACACAGCATACATAATATCAGGATGCGAGGCAGTAAGATATAGTAAGGTTCCTATCATACTACGATATAGAGTAGGATCTATGGATTTTCCAGTTTCGTCTTTAGATAGTTTTACCGTAGTACACATGGGTGTCTTAGCATTTTTAGCACTCTCAAGGCCAAATTTCTTTACTATCTCTAAAGCATACTTAGATTGTGATACAAATAATCCTTTTGAATTTTGTTTGACTTGAAGACCTAAGAAAAATTGCAACTCCCCCATAAGAGACATTTGAAACTCCTTATGCATAATTTCAGAGAAGGATTTTACTTCTGAGGGAGAAGTTGATCCAAAGATAATATCGTCAACATAAACTTGAGCAATAATGATGTGTTTGTCAAAATGTTTGACAAAAAGGGTTTGATCATTTCCACCTCTTTTGAAACCTTTATCTAAGAGGAAGCTGGAAAGACGCTCATACCAAGCTCTAGGTGCTTGTTTAAGGCCATACAAAGCCTTTTTAAGACGAAATACATGATTTGGATATTGAGGGTAAATGAACCCTTTAGGTTGTTCTACATAGGTCTCTTTAATCAATATTTAATTAAGGAATGCAGATTTGACATCCATTTGGTAGAGTGTAAAATGCAAGTGGCAAGCTATAGCAAAGAGAAGACGAACAGATTCTAAACGAGTAACAGGAGAAAAAGTCTCGTTAAAATCTATTCCTTCAATTTGAGAGTATCCTTGAGCAACTAATCTAGCTTTATTTCTAATGATTATCCCACTTTCATCAAACTTATTTTTAAAAATCCAACGTGTGCCAATAACCTTTTTGTGATCAGGCCGAGGTACAAGATACCAAACATCATGAATGACAAATTGAAGAAGTTCTTCCTGCATAGCAGAGATCCAGTGAGAGTCATTCAATGCCCCATTTACATTCTTTGGTTCCACTAGGGAAACAAAACATGCATAATGTGCATAATTTCTTAGTTGAGATCTTGTACGCACTGGCTCACTAGGGTTACCAACTACGTTATTTATGGGATGATCTTTAGAAACCCAGTTAGGTACTTCACGTATCTCAATTGGTAATGAATCATCTATTTCAGGAGAGTCATTTTCTAAAATGTTTGTAGGCTCTTACTCAATAGTTGATTCACCAGTCTTTTTCTCTACAGTAGTGTCACTCACAATTACATTTATGGATTCCATCAAGGTTTTAGTGTGAAGATTATACACTCGATAGGCTTTACTGTTAGGTGAGTATCCTAAAAATATATCTTTATCTCCTCGGCTCTCAAATTTTGACAAGTGTTCTCTATCTTTGCATGCATAACAAGTACTACCAAAGGTTCTAAGGTACTTAATATTGGGCTCTTTCTTATACCAAAGTTCGTAAGGGGTTTGTTTGCAATTCTTTCTAAGATAGACCCTATTTATGATGTGACATGCGGTACGAATAGATTCTACCAAAAAATATTTAGGCAAATTCTTGGCATGTAACATTACTCGTGTCATTTCTTGAAGTGTACGATTCTTTCTCTCGGCGATTCCATTTTGTTGAGGAGTCTTAGGAGCAATAAACTCGTGTTTGTAACCATTATAGTCACAATACTCTATTATACCAGTGTCTTTGAATGCTCCACCTCTATCACTACGGATTCTATTTACTTGAGTATCCTTTTCATTTTCAATCCGAATAAGTATTTTTAAGAAAGTTTGAAAAGTGTCAGACTTTTGTTTTAAAAAGGCTACCCAAGTAAATCTGGTGAAGTCATCAACCATAACTAAAATATAACTGTGTCCACATAGACTAATAGTTTGGGAGGGACCCATTAGGTCCATATGGATGAGCTCCAAGAGATTAGAGGTAAGAACATCATTAACTTTCTTATGAGGTGCCTTTACAATTTTACCTTCCTGACAGGAACCACAGACAATGTTAGGAATGGGTTTGATTTTAGGAACTCCTCTAACTATTTCCTGAGAGGTCAGTCTACTAAGGTTATCGTAATTTATATGACCCATTCTGTTATGCCATATCTCGCTGTCATCCATTCTAGCAACATTACAGATTTCAGAACTGTTCATGACAGTATAACAATTGTCAGGAGTCCTGAATCCTGTAATTATGCATTCACCTTTTTCATTTAAAATTTTGCAATTGTTCTTTGAAAAGGTAACAGTATGATCTGAGTCACAAAATTTCGAGATACTAAGTAGATTGGCCTTGAGGCCTTTAACTAGAAGAACATTTTCAAGAACTGGAAGTCCATCTTCTTGGAGAGTTCCTTTGCCTATGATTTGAGATGATACTCCATCACCAAAAATAACTTTTCCACCAGCAAAGTTGGTCTTGTTCAAAAGTTTAGTATCATCCCCAGTCATGTTCTTAGAACATCCAGAGTCTAAATACCAACCAGATGATGTGTGCTCAGATTTTAAGGAAGTAATAACTATATTACACTTCATCTGAGGTAATAGATCTTCTTTTCTAACCCAAATTTCTCTAGTTTTCATTTTGCGCTTATTAGCTCTCAACTGATAAAATCTGCGAGCATTCGATTTTTGTTGAAAAATGTTTTGCGCAGGATTTTGAGTTTTATGAAAAACATGAGCATTTGGTTTAGGAAAGTTCTTAGGAATCCTTCTAGGAAATGTTCTTTTAGGTTTGGTCTGTCTCTTCCTATAATTAGAGTTTTTATCTGGTTTTCTAGGAAGTATATAATTGTTGCGGCTCCTCCTAGAATAGTTAAAGTTCTGATAGGTAGGAGGATAATATACAGGTTTAACTAGTCTCCTATCATAGTAACTATCAAAAGAGTGACCGTATATATCACAGTAAGAGCAATAAAGATTGCTTAAGCTTGGAGTCTCCTTAGGAAAGTCCCTAAACAACGGTTTTGAGGAATTTTGAGGTTGAACTCTATTCCTAGGTAGGACAGTCTTGAATGCAGACTCACTCTTCCTAATAGAGGGGCATACGTGTTTATCCTTAGGTGAACTTTCATGTTTAGAGAAACTTGATTCCCCAATGTTAAAATTTTGATGGTTTGAATCAAACTCAGTTTTTAGGGAATGAAAATCTGGGCAGGTTTCAATAGGTCTTTTACCTCCTGACACAAACTTGATAGTTTCGAAAGGTTTTGTTTGTATCTTCAAATTGGGGCAGAATCCTATTCCAATTCGATCATCAGAATTGGTTTTTGATTCAGCAACAAATTCATCAAAACAGTTTGAGTTATTTTCAAATTTTGTAATTTTTTTGAAAACAGTTGCTGTCTTTTCTTTAGTTTGTTCCAATTCTAACAATGTCCCTTTGTATTTTTTCTCCAGAGTTTCATTTGTTTCAGTCAAATTTCTGAGTTTTTGATCAAACATTTTGATTTCACTTTCACGAGTCAGACATTGGGTAGTATACTCTTCAGCATTTAGTTTGACCATTAGGCTTAGATCTTCTAACTTCTTAGTGAGATCTTTCACAATCTTTTCTAGTCTAGTGCTTTTCTTGAGAATTTTAGCATAGAGTGTGTGAATATCTGGGACGTCTTCATTCTCCGAGTCACTAAGTGTAGTGTGTGAAGTGACCCCTAGGGCTTCATTCTTTGGACTCACACACCCATTGACATCGTCATTATCGCTTTCCCTTTGACTCACACACCCCGAAGAAGAGATAGCAATATTCTCAGTAATCAAAGCATCTAAACCAGTAACAGCATTATTCGAAACATCAGAAGTAAAATTACTAGATTCATCCTCACTAACAAACACAGGCATATCATCATTATAGATAATCTTGGCAAATAAAGACATGTAAGGATCAAAAACATCAGATGACTCAGGTTCCTCATTTTCAGAGTCACTTGAATCATCCTATGTCTTGAAGATGTTGGCTCTAGTGTGTTTGTTTTGAGTGTTCAAGTTAACTCTACAGTCTTGTGCAATGTGTCCTAGTTTACCACATCTATAGCATTCAGTCTTCTTAAGGCCTCTGTTAGGTCTAGTGTGAGAGTCCTTGTGATTTTCGTCATGGATTTTCTCATGAGGTCTGTGATTAAAGGGAGTTGGATAATTGGACTTGCCTTATTTATTTGCCATGTTGTTTCTAAATTTAATGATTTTCTTAAACTGTTTTGACATTAAGGCAATCTGATTGTCCAAACTCTCTATACCGCATTCCTCATCAGAGTCATCATTGGAAGTATTAAACTCGGGCTTAATCAATTTAGAAGAGAAGCTTAGATTGGAACTAGTCTGTTTCCTATGGGACTGGGTCATTTGCTTCTTAAATTCTATTTCCATTTCCATAATTCTTAATTTACTACTGAGTAATTCATGAGTGAGATTTATATCACACATTTCCTTAATAGCATATCTTTTGTTGTCAAATTTCTGTGGTAATGATCTCAGAATTTTAGATACAATTTCTTGTCTATCATATGTTATCCCATTAGCATGCAGTTTTGTCACAATATCAGTCAGGTTCATATAGAAGTCATCAAATGACTCAGTCTCAGACATAATTAAAGAATTATACTGTTGAATGAGCATTTGAGTTTTAGCAGCCTTAACTCTAGTGTCACCTTCATGAGCAGTAACCAAAGTGTACCAAGCTTCCTTAGAAGTGGTACAGGATGAGATTCTTTTGAACTCATGTTCATTTATAGACATAAATATGGCATTCTTTCCTTTGTTATTGTTGCGAGAAACTTGTTTCTCTTCTTGTGTGAACTCACTTAATACTTTCTTAACCCTCTCATTACTTCCTTCAGTGGATGGTTTAGTAGGAAAAATGTATCCATTTTCAACAATGTCCCAGACATCATCTCCCAGAGTTCCTTGAATGAAAGCAATCATCCTTACTTTCCAGTAAGCAAAATTGGTTCCATCAAAGATAGGAGGCCTGGTCAAGTTACCAAATCTTTCATTTTTCTCGTCCATATTTGATTTTCAGAAAACAATTTCAGAAACACAGGATCTCTTTAAAAGAAGTTTACAAAGCTCTGATACCAATTGAAATTCTGTTACTAAAGCCGTTTAATAAAATTAAACTATTTAAGTAACTCCGAACAGTTTTTTGAAGAAAATCTTTTCTTAAAAACCAAAACTAATTTGAACACAAGATGTGTTTTATAAAAGTATGTACGATATCTATTCAAGATTTGATCAACAGGTTTATAAAACAGTTTAAACAAACTTTAAACCCAGCACAACCAAGAATGAAATGAGAAGATGTAGGAAGATTAAGAACAAGATTTTTTACGTGGTAAAACCTCACCCAACTGAGGAAACATCCACGACTCCCTCTACGGAGTAAAACAAAAATTCCACTATAAACAAATTTTAATAGTTACAAAATATATAACACACATGCATACAACTCAGACCTATATAAGTTTAGGAATGTACCCTATGGTGTCCTTATAACTTCTCTGCAGTTCTGATTCTTGATGTTGTTCTCCCAGTTTGTTAACTTCCACTTTGTTCAAGCTCTTTACGTTGACTCTTTTTCTCAAGATCTTATTACCAACATTTTTCGTGTGGTAGAGTGAAAGTGTTTGTGGAGGTGCTGTCTAACACATGCATGCACATACACACACTTATCATGTACAAACAGTCCTAACAAATTACATATAAGACTATATGCTATGATTTTTCTTTTTCTCTCTTCTCACAAAACTTAACCTTTTTGACCTTTAAAACAATCCCAGAATCCACGGCTATCTTGCTCAGAAGACGTATCAAGATCTTAATCAATCTCTGTTTTGAAAAGATTTTTGAGATTGAAAATCACCAAGTGCGATTCTAAACTAGGTCAAAGGTCTTGTTTCAAGAGAACTAGAAACAGAAAACATTATTGTTGATTTCAAAGTTAAAAACATTTACAGAAAGCAAATCAACAATATATTTCTCAAGCTGAGAAATAAAAAAATGCAAACTAAGCGTAATATACCATGAAGAACTCAGATCTGAAATTTCTATATACCAAAAAAATAGATCTAAGAAAATGATTAAGTTGGAAACAAGATCTAAAGAATGAAGAGGTTACAACAACAAACCAACTCTCAAATCACCTCTCAAACACTCAAACACTCAAGGTTGTGTTTGCGAAAAATACAGGGGTTTGAAGGTTTATGTTTGGTTTGAACTGTTTAGACGATTTAGGGTTAGGGTTAGGTTTTCTAACTCTTTCTTTCTCTTCTGGTTTCTCTCTTTCTCTCTCTTTTCTCTCTTCTCTCTCTACTCTCTTTTTTTTCTCTCAAAGGACGAAATGGCAAAAAGTATTCTAAGGCTGAGACGAAGGGTCCTTTTATAGGAGGCTGAGAAGATTCGATAATGGGAACCAAAATCAAAGGTTCAGATTGAGTCAAGATGGATTGACTTTAATCCAAGGGTTCACGATATGCGGTGATTATGATCCTCCTGATTGGTCCAAATGGGGTTCACAGGGATTGAGAAGGGGCGCATGCAGATCGTTGATAAAAATGATCTAAGGGTTGTAAACAGGCGCTGGTTTACACTCTATAAAGAAACACACTTTCCACCAATCAGAAAGCAACAAATGTTTGCCAATGAATAGAGATAAAACGCGCGTCTGAAAAAATTAAAATCACACCCTGAAGTCTCTACCGCTTTCGGATTCTACCCAAGGCAACTTTAGGCCAATTAAACCAACAATATGAAATAGCAGATTGACCCCACAAACTTTTAAAACCAAGTTTTAATTAATAAAACCTTATTTTAAAAAGTTTACAAAATCCCAAAAAAATATTTAAAAAACCAATATTAGGGATTTAAACACACTCAACATATGTACACACATTAATATGCAATATGAGATGTATATGATCCATTCTACTATGTGTGAGTGTTGGTAATGAGGTCTTGATCACTTCAATCAATGATGAAATAGTAGAGCAAGCTCTGAGGTTCTTTGGATTCTAGGTTAGACATAATTTTGTCACATTTTCCAAACTAGATGAACACTTATACAATATAGACTCAAGTGAGTCAAGAGTATAAGGTGCTTCAAGGATTTAATCACACTTAGTCATTACCTCAGTGACAAATGAATCTTAACACTTAGATACTAATATTATCTTTCTCTCAAACGGCTATGACAATAAGCAACATACAAACCATAACTAATGTTACTAAGGGTTTGAACAATACATGACGTCGCCTATAAACCCCATGGTGTGCCTCACCCAATCCTCAATGAATGTTCAACTATGGAAACTAAATTTCCTCACTATGTAAATATCATATCATGTGCTAATTTACTCGTTAGCACGGATCTTGGTAGGATATGGGACGTCGGGTATTGCCTATGAATACCAAAGTTTATACCGCATACGCCACACGAAATCATATTCCTCAATACCACATTATAATCAAGGTACAACCAAACTAAGTCCTCAACCAAAGGAACTAATACATTCCCACCACATAATCAATACTTGTGAATGCCACCCAGTAATCTAACCTCCACGGGAAAAACATACAACCTTTACATTTAGATCGTAACAAACACTACTCAATATTTCCACTACCAAGACTATTCTCACCATCAAAGTTGTCACATAATACATCTCACACGAGGATCATTGCATTACCACTATTAGCCTACACAACTTCATGTGTTCACCGAATTACCATCAACTACTATTTTCCCTAAGAATCAAATTTGTCTAATTACGTTACCGGTGTCAACTACCCTTAAGCACCATACCTAAGGGTTATATACTTTTCAATCACCAATCATTAGTACCTAGTTAAGACACCCTAATCATCAATCTCTACCGTTGACTATATGTGACTATGCCACTTGCCTAATGGGTGTCATCTCACTATATCGACACCTCAAATGATTCTATGTCACCAAAATTCATCATAAGTACCTCACACTAACATCCCCGGTGTCACCGCTATAGGATTGCACGGGCACCCATAAATTACAACAATTCTAATAAACAGCATGGAAGCGATTAATAACTATCAACTGGGTTGTGTGCCACTTGGCACTATCTTACTTGCCGTGTTAACCTTTTGGACTTTACTATCGAGGACAGTAACTAAACTAGCATGACTAGCCCAAACCACACCGACATCGAAGATCCGATACCGACCTCACCACGTCACTCCTGAAAGGAACCTTGAACCTAGAGCTCTGCTACCATTTGTAATGCCCCAAATCAAATTTATGGTATACCCGTAGTCAACTCGGTCCGACCCGAGCATTAGGTGTGATGTGACAACCCGAATATAATTATGATAAATTATGTTTAAATAATGATTAGCTTATTTGATATGGATAATGTGTTATTAGTATATATAATGTTAAGTCATCATTTTTAGTCTAATCCTACTTTCATAAATCGTTAAATGTCGAGTTATGTATAAACACAAAATTTTCTTAATTTTGGTAGAAATGTCCCTGTTTAAGACTAGTTTTGACCTTTATAACATAACAATTGACTGGAGGTAAAAACTAGATAATTGTAGACAGGTGAGTTAGGGTTGTAACACAACAAACGGTGCATCAAACGGATGTCCAAGTAAGAATTTAGGCCGAATTTACGAACAAGGGGAAAATATGTCAATTCCCTTTAAGTGGTAAATTATCTTTTACTAAACCAAATGGTTTAATTTGATTGGTTGGCATGGGAGGCAGACTTGGCTGACTTAAAACTCTTATTCTAACCTATTTCTTCAGCCAAATTAATCTGAGGTTCAGTTTGAAGGGTTTTTAGCCTGAGGAAAGAGAAAGTAGAAGTTAAGGAAGAAAATGTTACATTACAAGCTAGGAAAAGAATTCCAAGAAAATTTTTAAGGTGTTTCCAAGGTAAAAGTACGTGTTAATATTATTTTAATATTTTATTATACTTATTTCAAAGTATATAAATCTTGAATTATTTATTAAAATTCCATTATCCTTTGTGATAATATGTATTGGGTCCTATGTGAAATAAGTAGTGTTTATAGGCCATATTGCTTTGTATTGAAACCCCTTGTATTCAAACTTGCATATCTTTTTATGTGCTTACAGTAATAGAGAAATTTCAATTGGATATGAAAGTAGACTCATAAATTCATATTATATTCTAAAATTAGAATTTATATCCTTATGGTTAGGCTTTAATGATGATTTCAAGTTGATACATAGTTGCTCTTTGTATATTTTATTTCGGTATGCCCTGAGTTTGGTCAAGCTTTTGATATAGAAAATGAAGTCAAAAAATTATGAAACTTTAATTTTGTAGTATTCAGTATGTGTAATGAACATGGGTTGAAAATCATGAAAATTTAGGCTGGAGAAAATTTATGAAAATTCTTGAAAGTTGAAGGAACAATAGAGGAGCTTGTAGGGCAAATTCCTTGAGTTGTAAAAAAATGGTCATAACTTGCTCTAGGAAGCTTGAAAAATTACATCGTCACTTGTAATGGAAATTATATTCAAATATGATTTCACATTGATAATCTTGTACACCTGTAGTTGTAAAATTTATGAATATAGGATGGTTAAGTATGTAAGACAATAATTTGAAGCCAGACTGGATAACCCATGAAAGAATATTGTTATCTCCTCTTTCCAAAGAGTATTTTGAGTACATGTTTCATGTGTATATACATTGAGAAGTATTCTTTCATATTCACTTGGGTTTAGTTATAAATCCCTTATGAGGTATTTCCTACAGTTGAATGTTCATAACCTTATCAACATGTATACCATTGTTTTGTCTTTACTCATGTTTCATGGAATGTGAGTTAAGTGGAATTATATTGTTGTTGTATAGTCATTGAAAGTTACATAATTATGTTAGGATAATACTTATGATTGAGATTCAGTACTGATTTAGTTGGATTGACATGTGTAAGGTATAATCAACCTAGTTCAGCTCCTCCCGAAGGAAACGTGATTACGTAGTTGACAACCCAAGGTGAGTGTACTCACTAGAATGATGTATTTGTATACTGTTGCGAATATGATCATAATATTATGAATATAAAATTGTTCATTTTGGTTTACCGAAATGGGAGGTTACTCCCCGACCCAGAATGGGGGAGATTTGTCTATTAATGACAAGGGGTTACTCCTCGACCAGGAATGGGGAAGAATTGTCTATTTAGACAGGATATGTGAATCGTGATTCGAAAAAGTTGGTCATTCTTATGAATGAGCCGGATATATATATATAGCATTTAAAATTTATGCAATAGTGTAGTAGTTGTACATTCACTGAGCTGTGTTGCTCACGATTCTAATATTTATGTTTTTCAGGTAATGCGAAGTCACTGCCAAATCTAGTACGTCGGGTTAGGTTAGCCAGGAACGGGAGAAACAAAAATTTGGTTTGATGTAAATGATGTAATTAAGTTAACTTATCCTTTAAGCAAGTTTTTATGGGCATGACTACTCTGGTGTTGTAAAAAGGTTTTTAGTTATATGGATTTACAATGATGACTCTGAAATTAAAACTCCTGCTTATGGTTTGGTAAAATTAATTATGGTTTGACTCACTTTGACTTTCAAACTTAATTATAAGTAACTGGGTTGGGGTGTGTCATGTGAAGTGCAATGAAACAACCTATATAATGTTGCTAGTCCAGTTTTATTTTAATTAACATTTCACTTATTTAGCATGCGATTCCAGTATCAAGATAAACTACGTGAGGGACCCACGGGGAGCACCCTCGAAGTCCAAGTATGCAGAGCTACAAACAAAAAAATAAAGGAGATACTTACTTGTTTAATTCTCTCAAAATACGAGACCACTTCCAACTTACCGTAACAAAGCGAGGGTGTAGACCGATGCTCGGTGAAAAATGTACAAATGCAATATAAAATCGAACGGCAGAAAGGAGACTCAAACACGTTATGCCTACGTGAACATGCAACTACATTGTATACATACACACACACACACACACACACACACACACACACACATATATATATATATATATATACGTACATATTCATATACTCAATGCATGAAATGGTTTTTACTTTCGAAACCCTTATTTATTTAGATTAATTTACCTTAATCTTGTAAAAGACTTTCTTTACTCATTCTTCGCATTTCTCACTTTATTTAACACACCCGGTTCATCACTTGAAGCCACTACATTTTATTTATCCGAACACATTCCTTTACTCAAATCACCCTTTTTATTTTATCCAACACATTTTAATATTTTCGTTGAAACTCGTCCTTTCAACACACGCGAACCCCGTGTAAGAAAATACTTATTTAATCTTTAAAAACATTTTTACAACACGTTCTTATGTTAATTATGGGTTTAACCACTTAGGTTGCTTAATCACCCTTTTACCTACTCACTTTACCTTTTTTCTTACTTTATGGACATTTATCAATTATACATTTACTGTCCATTTTACCCTTTACCAAGACATTTATTTATTCATTAAAGTTAGGTTGTACTAACACATTTTACCACACAACCCCTTTTCTAGACATGTTCCTTATTCCTTTTATCTTTTCTCAGAATCTTCCAATAGTGCATACTTTAACGGGATCCACACCGCCGGCTATGCGCACCATATGCTCTAGCCAGTGGTTTTCGACTTTTCACCCTAGGGATCCAGGCTCTTCTTACTTATCCTGGTATCATCTGAGTTCCTTTTAATGTGTTTTTAACATTATAAAAATGTACACATTACCCACTTTTTCTTTTTACCCCCATCGAAGCCAAAACTCGGGGTTACACCCCAATTTGTGTTACACTTTGAATTTTTACCATTTCATGTCCTTTTCATTTAAACCTTGATTTTATTCCAAAAATCATATTTATTTAGGTCCACTTTGTGTAACACCTTCCTAGCATTTTTATTCCATAAAATTGTTCCATTTAAAGTAAAATTACTATTTTACTCATTTATTTCCAAAATCACCTTTTACTCCATTCCCACAAGTGTTAATTCCTTACAAAACACGATTAAGTTATCCACTATAACTTTTTAAGTGTTTTAACATCTTAACACCCTTTTTAACTTTGGAATAATATTCTTTTTAATTGGAAACACTTTTTACACCCTTAATCCTTTTTTAATTTCATAAGTATTAATCCTTTACAACATTAGTAAGTTGCACGTACTAACTTTTCTACGTTATCCATAAACACTTAATGAATACTTTTATCAACATTTTTCCAACCACACGTTTCTTTATTTTTTCTTTATTCAAGAAATTCATTAATGCTTAAGACTACTTTTATACGAAAATATAATTTCTTTCATTTTATATGTAGTTACATTTTATCCTTATCATATTGTTATCCCCCTTTTCACACACTTTTAAGGACAAGAATTTCTACACTTTCTTATTTTATGTTTAAACCCAACAAAATGTTCTTTAAACTTGTTTATACACTTAGTGCCAAAACACTTAGTCCGAATACATGAGAAGGCAGATTTCAAACCTTAAAATCCTATTAAATGGTTTAAACACATTTTTCATTCTAGAAATTCATTATTCTTGCAAAAATTACATTTCCAAGACATAAAAGATATTTAATTTCTTCAAACTCAATAAATGTCTATTTTTCATAAATTCTTCTTCTGCTTTTTTCAAGAAACATTTTATTTCATTAAATGTTTAATCATCAATCTTTCTAAACATACACTTTTTCATAAAATACCAACTTTTAACATTTCAAGACTTTGAAATACTTACTCGCTCTTTATATTTCAAAAAATATCTTTTTTTCAACATTTTTATTTCATAAAAATATTTATTAAGTCTACATATCAATCATACCATTTAACTAAATTCACCCTACTCATATAGTCTAACTACAAGACTACAAATGTACAAAATAAAGTTTTACACTAAGAGTACTGGTTTTTCCACATCTAATGGCTTAAATAGTGGTAGAAATGTTGGTGTAAAAGGAGCAACCCCCATCTCAAAATGTGGCCTCAAGGGGTTACCAAATGCATTCTCCAAAATAATCTTCTTCCAAACTTCTAAGCAAGACCCACTTCCCCTAAATATCCTTCTAAAATTCGTAGATTTTCTTTCTCAATAGTGGAAATGGATATTGCGAGTTTGAACAAGGTGGAACACTACACAAAATGGTGGTGGAATGGTGGTTTGGTGGTGGGTGGAGGTGGAAGACCACCCATCTCTCTCTCTCTCTCTCTCTCTCTCTCTCTCTCTCTCTCTCTCTCTCTCTCTCTCTCCTTCCATTTTCTCCCAACTCAAAATAACCCCAAATAATCCAAATAACCCAAACAACCCTTAATAAAACCCTCCCAAAGGCCAAAAATCTCATTTTTCCCCTTTTGGGTTGATCTGAGCTCGACAGCTCAAAGATCTAATGGCTTGAATCGTGATAGCGCACAAGGGCAACTCAGATTCAAAATTCTCGAGTTACATCATTTGAACGACAAGCCTAAGTCATTCATACAACTTAGCCATCACGTTCGAGCCGTAGATCGCGCGACTCTTCGCGCGACCTTCTACTGTAAACCAGTAGCACCTCATTTGAAGCCCTGTATCTCTTGACCATCTAATGACTTCCCCTTATCGTTCGAACGACATCCCCTTGTTGTTTGAACGACCCCTTTTTCTTCTTTTATTTTCTCCAATTTTACTCACAATTCTACTATAATTATCACTAGCTCATCCTCATTTATAATTCATATATAATTTAATTAAATTACTAGAGAGGGATATTATATAAATTTTGCATGGATAACAATTTACAATGTGAAGGAAACTGAATGTTAACTACACATTAACAATTATTTGTTACTACCAAATCTATTTAAGAGATTATCAAATACTAGGACATATTTTCAAGAACAATTAGATACATATATAATAGCCACTCTATTAAGTACAGGTTATGCAACAATAGAGCCTATTGAATCTCAACATTTCAAGACTTTTAAACAACTCAATGTGTCTATATGACCGATAATAGTGGTAACACATATTTTTTCGAACTGATAGGAAAATAATTTTGCATTGTTGTACTTGTATATTTACAAAATTTATCTAGATGTAATTGTATATTATGCACATATTATGTTGATATACTATTTATTTATGCATAACTTCATTGTTCGATTTATTAATTTAGGCTACTTTGTTCATTTTCACTTCAAAAATCTTACAACTTAATATCCAACCTTAAATTTTCATAAATATGCATATATTACACAATTTCCATTTCATTGCAACTTTATTACATAAAAACACTATAGAAACAAAGTTTTATTTTTCATGGATACCAACTTATAGTAAAAAAGGATACTAAATGTTAACCATATACTAACAAGATACTAACAATTACATGTTACTATGAAAATGAAGTAAGAGAGTAAGGAATACTAGGAAATCTATATTATACCTCTATACTGATAGTATTCGACAATTAATATTACATACTTTACTCGGTAATCAATTTCTCATCATCTCTTTCCACTCAAAAGTTCCCATCTATTTCACTTCTCTCTGATTCAATGCACTCTTATATTATAATACGAAAAAGTGTAATGAATGTTAAGTCTCATTTCATCTCCCATTCAAGAAAATCAATAGTCCCACGAAAGTGAGAACTAATTATCTACCCCAAAAGTGAAAACTCGTGTAACCTCTTCTCGAACTGAGCACATGTGGGTTTCCATTTCTTGGACTTGCGTGGCTTCAGGGAGGTCTTCATAATGGGCAATTTTCTTTCAACTCAACGCTCATTGTTGTGGTACCCATAAATACTTGGTAGCAGCAGTAGGAGGTTTGTCAATGGTTTTGGCCAGTGGCACTTATCAGTTGCATGATGACTTTAAAATCTGCACAGTCATCTCTCTCCACCGCTCATCCCTCTGCCTCATGACACAGCTCTCTGCATCATCCTTGTGATAAGACCCCTCTCTTTATTTAAAACATTTATAAATTATAATTTTTCACTCAAATCATTTTGAGTTTTTATATAATTTGTGTTGGAAACAGTTGTCTTCAATAACTGCTATAAGAGTGCATAACTTAAGTGGTTTTTAAGAATTTGTCCCACATCGGTAGTGCCTCTAAAATGAGTTGGGTAAATTTACAATTTATTTGGAACAAATGGGCAAGCCCTTTGGGCATTAGATGTTTTGTGTGTATGGGTGGGGGACTTATTGGGCCAAGTCACGCGCGCGCCGTCCGTCCGACTCGGCCCGTGTCCGGGTCCTGGGTCAACGTGGTTATTAACAGTTGAAAAAATCCTCCAACTCAAAACGTTTTCCAAAATTTTCTCTCCCACTTGACCCACGTTTTTTCCCATTAACGTTAATAATTTTTTTGCAATAAAAAGGAGGTTAAGACCTCCGTTTTTCAATACAGTTCTCAGAAAACAAAAACCTTCCTGATATCCAAAAATATTTTCTCTCCACACACAGAGACGGAAATAATTATTCTTCCATTGAATAATTATCACATCACAGAAATGATTAATCGTACCCCAGATTAATTATAATTTCATATTCGAGCAATATATATAACTGAATGGTTGTTGATTGAATGAGTTGGATTGTGCTACCAATTCGTATTTTCTTGGAGGTTGTTTTATCCTGGGGGTGACGAGGCTATTGACACTGTCGGCACAATTTAGGCAGAGCCGCGAAACACCTTAAAGAGAGCGACATTATCCGCGACTCAGTCGTGTTCCAGACTGTACCTGCTTCCGGGTTTTCTTGTTCTTTCTGTCTCGAATTTATTTGCTCCAAAATTGGGTAATTTCGTTCCTTAATTCTGCATTTAATTTACTGCTACTACAACAATTTTAAGGTGTTACTATTCTGCCATGGACGAAATTAACTCTAGCAACCTTAACAAGCCTTTCAAATATGAAGGCACCCATTTTAAACATTGGAGCAAAAAATTACAATTTTATTTAACTACGAAAAAAGTCGCATCGTGTGTTCAATTTGACAAACCCGTAGAAAATAATCCAACTACTGTTGAGGAAAGCAAAACAATTAGAACTTGGGAGGAAAATGATTTTCTGTGTAAGAACTATATTTTGAATGCTCTAAGTGACGAACTTTATGACTATTATGCCAATTATAAAACTGCAAAAGTGTTTAGGATGCACTGTTTAAAAAATATGACACGGAGGAGGTGGGTGCTAAAAAACATGTTGTCAGCCGCTATTTGAAATTTCAAATGACAGATGACAAATCTGTTATTGCTCAAACCCATGATTTATAAATGATTGCCCATGAAATTATTTCCGAGGGCATGGCTTTAGATGAGAAATTTCAGGTGGCTGTAATTATTGATAAATTGATTTCATTGTTTAAAGAGTTTAAAAATATTTTGAGGCATAAGTCTAAAAAATTTTAACTAGAGTCACTCATTACTAAATTGAGAATTGAGGAGGAATCCCGAAAACAGGACTATAAAGATGAAATTCTTGTTGTGTCTAACAACAAAAATCAGAAAAAAAAACCACACTCCAGTTGTTTTAAAGGCAAACGAAAAAAATATGAAAAATCAGAAAAATAGCCACAACCAGAATTTTAAAAATCAAACTGAGACTCAGAATAAGAATAAGAACCCTGGAAATGGACAGTCTAGCAACTCGGGACAGTTTCTCTGTTTCAAATGTGGCAAGCCTGGCCATATGGCTCGCAAATGTCGTAATGTGCCACAAGCACAAGAGAATTTGACCTAAGAGGACCTATGTTCTATGATTTCAGAAATCAACATGGTTAGCGGTGCCGAAGGGTTGTGGTTGGATACTGGCGCTTCCCGCCATATCTGTTATGATCGTACTATGTTTAAGACTTATTCTGAGACTGCAGATACGAAGGTGTTATTGGGTGATTCTCACTTTTGGAAAGACTGTTATCCTCAAAGATGTTCTTCACACTCCCGAGATAAGGAACAATTTGGTTTCGGGTTATCTTCTCAACAAAGCTGGATTTACTCAAACTATTGGTGCTGATTTATTTACTTTGACCAAAAATGGAATTTTTGTAGGCAAAGGTTATTCCACTGATAGGATGTTTAAGTTGAATGTTGATGCAATGAATAAAAATTATCCTTCTGCTTATATTGCTTGTTCATTTAATGTTTGGCATGCTAGGCTTTGTCATGTTAATAAACGACTTGTTAAAAATATGAGCACTTTAGGATTAATTCCAGAATTATCATTAAATAATTTTGAAAAATGTGAATGGTGTAGTCAAGCAAAAATCACTAAGACACCACATAAATCTGTTTTTAGAGAATCTGAACCACTTGATTTAATTCATTCGGATATATGTGAATTGGATGGTGTAACAACTAGAAATGACAAATGTTATTTTATAACTTTTATTGATGATTGTTCCGATTATTCATTTTTGTTTTTAATGAAAAATAAAAGTGAAGCATTTAACATGTTTAAAAAGTTTCTAAATGAAATTGAAAATCAATTTAATCGGAAAATTAAAAGGTTACGTAGTGATAGAAGCACCGAATATGATTCTGGACCATTTATTGAATTTTATAAAACCCACGGAATTATTCACGAAAAAACTGCCCCTTATTCGCTCGAAATGAACGGTAAAGCCAAAAGAAAAAATAGGACATTAACTGAATTAGTTGTTGCTATTTTATTAAATTCGGGGGCTGCCTCACATGGGTGGGGGGAAATTATTTTGACTGTGTGTCACGTACTTAATATAATTCCTAAGACTAAAATGAAAATATCTCCTTATGAAATTTGGAAAAATATTAAGCCCAACGTGTCATACTTTAGAACGTGGGGGTGTTTAGCCTATGTACGTATATCCGATCCTAAAAGGTCTAAATTGGCGAGTAGATCATATGAGTGCATTTTTATAGGCTATGCTATTAATAGCAAAGCATACCGATTTTATGACTTGAAAAATTAAGTAATTATTTAATCAAATGACGTCGATTTTTATGAAGATAAATTTCCTTTTAAATTGAGAAATAGTGGGAGCGAGTCATCCACTAATATTTCTTTAAATAAGAATAAAGAAAATAATGGATCCATTTTAGAACTTCGAAAAAGTAAAAGGGCTCGTGTGGAAAAAGATTTTGGTCCCGACTTTTATGCTTACACTTTAAAGGAGGATCCCAACACTATTCAAGAAGCTTTATCTTCTTTAGATGCCGATTTGTGGCAAGAGACTATTAATGATGAAATGGATTCTTTGGAAACAAATAAAACTTGGCATTTAGTGGACCTTCCTCCTGGGTGTAAAACAATTGGGTGTAAATGGATTCTTAAAAAGAAATTAAAACCTGATGTCACTATTGAAAAATATAAGGCACGTCTTGTTGCCAAAGGTTTTAGACAAAGAGAAAATGTAGACTTTTTTGATACATTTTTACCCGTGACTAGAATAACGTCTATACGTGTACTGTTTGCTATAGCTACCTTAAATGATTTAATTGTACACCAAATGGATGTTAAAACTGCTTTTTTAAAAGGAGAATTAGAAGAAGAGATTTATATGGATCAACCTAAAGGTTTTATTGTACATGGTTAAGAAAATAAAGTATTTTAATTAGATAAATCTCTTTATGGACTCAAACAGGCACCTAAACAATGGCATGATAAATTTGATAGCCTAGTCATCTCCAATGGGTTTAAAATAAATGAAAGTGACAAATGTATTTATTATAAATATGTTGAAAACATTTGCACTATCATATGTCTTTATGTTGATGACTTGCTAATATTTGGTTCTAATATTCATGCCGTAGAAAATGTTAAATCATTATTATGTGCCAATTTTGATATGAAGGATTTAGGTGAAGCTAGTGTAATATTGGGAATTAATATTACTAGGTCGGAAAAGGGACTTTCTTTGGATAAATCTCATTGCATTGAGAAAGTTCTAAAGAAATATAATTACTTTGACTGTAAACCTTCTAATACTCCATTTGACCCTAGTGTAAAGTTATTTAAGAACACTAGCGATAGTATAAATCAAAATGCTTATGCAAGCATTATTGGTAGCTTACGTTATGCTACAGATTGCACTAGACCTGACATAGCTTATGCTGTGGAAGTACTATGTAGATTTACCAGTAGACCTAGTATGGAGCATTGTCATGCTATTGAGAATGTCATGCTGCACCTTAAAAGGACGATGAACCTCGAATTACACTATAATAAGAACCCCGCTGTCCTTGAAGGATTTAGTGATGCTGATTAGAACACCCTATCTGATGATTCTAAGGCTACTAGTGGATATATACTTAGCATCGCTGGTGGTGCAGTTTCTTGGAAATCTAAGAAACAAATTATTTTGGCTCAATCCACTATGGAGTCTTAGATGAAAGCGCTAGCTACTGCTAGTGAAGAGGCAGGTTGGTTAAGAAACCTCATGTCAGATATCCCGCTATGGAAAAGACCGATACGAGCCGTTTTGATTCATTGTGATAGTACCGCGGCTACTGCAAAAGTTGAGAACCGTTACTATAACGGTAAGAAACGACAAATACGTCGTAAACATAGCACTGTTAGAGAATTTATTTCTACAAGTGCTGTGAGGGTGGATCATATATGGTCTGAACAGAACTTAGCTGATCCTTTGACGAAAGGACTAGCTAGGGAGAAGGTGTGGAACACCTCGAAAGGGATGGGACTAAACCCTTGGATAAATGAGTCATTTGTGATGGTAACCCAACATATAGACTGGAGATCCCAAGAAATATGTTCAAAGGGTAATAACAAGTCGCAAGTGATATGGGTTGAATCATGCGATTATTAATTAATATAGAATGGGGTTTTACTTCGAGTCCATCCCTAAGGAGCATGATATCCTGAAGAGAGTAAAGGATGAGTTATTATAACTCTTAATGAGATCTATAACTCTATTTTGAGTGGGGTACTTAGCTACAGGAGTATTCTTGATAAACTCACCTATGTGAATGTGAAAGTGTGGCCGCTTCTTATGGATATTTTGGGCAAATTCCTAAAGTGTTCACTATAATGGGATAGAAGCACATGGCCATAACGTGCTGGCTATTAGAACTACACCCAAGTAGGGTTGTGTGTGGGATGTTGTCAGAGATAGAGTTCAAAACTACGGTTACTCTAGTATATTCTTAATCATCTTTACTACGTAAAGGTTCAAGTCGAAAGACGCCTTTGCTTATGCACAATTCTATGAATTATTGCTCGATAAAATGTTTTCAAGTTTTGCAAGTGGGGGATTGTTGAAAACAGCTGTCTTCAACCGCTGTTATAAGAGTGCAAAACTTAAGTGGCTTTTACGAGTTTGTCCCACATCGGTAGTGCCTCTAAAATGAGTTAGGTATATTTACAATTTATTTGGAACAAATGGGCAAGCCCTTTGGGCATTAGATGTGTTGTGTGTATGTGTGGGGGACTTATTGGGTCAAGTCACACACGCGTGCGCGCCGCCGTCCGACCGGCCCGGCCCGTGTACGGGTCCTGGGTCAACGTGGTTATTAACAGTTAAAAAAATCCTCCAACTCAGAACGTTTTCCAAAATTTTCTCTCCCACTTGACCCACGTTTTTGCCCATTAACGTTAATAATTTTTTCGCAATAAAAAGGAGGTTAAGACCTCCGTTTTTCAATACAGTTCTCAGAAAACAAAAACCCTCCTGATATCCAAAAATATCTTCTCTCCACACACAGAGATGAAAATAATTATTCTTCCATTGAATAATTATCACATCACATAAATAATTAATCGTACCCCAGATTAATTATAATTTCATATTCGAGCTATATATATAACTGAATGGGTGTTGATTGAACGAGTTAGATTGCGCTACCAATTCGTATTTTCTTGGAGGCTGTTTTGTCCTGGGGGTGACGAGGCTATTGATACTATCGGCACAATTTAGGCAGAGCCACGAAACACCTTAAAGAGAGCGACATTATCCGCGACTCAGCCGTGTTCCAGACTATACCTGCTTCCGAGTTTTCTTGTTCTTTTTGTCTCGGATTTATTTTCTCCAAAATTGGGTAATTTCGTTCCTTAATTCTGCATTTAATTTACTGTTGCTACAACAATTTGCTTTCCCTTTTTTGATTCCCTGATAAGGTGTGATTTAAAGAAGTAGGATATCGTCACTCATGCAGACCTATGAGAAAGGATTTGCACCTATGCTGGAGATATGGGAACAAAATAAGGCGACAAAAGACTTGACCAAAAAAAATATAAAGAAATTTGGTAAAATTTTGCAAACCTATACTAATAGGTATAAGAATCTTGCTCATGTTTGTCTTTTCATTTTTAACCATTTTTCTAATTTTGTTTTGGGTATCCATTTTCATTTTTCTATCTTTCTTTTGTAAAAAATGTGGTTTTATAATTAATAATTTAGATATTTTGATGGGAAAAAGTTGGTAGCCAGAGAAGGCCATTTGTTATTGGTGCCAAGTTGATAAAATGAAAGGGCTATTCTTTCTTCATAATCTTATGTAATATATATTTTATTTATGCATATAATGTAATGATGATTAACGTGATTAATTATATAATGTGTGATTACACTTAGATTTGGATCAAATAATAACATCATATGCATTAAAAAGAATTTAAATTGCCAAAAACAGAAATAAAGTTTGTTTCAGGTGTGGATCCTATGCCAACTAATTTTTTAAAATAATAAAAAATTATTTATTTTTATGATTTTTTGATAGGATCTTGAAAGTGAGAATATTATTTATTAAAAAAATCTATTCAAATATGAGTGAGGTTGTCATGAAAATGGACCATTAGAAATTTTACATTTCATTTTATTAATACATTAAAATAATTAAAAAAAATATTTTTTTAGATGATTTTTATAGTGAGACAACAATTTTTTCCTAATCAAAACATTGAATTAAAAATATTCGTAGCATACATTTTCGCCCGCGCATCGTGCGGGGTTCATGCTAGTGTTTTTTTAGAACAATTAGAGTACATACATAGTAACCACTCTTAAGTACATGTTATTCAACTATAGATTCAAGTCAATCTCAATAATATTTTAAAACTTTCAAACAGTACAATGTGTGTATACAACCAATATCATTGCTAATAAAAATTTTCAAAATTAATAGCAAAAGTAGTTTTGCACTGTTTTACTTATGTATACAGGATATTTGTCATAATGTGATTGTATAATTTGCACATATTATATTCATATCATAAAGTATTTATTTATGTTTCACTGTTTGATTTATTGATTTAGGATATTCGAGTATCCTTTCATTACAATTACTCAACCATTTTGTTCATTTTGTCTTAAAAAACTTACAATTTTTTGCCCAACCTTAAACTCGTATAATCATTCATAAATTACACAATTTCCATTTCACTACAACTCTACTATGACTACAAGAAATTGTACATTTTGCTGTGAAAAAAAATCGTAGTCAAATGTTTACATTTCGTTGCTAAAGATATTTGGCAACGATTGTTTTTTCGTAGTAGTGTCATGGCTAAAGGTATATGAGAATGAAAATGGGTTTCATGACCAATAGTAAACTTATTGGCCACGAAAAAAATCGTAGCATATTGTGCATCTTTTCGCAATGATTTTTTCCGTTGCTTTTTCTCAAAGAAATTTGTAGCAAATAGTACAATTTCATTGCAAATTGTCTCCCATATACTCTTAAAAATCCGTGGCTAAATAAGTTTTCAATTTTTGCCACCACTAAAAATCGTTGCAAATAGACTTTTCTAACACATCTACCCACAAATACAAATCATGACTAATGTTATATATTATTGCTAGCATGTACCCCGCGCGATGCGCGGGAGTCTTATAATTTTTCTTAAAAACTTGTTTAACTTTATAATAATAAATATGTAGTAAAGATAAATCAAGAAATGAATATAGTCGTGTGAAACAAATATAAAAACGACGTATAAACATATTATGTTTTTATGGATGGAGGAAAATGATTTAAAAGAATAAGAGCTCATAAATTCTCAAAATTCATAAGAAAAAAAAAAGCAACCGTTTTTTTAATGAAAAAAATAGATACGGGAAGATATTTGTCTCTCTCCTAATCCACAAAAACTAATATGAATAAAATAATATTTAAAAAATCAAAATACTATTTTTCATATAATTTCAAAAAAAATGGAAAAATATTTCAAAATTTATAGATAGGAAAACTTATAGAAAATAGGATCAAATACCAAAAAGTCCCTCAAACATTTTTTAATACACACTTAGTCCAAGTCTTTTATTTTTCACAAAAAAGTCATTTGTTCTCTTATCTTTAAAGGTTCACGCCAGTAGCATGGTAAAGCGTTTTTGGCATGATGAATAACTTTTTTGGTGCAAAATAAAAAGGCTTGGAACCAAACGTGTATTAAAAAAAGTTCGAGGGACTATTTGGTATATGCCTCTAGAAAATATGAAGGATATTCTTAAAAACTATTAAAAATCTTGGGAAATATAAAAAAATTCCTGAAAATTTATTTTCAAAAAATTTGGAAATAATAGAAATTATATGGAAATTACAAAAAAAATATTTTGAAAATCTAGAAAGTATTGGGAAAAACTTTTAAGAAATTTCACAAATAATAGGAAAAATACTTAATAAGTTTGAACATTATTGAAAGAAGGATTATATAATATGAGACATTATATGGGGGCTAAGCCATTGTGATAGTCCTATTATTGTCACATATACATTTGGTTTATATTTGGTTTTAAATAATGGTCTAAATAAAGTTTTTCTTGTAGTAGTTATTAATCATTTCGCACGTTAAACTAAAAATCATGCTCAATATCAAACATAAAACCTTCCTATAAAATTAATATTTTACAACCATGCAAAATTATGAAGAGAAACTTTTATTTGAGAGCAATTATAAGCCAATTAAACTCATAAATATCTCTATGCCCCTTTATTTTTACATAATTGAACAATGATTCAAAATTGACTCATTTGACATAGGCAATAATAATCCATATAAAGTAAGAAATGTTGATTTAAAAAAAAACTATCCCATGATGTGAACACAACTTTAACAAACAACACAACATGATTAAAAGAGAATTCATAGTCTTAATAGGAGCCGCTTATTCTCGTTGACCATATGTGCGTGAGTAAGGAACTTCCTGACTGAAATTTGTTAGAGACTCATCTTATCCACCATTGCATCTGAGCACAACAGAGTCATCTCTTGATGCACCAACAAAGCATCAGATCAGATGATGAATCACTGACTAAAACTTTGGTTCCATATAAATCACTTTAAAACCAACTATGTAATTTTGGCAAAAAAAATCCTAGGAACCATAAAATTAACAACAATCTGAAATCCAAATGACGAATCTCCAATAATGAGATATAGATTAAATGCAAGAAAATCTTTCACTATATATAATCAAATATAGATATATACAAAATCATACCATCTACCCCCCCCCCCCCCCCTCCCCACCCCCCAATCAACCTACTACCCGGACCATACCCACCAACCCACCTGTTCTGGCCATAAATCAACCACCCACCTACCTTCCTTCACCCTCCGATCTCCATACCTGTTCTGGCCATATAAATCACTTTAAAACCAACACCCTGTGATATGTTGTTGCACACAACCAGATCTATATAAATAAGTGAAATAACACCCATTCATGGGTATGTGTTGCTTATACGGAGTTGGTTTTTACCAGTAATAATGGGTTTCGTCAAAAGAGGCAACGAAGTAGCGACCGCTTGGCTTATCTGAAATGTGCAGGGGAGTGCCCAACATAATTTAAAAACCTCAACCTCAAAAGTCATTTGGTCTTCCAAGGGATGGGCAAAGTCGGAAGAGAGGGAGGTATACGAGCACGGGCGCAGCAAGGAATTTATTTTGGGAGGGGCCACAATGTACGAGGGGTTCGGGTGTGGAGGTCCCAAGGCGATTTTTTTTAGAGTTATTTATACTTTTATGTAATATTTTAGCACTAAAAATATATTAACCATAAACGTTTTTTCCAATAATATCTTATATATTCACCATCAAAATATAATAGTTGCACCACATACAAACTCATTTTTTTACCAAAACTAAGATACGACATAATAAAGTAATTGTTGGAACATAATACAAAAAGACTAGTAAAACAAATGTTGAGATTATCAGAATTGCATACGGCGTTCTTTCAAATCGCGAAATCCATCTATGATTGACATCGCATTAACAATCTCCTAAATTTTCACTTATGTTCGCCGCATCCAAATATGTTTTGCCAATAAGAGTCCGCGTCCCCTAATATCTGGGATTCATCATAAAAAAATTGTCAGTTAAGTTCTATAAATAAGAATAATAAAATCATTATTTATTGCTTGAACAGAAAAAAATCTCTCGAGTGACATACCATTGAACTAAAGATTATGTAGATTGCATTTCTCTCGAAATAAGCAAGGATTGAATGATCTTATCAGATTCAACTTGCTTAGCTAAAATAGTGTCTATGAGTGCTCATTAAGAAGATGTCTCCTCTTGTTGCTTCATTGTCTCCTCACGATGAGCTGCAAACTATATCTCTTGAGCTTTTAAACGTTCCATCAACTCTTGTTGAACTCTAACAGACCCCTTAAGAGCTTCCTCCAATTGTGCATTTTTTGCTGCAAAGATGTCTTAGAATTAGTTGGTTTGGGACCATGCCCAAGCTCATTAATATACCATAATCTCATCCCGAGCACACGATCCGCTATCTCGGCTCGGCTCAATAATGGACCCTCCTCAAATACAGAGTCAAACTCAAGGTTTTTCATCCCCTCCTGAGTAAAAGAAATATACAATTAGCATCTAAACATATTCAAATTTTTTAAATATTTTATACCTAAAAAAATCAACATACTTTCTTTGTTTTAAATGAAAACTAATATGTTCAAACTTTATCTCACCCTCTCCTACAACAAATATAACTCAACATAGCGTCCAATAAAATATTTTATATTTTTAAAAAAGCGGCTGAGTTTCCTTTGTTTTTACGTTAAAACCAACCTGTTCAATCCATTAAAAAATCAACCTCAACACAAAATAATCCACCAAACTTAATCACAACGTTCAAATCAACAAATAAAACCCAACCTACTTATCATTCGCCTTCAATAACCAAACATACTTAACCCGATAGAGCGCAGCATAAAATAAATCATAATTTTACATACATAGATTTCTTCGGCTTCCACTACACCAAAAACAGGAAACTGGCACGGTTTAAAACAGCGCCAGACGCAATCTGGCACGGTTCAAAACCGTGCCAGAATCAGGCGTGCCAGATTTTCTGGCGCGGTTTAAAACCGTGCCAAATTTCCCAAACTGGCACGCTTTTAAACTGTGCCAGTTTTTTATCTGGCACGCTTTTGACACGCTTTTAAACTGTGTTAGATGTTAAATCTGGCACGCTTTTGGCACACGTCGAAACCGGCCAAATTATCTATTTTCTAGCACGCTTTTGGCACGATTTTAAAGCGTGCCAGAATGTTTAATAAGCGTTCTCATTTTTATACATTGGAACGGTTTTGGCACAGTTTAAAACCGTGCCAGATTTTTCGGTTGATTAAAAAAAAAATAATAGGAAACAAATCTGGAAAATCTGCAAATTCCAAATTCGGTAGGAAAAATATTTATTATTTGCAAAAAAAAACCAAGAAAATTCACAAACTATGAATATCGCAGGTTGTTGATAAACTAATGTGCATACAAACTTCAAAAAATTACAAGAGTTAATACCAATATAAAGCCGCACATGACCATAAAAGTCGACAATAACTTCAAAAAAATACAAGAGTTAATAGTTCCCATATCAAAAAAAAATTGGGCAGAGTTACCCTCAATTTTTTTAGCATTCGAAAACCTGCTAAACATAAAATCTACCCATATAAAGCCCGAACGGCCATAAATGTCAACAATAAAACTACTACAGCGAGCACGGCCATAAAAACAAACCATAAAACTACAGAAGCCTGCTCGGCCATAACACAAAAAATAGAATCCTGAATATTAACGACACTAAATAAACAATCCCCCTGTTGTAAAGCATTGACTTCTTCGTGCGTTCCAAGTGGATAAAAGCTAGCGATTGAATGTCATCCTACAAAAAAAATAAGACACAAAAAAGATACAATATTAGTAACCAAGTCATTTTTAAAAAAATCGTATTCAAGCAGAAAAATTGCATATACAAGCAGAAAAATTGCATATACGACTACAAGTTACATTGGTCCTACAAGTTACATTGGTCCAGTGCGAGGTGTTCGTGCATCCTACGGGGTCGTTTGGGGGCTGGTTTGGGTTTTCACCATTTAACGGCCTGTTTTCAAGTCAAAGTGTGATTTTTGCAAATTATCGTCATACTCTCAAACCGGGAGACCCGGGACTACGCGGTCAGTTCCTACAAGTTACATTGATCCCGTGCGAGGTGTTCGTGCCTCCTACAGGGTCGTTTGGGGGCTGGTTTGGATTTTCACCCTTTAACGGCTTGTTTTCAAGTCAAAGTGTGATTTTTACAAATTATCGTCATACTCTCAAACCGGGAGACCCGGGACTACGCGGTCAGTTTCTACAAGTTACATTGGTCCCGTGCGAGGTGTTCGTGCCTCCTACGGGATCGTTTGGGGGCTGATTTGGATTTTCACCCTTTAACGGCCTGTTTTCAATTCAAAGTGTGATTTTTGCAAATTATCGTCATACTCTCAAACCGGGAGACCCGCGACTACGCGGTCAGTTCCTACAAGTTACATTGATCCCGTGCGAGGTGTTCGTGCCTCCTACGGGGTCGTTTGGAGGCTGGTTTGGGTTTTCACCCTTTAACGGCCTGTTTTCAAGTTAAAGTGTGATTTTTGCAAATTATCGTCATACTCTCAAACCGGGAGACCCGGGACTACGCGGTCAGTTCCTACAAGTTACATTGGTCCCGTGCGAGGTGTTCGTGCCTCCTTCGGGATCGTTTGGGGGTGATTTGGGCTTTCACCCTTTAACGGCCTGTTTTCAAGTCAAAGTGTGATTTTTGCAAATTATCGTCATACTCTCAAACCGGGAGACCCGGGACTACGCGGTCAGTTCCTACAAGTTACATTGGTCATGTGCGAGGTGTTCGTGCCTCCTACGAGATCGTTTGGGGGCTGGTTTGGGTTTTCACCCTTTAACGTCATGTTTTCAAGTCAAAGTGTGATTTTTGCAAATTATCGTCATACTCTAAAACCGGAAGACCCGGGACTACGCGATCAGTTCCTACAAGTTACATTGGTCCCGTGCGAGGTGTTCGTGCCTCCTACAGGATCGTTTGGGGACTGGTTTGGGTTTTCACCCTTTAACGCCTGTTTTCAAGTCAAAGTGTGATTTTTGCAAATTATCGTCATACTCTCAAACCGGGAGACCCGGGACTACGCGGTCAGTTCCTACAAGTTACATTGATCCCGTGCGAGGTGTTCGTGCCTCCTACGGGGTCGTTTGTGGGCTGGTTTGGGTTTTCACCCTTTAACGGCCTGTTTTCAAGTCAAAGTGTGATTTTTGCAAATTATCGTCATACTCTCAAACCGGGAGACCCGGGACTACGCGGTCAGTTCCTACAAGTTACATTGGTCCCGTGCGAGGTGTTCGTGCCTCCTACGGGATCGTTTGGGGGCTGATTTGGATTTTCACCCTTTAACGGCCTGTTTTCAAGTCAAAGTGTGATTTTTGCAAATTATCGTCATACTCTCAAACCGGGAGACCCGGGACTACGCGGTCAGTTCCTACAAGTTACATTGATCCCGTGCGAGGTGTTCGTGCCTCCTACGGGGTCGTTTGGAGGCTGGTTTGGGTTTTCACCCTTTAACGGCCTGTTTTCAAGTTAAAGTGTGATTTTTGCAAATTATCGTCATACTCTCAAACCGGGAGACCCGGGACTACGCGGTCAGTTCCTACAAGTTACATTGGTCCCGTGCGAGGTGTTCGTGCCTCCTACGGGATCGTTTGGGGGTGATTTGGGTTTTCACCCTTTAACGGCCTGTTTTCAAGTCAACGTGTGATTTTTGCAAATTATCGTCATACTCTCAAACCGGGAGACCCGGGACTACGCGGTCAGTTCCTACAAGTTACATTGGTCATGTGCGAGGTGTTCGTGCCTCCTACGAGATCGTTTGGGGGCTGGTTTGGGTTTTCACCCTTTAACGTCATGTTTTCAAGTCAAAGTGTGATTTTTGCAAATTATCGTCATACTCTCAAACCGGGAGACCCGGGACTACGCGATCAGTTCCTACAAGTTACATTGGTCCCGTGCGAGGTGTTCGTGCCTCCTACAGGATAGTTTGGGGGCTGGTTTGGGTTTTCACCCTTTAACGGCCTGTTTTCAAGTCAAAGTGTGATTTTTGCAAATTATCGTCATACTCTCAAACCGGGAGACCCGGGACTACGCGGTCAGTTCCTACAAGTTACATTGGTCCCGTGTGAGGCGATCGTGCCTCCTACGGGGTCGTTTGGGGGCTGGTTTGGGTTTTCACCCTTTTACGGCCTGTTTTCAAGTCAAAGTGTGATTTTTGCAAATTATCGTCATACTCTCAAACCGGGAGACACGGGACTACGCGGTCAGTTCCTACAAGTTACATTGATCCCGTGCGAGGTGTTCGTGCCTCCTACGGGGTCGTTTGGGGGCTGGTTTGGGTTTTCACCCTTTAACGGCCTGTTTTCAAGTCAAAGTGTGATTTTTGCAAATTATCGTCATACTCTCAAACCGGGAGACCCAGGACTACGCGGTCAGTTCCTACAAGTTACATTGGTCCCGTGCGAGGTGTTCGTGCCTCCTACGGGATCGTTTGGGGGCTGATTTGGATTTTCACCCTTTAACGGCCTGTTTTCAAATCAAAGTGTGATTTTTGCAAATTATCGTCATACTCTCAAACCGGGAGACCCGGGACTACGCGGTCAGTTCCTACAAGTTACATTTGTCCTGTGCGAGGTGTTCGTGCCTCCTACGGGATCGTTTGGGGGCTGGTTTGGGTTTTCACCCTTTAACGGCCTCTTTTGAAGTCAAAGTGTGATTTTTGCAAATTATCGTCATACTCTCAAACCGGGAGACCCGGGACTACGCGGTCAGTTCCTACAAATTACATTGATCCCGTGCGAGGTGTTCGTGCCTCCTACGGGATCGTTTGGGGGCTAGTTTCGATTTTCACCCTTTAACTGCCTGTTTTCAAGTCTAAGTGTGATTTTTGCAAATTATCGTCATACTCTCAAACCGGGAGACCCGGGACTACGCGATCCGTTCCTACAAGTTACATTGGTCCCGTGCGAGGTGTTCGTGCCTCCTACGGGATCGTTTGGGTGCTGGTTTGGGTTTTCACCCTTTAACTGCTTGTTTTTAAGTTTAATCCAAATGTTTTCAAATTAACAATAGGGAACTAAAATATATTTTAAACATCAAATAAAGAGGAATCTAAAATATGTATTAAGAATGAGAGAGCATGAAAACTCAAATATATATTACTTTTATCATTCGGTGTCATCAAAGGGAGGGAGAAAGTCATCGTGCCAATACAAAAATTCGTTGTTACCCACATCTCCCAACGTCTCACACGATCCTTGTTTTCCACCCCAAACTGGATATTCAGGCACTTTTATGAGGTCGAGTACGATCTTCACTTCTCTCTTTCCTAACTCATGGAAGTGAACTGAAGATACAGCTCCTGGCGGCAATTTCCTACCATAACCGACGACTTGACTAGTGTGAGATAGTATTTTTCATTCCACCATCGAGCTAAAACTTGAAACTTGGGATGTGGGGGGAGTAAAAGGACTGGAAGGAGTTGCAGTGTTTGGAGATGGTAATGCATGAGAATTATGTCCAACACATACGAACTTTCCACTCTCAAAATTCTTTACAAAATCTGAGAGTGTAGACTTCACACCCTCCATTTCTTCTCTGAGGTTATCCATTTGATCCTTCCAACTTTCATTGTCCACATTTACCTCTTGAAGCATTTCTCGAGCAAATGCAGACGCCAATATAGCTGTTCTAGAAATCGTGGACCCAACGCAACTAACACATCCTCGCGTGTCTTTCCGAAATACATCAAAAATTGGCCCAGCATCCAAGGTCTCCTCTTGACCACTCGCTTGGTATACATCTAGAAGCATTTTAACCTTATCATGTACATAAAGACATTAAAGTTATCATTTAAATTACATATTGGGTAAAAGAAGGAAAAAGAAAAACATTAAACCTAAATTACCGCAAATGCTTCATCATGAGGCGCATAATCTCCGCCTTTTACTTTATGAGTTGACAACCACAATTCAGCACGGGTTGGTTCACGTCCATGCTCCTTTTTCCAATTCTCTGCAGCTCGGGCATAACCATAACGACCCGTGTTATGAGTAGTCATTTTCGCACAATTTTGTTTTATCTCTTTATTTTTTCTTCGCAAATCCCTTTGGGCCTGTGCAGCTTCATTGTCACAAAATGCCTCCCAATCCTCAGGTTTAACATTTTTAGGAACATTCTCCCTCCACTTTGCAACATCGTCACCCTTCAAATTTACCCTTATCTTGGCCTTGAACTTCTTCCAAGACTCGTTAGCTTTTTTCATAAACATGCTTTTTTTATTATCTTTCACATCCGGAAAATCTTTCTACAATATATGAAAGAAACAAAATTTATCATTATGTAATTAAATTTAGTAACAATTACAATTGTAGCCAAAGAGAAAAAATAGTATACCTTGAACATTGTCCAAATTTGATTCTTATATCGCACGTCTACATGTCTCCATGTTATATAAGAAACCGGTATATGAGTCCTAGTGAGGTCTCCCCATCTAGTAGAGGGTGTAGCTGAATTATCTCCCACCGGAAGGCCATGCTCGTTAAATTTTAATCTCTTTGTGGAAAGTGCATCACCCGTTGTCGAAGACCTCGAAACAACCTTCGAGCGGGAGTTTGATCCTGGTGTCGCACCACTTGGTGAAGGATTTGAAGTATCACCTACCTGAGACATTATTTATCTGACAAGAGATTCTTTGGCACATAAATAATCAGAATAAACAACAACAAATGAGAATATACTTATTCTGTATAAAACAGAACATATATATAAAACAGAACATATATATATATATATATATATATATATATATATATATATATATATATAAACAGATCTCTTTATATAAACTGTTTATATACAAACTGTTTATATAAACAAATCTGTTTATATAAACAGATCTGTTTATAAACAGTTTATATAAAGAGATCTGTTTATATATATATATATATATGTTGGAGACAACAGTATATATATATATATATATATATATGTATACATATATATATATATATATGTATACATATATATATATATATATATATATATATGTTGGAGACAACAGATAAACTGCTGATGTATATATATATGTATATATATATATATGTTGGAGACAACAGTACTAACACTGCCCCCTTCTTATATATATATATAAACTGCTGCATTTATGTTGGAGAAAACAAAAGTGAATGCAGAAAAGCAGTTACTATGATTATTTGCTTGCCCAAGAGCTTACATTGGAGAAAACAGTCTCATCTTTACTAAATGAATGAACAGGTACTGCAGTTGCAATACCCGTACAGCTGCGATAAGATTTGAAGACAGTACTAACACTGCCCCAATAACTAAATACCCAAGTTCAGGAGTTATTCAACACATAGCAGGCATGAAAGATTCAATAGTTTCAATAGATTAACAATGACTAAATACCCAAGTTCAATAGATTCAATAGATTGACAATAACTAAATACCAAAGTTTAAATAGTAAAAAAGTCATATCAGGTTCGAACATGATGCCATTACATTACATGAATTAGGTGTCTAAAAGTTCCAACAACTTCTCATTTTCCTCGAGAATGGAGTCATACATCGTACGATCAATCTCAATCGCATCTATTTCTTTTGTCAATCTCTTGGGAGAGTGCAAAACAATCGACCACCCCTTGAACTTGGTGTCTTTACAATAAAACACTTGAATTGCTTGAGATGCAAGGATGAACGGATCGTCGTGTATTGATTTTTTACTCGTGAGCTTACTAGGGTTCACCATCACCAATTTTGAGGTCAGGTCAACTTTGCAAGCATTCTTATCATCTACGTCCACCCAATCACAATAAAAGACTCTATGTGTGAACTCAATATAATTCAAGTCGAGTATTTGTCTAATAACTCCATAAAAAGTTGTGAGGACCCCCTTCTTATTAAATGCCTTCATAGATACACCACTACTCTGAAAGCTGCGATTCTCTTCAAATGCAGAAGTACAAAAGGTATAGCCATTGCATTGGAACTTGTCATAGCTAGTAACCCTATGGAGTGGGCCATCGGCATAGGGCAAAATTTCGATATCATTAGATCTTAAGGCCTACAATGAAATGAATATTACATAATATTTTTATAGAAATAAGGTTATGATAAAAAAAAACAAGTACCTAGATAAAAAAGACTTGCCTCGTTCCTTAGCCAAGGGATGAAATCATCAATTCTATGCATCGATGTAGTCCCAGTTAACCCAAATTTGCTACAAGTAACGAACTTCAACATTAAGAAATTTTCAATTACAATAAAATAATATGAATTAGTAATGGGTTACATGTTTACCTTCTCCACTCATCAACGCCATGGTATTGAAATAAGACCCATCTTCATACTTGTTCATACTGCACAGTATTTAGGGTCAACTCCTTACCTTTACCCAATGCTTGTTGACACATTGAGTCATCAAACTCATCATCGAGAAAATCCTCAAGGTTCCTTTTATGAGTTCCTTCACCTCTAATCGACACATATTCCATGGCATACAAAGAAGCTTCATGTAATAAATATGCATTAGCAATGCTCCCTTCGATGTACCTCTTGTTTCGTGACCACCTTTTGTATCTTCCCATTTCTCTTTCAAACAACCACATTGCACGATATCTAGGTGGCCCAGCTCTCAATGCTTCATCGGCTAAATGGTGCATGAGGTGGATCATGACCACAAAAAAGGCAGGTGGAAAGTAAATTTCGAGGACACAAAGAGCCTCTACTAATGCTTGTTTTGCCTTCAAAAGATGTTCCCTGAAAATCACTTTTGCACAAACAACATTAAAGAATATGCTTATCCGTTGTATAGCTTTAAACAAAGGCTTATGATTTGGAAATGAATGCATAAGCAACGCAGGAAGCAATCGTTGCATAATGACGTGATAATCATGAGACTTGAGATTGGTTAATTCGGGAAGGTCAAGGTTAACATTATTGCTGAAATTTGATGAAAATCCAATCGGTACCTTCAATGTTTTCAAGGTGAGATAAAAGGCTTCTTTCTCTTCCTTTCCTAATGCAAAAGGTGCTGATGGCATTCGCCTTTTATTACTACCTTCAACATCTTGCATCCATAATTTTCTCTTAAGATTCAACGGGACCTTCAACTCTTCCCGGACTCTAACTGTATCTTTATTTGACGATCCTTTCACTGAGAGAATGGTACCTAAAAGAGTCTCTGTTACGTTCTTTTCAACATGCATAATGTCTAAATTATGTCGAATATCATGATCCTTCCAGTACTCCAAGTCAAACAAAATGGATCTCCTCGAAAAACCCTCAGTACCTGTGAGATCCTCGTCGTCACCTTCACTTGGATGATCATCATTATCTACATCATCTTCCAATACTATTGGCCCCTTCCCCTTCCCCTTCCCCTTCCCTTTCCCCTTCCCCTTCCCCTCTCCCTCTTTTTGGGCACCTTCTCGAGCGATAACAGACACAATTTGCTCAACCTCTACACTTGTTAACTTTCATGGAGCCATAGCAGACTCTATTTTACCATTAAATGATTGCTTTGATGTGTCGTACCTGTAAGGATGGTTTTCGGGAAGGAACATACGAGATCGTTGATAGCAACATTTCGTTGACTTGCAAAGATATTCAGAAGGTGTGTTTGTAGAGCAAACAGGACACCCATAATAACCTTGAGTTGAACAACCTGCTAACATCCCATAAGCAGGAAAATCATGAATACCCCACATCAACATGGATTTTAACTGAAAATGTTCATTTTTATTTGCATCCCAAGCCTCGACTCCAGAACATAAGATCTTCAGCTCGTCGACTAAGGGTTGGAGGAAGACATCAATATTACTTGATGGTGACTTTGGCCCGGGAATCAATACAGTCAACATTGAAAGCTCACTCTTCATACACATTGATGGGGGAGGGTTGAGAGGTTGAATAATCACTGGCCAGCAACTATAGTTACGGCCAAACATATTATTAGGGTTAAAACCGTCAGTTGCTATTGCAAGTCGAAGATTTCGCGGATCCTTCGCAAATTGCCTCCACATAATGTTTGCATTTACCCACTCTGCTGAATCTCGGGGATGACGCATAAATTCCATACAAGAGCTTGCTCGAGCATGCCAAGTCATTTTCTCGGCTATCCATTTAATGGTATACAACCTCTTTAGCCTAGGGATTAACGGAAAATGTCGCATTACCTTCTTAGGAACCTTATGAAACTTCTTTTGGCCCTTAGGATATACAATTTCCTCTCCATCATCTCCTCTTGAAGTATACTTGTATCGCAAAGCACCACATTTTAGACATTTATTACAGTTTTCATGCTCTTTCCAAAATAACATGCAATTGTTAATGCACACGTCATACTTAACATAGTCCATACTAAGATCTCTAATTGTGCTCTTCATTTCGGTATAACTAGTTGTCAAGTTGTTCCCTTCAGGGAGTAACTCATTCAACAATCTAAGAATTCCACCTGTGGCGCCATCTGACAAATTAAATTGCGTTTTTATATCATTTAACTTCACAAGAGCATACATGGTCGTATGGCGTGACGAACCAGTAGGAGGGTGCAGTGGCTCCATTGCGAGTTGATGTAAACGCTCATACTTCTTGCCTTTGCCTGTATGTGTGTGAGAATCCTTCGGAACATCAAAAGTTTGGGGCCCTTCATCACCACCTACACAATTAGGTTCACTAGGACACACTTCAGTCGTGAACATCTCACAAGAATCATTCACAAGGTCATCCAAAGTCGGAATATTAGACACATCAATGTGTTCTCCAACATTAGTCTGAGTAGCGGGTTGTGCTGATCGCTTGACTGGATTAAGAATTGACGTCTCCCCATGAAAATGCCATAAGGTGTAATTTATATCCATACCATAGTCCATCAAATGGACAAAGATTTCATCTAAAGTAACATGTCCTTTCCCATTGCGACAACGCCTACACGGACATGAATGTATATCCTCGGGAATAGTGTTACGCACATACTGCAGAAACTCTAACACCCCATCTCTATACGAATCGGTCTCAAAGTTTTTCTCCTTTATCCACTCTTTATTGATCATCGATGACATCCTGATATACATGTGGATGCAGAATGTGTTAATAAGATCACATCACATAAAATAGCATTTCAAAATTTCAACAAGAGGAACTATGGAGAATTACTAAATTACAGCAACCACATACAATACATTCTAATTATCCAAATTGTCCCATATGTATTCGAGGAACTGTGGGCTCTCTCTCCAACAGGAGTAATAGTTTCAAGGAACTGTGGATCCTTTCTGCATCTTGACACAGTGAGTAAATCCGAGAAACCTAAAGCAATGTAAGGGTGGACTAAGATCTAACATCCATTCTTACGTTTTAGTTATTAGACAGAAACAAAACCTCCAAACCTTAGGTTTTTAGTCAAGAACACATAACGATCAACAACTCGTGTTCTTGGACAAAACCAACCTAAATCGCTTTAAAAACTTCATATTTTAGCCTAAAAACACAACCAAACATTCTACCTTGCTTCTATAAACCCACACCAATGATAATCAAGCCACGTGACAAACAATAATTTTTTGACCCAAGAAATAAAAAAACCGAAGATGTTCTTCACCGTCCAAATACCATATCAAAAGAAACCCAAAACCCATAATCAAGATCAATTTTCATGGTTATAAATCAACGATTTATCATTTCATGGTCACACTATGGTTACGATTTGCATTTACATGTTGATTAATTCAAGTTAACAGGCGAGTGTATTACCAATATAATATATAATCAGCACCAATAAAAACTAAACTAACATCTAAAATTATGACACGATTGGAAAAATAATAGCCACCAATTTTTAGTTCAATGGGGTATTGTAATCCCAATATACCACATCCCAACCGGTATATATATATATATATATATATATATATGTATCAGTTTACTGATTTCTCAATTTCAGGGGTACCATACATATGTATTAGTTTACTGATTTCTCATATATATATGTAAACTAATACATATATTTCAAGGGTACCATACATATGTATTAGTTTACATATATATATGAGAAATCAGTAAACTAATACATATGTATGGTACCCCTGAAATTGAGAAATCAGTAAACTGATACATACATATATATATACGGGGTCAGTAAACTAATACATATGTATGGTACCCCTGAAATTGAGAAATCAGTAAACTAATATATATATATATATATATATATATATATATATATATATATATATATATATATATATATATATATGTGTGTGTGTGTGTGTGTGTGTGTGTGTGTGTGTGTGTGTGTGTGTGTGTGTGTGTATTGTACCCCTGAAAGTGAAATGGTACCCCTGAAATTACCCCTGAAATTGAATATGTATGGTACCCCTGAAATTGAAATGGTACCCCTGAAATTGAAACTGATATATATCAGGTACTCGAAATCGGAACCTCTGAAATCGAATCAAGTACTAGAAATCGGTACCTGAAATCGCACCCCTAAATCGGAACCCCTGAAATCGAATCAGGTACCAGCAATCGGTACCTGAAATCCAATTGATATATATATATACCTCCGAATATATACATATATACCCCCAAAATAGCTACCCCCGAATATATATATATATATATATATATATATATATATATATATATATATATATATATAGAGAGAGAGAGAGAGAGAGAGAGAGAGAGAGAGATGTAATACCTGACGAAGATGAAGCCAGAAGCGTGGGAGCAGGAGCAGTGACTCGGAGCAACGATGGAAGCCGGTAGCGTAGGGAGGGAGAAACGATGATGAGGAGATGATGGGAGCCGGTTGCGTGGGGAGATAATGAGGAGATGATGGGAGTCGGCTGCATGGGGAGGGAGAGAGAGTGAGTTAGGTTTAGATTGTCTTGAAATTTTGGTCCCCGCTTCAAATTTTGGGTTATTTTTTTAACAAAGCGTACCCATATTTGACACTGTTTAAAACCGTGCCAAAATTTGGCACTTTTTCAAACCGTGCCAGATTATGATAAAACCGTGCCAAAATCTGGCACGGTTTTAAACAGTGCCAGAATCTCCTTCCCTAAGTGTGCCAGAATGGCATTTTTTGTGTAGTGTTCGGGAGACGTCCAATTCCCATTTTTACAATGAATTTTTTATAAAATTTGATTTTGTTAGGCTCAACACCACTATCCGCCTTTACTTTATGTCAAAATATAATAAGTATGTAATCAGAAAACATATTTAAGGAGAAAACATTTGAATCTAAAGTAAAAATATTACCAGTTCATGACGAACAACCACGAATGCCTCGGATCCCTTGTTATGCCTTACAGTTTGCTTTCCTTTATTGTTTTTGTTTATCTTATATATATATATATATGATAAATCAATAAATCAGATATAAAAGTTGTCATATTAGAGAATTAACATAATTGCAATAAACTTGTACATCATATTTTGGATCAACAAATAAATCACACAATTCGTGTCAATTTACCTCGGTACAGCTACTATGTGGATTTGCCCTTGCCACCTCCTTGACTCAAATGTCAAATAATATTGATGAAGCTTACTTCTTCGAGTCTTACTCCTCCCTTTCATTAACTCTTCACAACTTCTTCTTCCATGTTCATCCAAGCCAATTTCAAATCTCTCCTATAAATACAAAATATTAATTAATCAATTTAAACATAAATGTATAATACTAATAGTCACAGGACTAAAAATATATATACTTAAACTAATTCTATCAACAACTTCATTCTTATCAAGCTCACTAAGTGTTTTCCATTTAGTTGACATCAGAATAAGATTTCGAGTTATAATCCCCATCTCACTGGAAAGTTTGGCAAACTACTCATGCTCAAGAGTACTTCCTTTCTCTTTGGAAATTTCTGTACGCGTCTTCTTCCCAATTGCTTTGACCATTTTTTCCAACCCTCTACCTTTAGTAGGTCCATGAACTCTTTGTTTCATCCTAATTGACGCTATGTACATGTATTGATTAGTACACTGATATAAAACTAAACATCACGTTGATATAAAGAATGCAACGGTAATCTTTTATATACTCTAAAACACTCTACATTACTCTGTGAGTACAGATATGATAACCATGTGTTTGTTTCTCTTAAGTTCGCTATATATCAAAACGCTTCAATAATGTGTAAATCTCAGATTATCATATTCTATAAACCTCATATTATCATAAGTATCTCAGACCTCAACACTGCCAAGGAATTGAGTTAGAGAGTGTAACAATACTAAACTAATAATAGATAATTACATAAAAATTATATATCACGTTGCGATGTTAGGGAAAATGATATTATATGATTATGACGATTACTCATATGTTCTCAATGACAAATTATTACAATCCAAAATAGAATCTAAAAAGTAAGGATAGGATTACAATATTACAAAACTAAATACTTAATACATATAGTTATTGTTTCTATTATACAGTTATCACATTCTGTCTATTCACATCTTTACGTTTATGCATATGCCTGATTTACAAGAATTAATATACCATGCAAGATCAAAGACTCTTGCAATTGTACAGTCAGCCCTGAATACACCAAAGTCGTCCCTGAATACACCATATGTTATCATGATATAAAAATACATGAATGAATGACTAATGAGTAATTAACTGGGTGACCATTAACCCTGAAGATCACTTATCTCCCTTATTTCTGTTTTGGAAACTAAGGTTAAACTTAACCATTAAATGTTGTTAAAATCCTAAATAAGTTATCCCAAACTAAGGCTAAACTTAACCATTAAATGTTGTCCGACTAAGCATTTAATGGTTAAGGCTTCAATTTGTGAGGAATGTTCAATACAAAGTGTTTAAGTTCGGCTGAAGAAATTGTTTTTGTGAAAACTACTTTATTTGATACCTTGAAATTTGTTTTTGAGTACCTTTGTACTAAACAATCCACTACACCTAGTATCAAAGTAGATCGGAATGAATTTGGTGCTAATCTAAATGAGGGTTATCGCCAGTTATGTAGTTGATCTTCAACAGACCAGATTCTACTTCTAATCCTCTTGTTTTTAGAGTATCAAAACAGTTTTTTGCATGAATATCTATCCTCGACTTAAAAAGGTCCTGGGACTATGGTTAGTCAATCAAATGTTAGAAATTGTTTTTAGACCGAAAACCCTTCTATGGATGTAAATATACCAATTATACCACTTGGAGAACTATATATATATATATATATATAATGACGACAAGATCATGCTTTTTGATTCTCAAAAACTCATGGGTGCTAGCGGTGAACTAGGCGACAGGCCTCTCTCTCTCTCTCTCTCTCTCTCTCTCTCTCTCTCTCTCTCTATATATATATATATATATATATATATATATATATATATATATATATATATATATATATATATATATATCTCCAAATTTGGTATGTATATTGTTCTTTAAAAGATTGTTATTTTACCAACAATTTTAATTGTATAGAATGATTTGTTAGTTGAAAAAATTCAAAATAACATGCATATATAATGAGTTATAAAAGAAACATACGTGTCTCCCAGTTGTGGGCAGTCAAGCATGAAAATATTTTCTCTGTTGCACAATGGTGAGTCATTGATCTTCTTCAAATGAATCTTCGACAACTCATTGATGTAGTTTCTCTACAAAACATTGAAATGAAAATTTCATTTATGATATTAATATTTATACATATATATTAGGGGCATATACCAAATAGTCCCTCGAACTTTTTTTAATACACGTTTAGTCCAAACTTTTTTATTTTGCACCAAAAAGTCCTTCACCATGCCAAAAAGATTTTATCATGCCGCTGGCACGGACCTTTAAAAATAAGAGAATAAGGGATTTTTTGGTACAAAATAAAAAGGTTGGACTAAGTGTGTATTAAAAATATTTGAGGGATTTTTTTATATTTGATTATATATATTAATGTATATTACAAGAATTTGAATTTAATTATTACCATTTTCTTTGCATCTTGAAGGAATATGTTGTTAACTCTCCTTTACTTCATGAAATTGTAATGCTTCTATTTCTTTGTTTTCAAGTTCAAAGCAATCAATGTCCAATGAAACCCTCTGACGTAAACTACACGTCAATGGCTAAAAAAAATACCAAACCCTAATTTTAGAGAGATAATCAAAAGTTGTCTTATATTTCAAGAATGACAAAAGTAAGTACAAATGAGATTATATGGGGAGGATTACATGTTAATCAAGTAATTAGCTAAAATGACTAAAAACAAACAAAAATGCCTAATTAGTCTCAAACATGCTTAGAGACTAATTAAGGAAAAAAAGGGCCTAAAAATAACTAAAAATAGAAAAGAAAAATGAAAAAAAGAAAAGAAAATAACAACAAATTTCCACCACTCTCCCCGACTTTGAAAAGCTTGTCCTCGAGAGTAGGAGATGAACAGCCAAGAAGCAAGACAACCATCAAAGAGATCTCCACTCGAAAGAAGAGTCGTCATCGGACACGTCCTTTCTCCTGGCCTGTAATAAATTCAGGGAGAATAGGATCACCATCCAAACATGGCTGATCAGCAAAATCTTAGCCCAAGATTCCCGTGATAAATCCTTTCAATGCTACGCTGCAAAAAACATCTACCAATTGTATATCAAATGTCACCAAAAATGGGTCCACATACCCACCATCAATCACATCACCCAAGATCACCACCTCTTCCCCGCTAGAGACAACCAGTGATCCATCATCATCAAAATCATCCCCGTGCTCAAAGATTGGGAAGAAATCTCTCGAATCAAATATTTTCGACTCACGAAAGTGCGTGCGAATCACCGAACCATCCTCGACAAAAATGTGAAAAATATCCCCCAATACATAACCCAATTTCATCGTTTTGTTCTTTCTTGTCATCAATCGACTTGGGAGGGGAGTTTTAATCATTGATTTGACCCGATTGGGTGAATGAGGGAGGAAGAATGATTGGGTGAAGCAAATAATCTTGAACAAGTCGTCGATAATCTTGAATTGAGCTTCGGGAGTTAATCGGGGCGAAAACGTAATTTTCTCAATGTTTGGGACTTGAAAAATGGGTAGTGGGTTGGAGGGTTCAGGGTGGTGATGGAGGAATTTTGTAGGGTTGGAGGCTAGGGTTTGTAAATTGTGGATTGGATTGTAAAATGGTAGGTAAAATCGTAGAAATGGGTTGTCTTAGATCTTGAATTGAGGGTTTATGGAATTGATTTGGGTTTGGGGGGAAATTAGCGTGCAAGATTTGAATTTTCAAGGTGGCGGGTTTTATGATGATGAGGCGAAAGTGAGAGTCGACGTACTTGATGAGTTCTTGAATGTTTTTTCTCCATTATCGGTCGTCTTTCTTCAATTTTTGAATCCCCCACTGTCGTTGTTTGGATTTCTTTAGAGTCATTGAGAGAGTAGCGTACGATTTTGATAATCTACACACACGAATACACACTAACACCATGTGACACCCCTACTAATTCAACACCGGGTAGCTACTCCTTTATTAAATCAATACAAAATGCCAAGTTGGTTCAGTTAATAGCATCACTGTCGAAAACATTTTAATGATTACTAACCACCTAGTATTTAAAAAGTAAGTTGCCAAATTTTACATTAAGTCTGATTAACATGCAATAAAAGAATAATGGAAGAACAACATAATCCATTCACCATAACGAAGTAATGAAATAACCAACAAATAATAAGTCCGGAGGAAAACTCCTCACCACAATCCCACAACTAAAATAAGTGCAACAATGTAACCTGAATTAATTACATGCCAAAAGTCTGAAATCTGAAATAGTAAATGTTTCTAATAGAAATGGGCGACATGCCCTACAACTAGGGGTGGAAGCAGTACGGGTTTTTACCGTACCGTACCGTTTTGGTCCGAAAAAAATGGTTTTGGTTTCATATATTTAAATACCAGAAACCAGTCTTACCGAAACCAAAATTACCGCAAAAAAGTTGGTTGGTTTTGGTTTTAATATTTAAAAAACCAATTTACCGAAATTACCGTACCAAATTTACTGAAACCAGAAAAAACCGTACCGAAATTACCATACCGTACCGAATTTACCGAAACCCGAAAAAATCGTACCGAAATTATCGTACCATACCAAATTTACCAAAATTACCCTACCGAATTTACCAAAAACAGAAAAAGTTGGTTTTAGTTTTGGTTTTAATATTTAAAAAAGTTAGTTGGTTTTGTTTTTGGTTTTTTGGGACTTTTAATGTTGTTTACCGAAACCAGAAACTAGAAAAAACCAGAATTTACCGAAACCAGAAAAAAAACCGAAATTACCGAAAAAATCGAAATACTAGCCGGTTTGGTTTTGGTATTGATTTTGGTGTACCGGGTGGTAAACTGGTACGGTTTGGTTTTACCATCTAGAGTTTGGTTTTGGTATTGGTATCTACTATTTACCGACCAAACCGTACCGCTTACACCCCTACCTACAACCGAGAAAACTGAATATCGAGTCAAGATAGATGAAGCGTCTACTAGCAAGGTCCTGTAACTTCCACAAACAGCTACAGCTCGTCACCTGAATGAGAATCCTAAGCATGGTGTCCTTGTGGCTGGGCACCTAAAATGGTTTTTACAAAAATAGATTTGAAAGCAAATGGGTCAGAGCCCGAAAGTGAAAATCATTTTAAAAACAGCAAGTGTTTTAATAACATTAAAACAATGAATGCAAAATACATGTTAGGACGTGCACTCACATGAAATACTCACCTCTCGTCTAATTGTGCGCCCCTAACGTATAGCACCCATCTAAGTGATAAATACATCTATCTAAACTGACATGAGTTCTAACCTTTCTACTCGTTTCCCATTATACATTCTAATGTTATCAATTTAAAAGAGGCTTTACATACACTCGGATTCTCAATTAAGCAATACAATTCATTTCAGGTTATCCCTTTATATTTTCTCAAAACGTTTCCATATTTATACACACAATATCACATGAAAATTCTCATTAATTAAGTGTATATTATTCACGTCATAAATATACAATACAAGCACCCCGAGACTAGCTGCGGTGCACACATACTCTGCTATCCATCCCGGTACATCACGTACATAAGGATCACGCATTCCGAATCTCTCAGGAATCGTTCTCAGATAACAACATCACAAACAATGGAGGCGAACACAGTCACATCACATGGGTCACGCACATACCTACGCTCCCACGATCAGCAGACTTATTAACATCCCAATAAGTCATTCTCTGACCTATGTTCATCGAGGTACCAATATAAATCCGGGCAACACAAGGATTAGAGGGCCCTAAGCGAACGTAAACCTCCCGTGATAGCAAGTATGGTAGGTATGTCATACACAAAATCATATACATATACTAAGTATGCACACATCTTAGTAATCACCATAATTTATTTGTGGTACACTTCTCATTCACGTACCGACATATAATGCTACACAATTTACATATTCCCGGTTAACTCAATTATTTAGGCCGTCAATAATTCTCGCATCGTAATAGACACTCACGTCCTAATTCATAATTTCCCTTTGGTTCAAACTACACTTATAGGTTTTACTCCTCATTATATCCCAAAAATCCCAAATATATCAATTAATCATCAAGGAAGTGTTATCTCTACATATAAACAGGGTTACGGGACACTCGGGATTAAAACAGGCTAAAAAGCCTAAACTGTCAGCTCGTTAGAAGTCTCGTTCGAACGAGGCTGTTCGAACGAGAGTTCGTTCGAACGAAGTGGGCATTCTAACGAGATCTCGTTCGAACGAAAGTCATCGAACGAACATCACCCTCGTTAGAAGTCAAAGGTCAACTCGTTAGAAGCTCGTTCGAACGAGCTCGTTCGAACGACCTGGGCAGGTCTTCTAACGAGAGGCCAGTTTCGAGCCCAGATTTTCTATTTTCGTTTTTCCAACTTTTCTTTACCTCTAATCTCATCTAAACATCAATCCAACAATTGTTCATGGGTTCTAATCATTCCTAAACATACTTAGGTCATATATTAACGTTTATATAGGGCCAATTCTTCCTAAACATTATTGAATCACCAAATCCCTTCATTTATCCCCAAATCACATGAACATGAACCCTAAAATTTTAAAGTCACCAATGGGCATAATTAAATCCGTTTTCGTTATGAACAAGGTGTATTTCCATCAAAATAATCCTCCTAACACAATTCTACATGCAATCCTTTCATCAAAATATAAAGTTCTAATTCCAATTAATGGGTTTTATCAAACTCCCAAGAACAATACAAATTTTGTCAATTTCCTACTCAGGGAAGAAACATTCTTTGTAATAAACGAAATTAAACCACTTGCCTTATGTATATCTCTGATTTTGATGTCGAATTGATGAATGATTCTCTCTCTCTCTGCATAATTCTCCTCTCTCTCTCTCTACAAGTCTTCTTCTCCAAAGTGACAATGGTGGCTAGGGTTTGCCTTAGGAAACTTTTGGAACTACTTATAATAACCCCCGTAGCCTATTGGGTTATTAGTGGGTTTAGTGGGTAAGTCCAAATCAGATATTAATTCCTAATTTTCGTGGGTTTTAATTCCCAAAAATCCAAAATTACCAAACTACCCTTATACGTTGTCGGTAACTTAAAATGCCCCGGGACCCAAACTAAACCCCCGACTATTGTTTTCTGACTATTTCGACCCTTCCAGACGCGTTGGCGCACTCAAAACGACCATACGGTTAATAGAAATAAAATTCACTTTTTAATTAAAATAAATATATTCCTGACGCGACTGTCACACGCGTCTCAACAAAATTTCCAAATTGCCGTATTTCAATCTCACGACAAGTTTCATAGTTCAATATTCAAATATTGCCATATATACACATTATAATCAAATACTAACTCACATCACGTTAATATTTTTATCCGGATTAATTTCTAATTAATACACATTTAATTCAATTAATCCCATAAATAAATATCACAAAAATACGGGGTATTACATACTTCCCCCCTAATAACAGAATTTCGTCCCGAAATTCGGAACTAGAAAGTACCTGGTAAGAACAACTCTGGATAACGTTCGCGCATCTCATCCTCGCGCTCCCATGTGGACTCCTCGACATTATGATGTCGCCACTGAACACGCACTAATGGAACTATCTTTGACCGCAGTTTCCGCTCACTTCGGTCCAAAATAGCAATCGGCCCCTCCTCGTAGGAGCTATCAGGCTGGAGATCGATGTCCTCCAAGGCAATGTGAGAATGAGCCAAATCGTCTCTAAGATATTTCCTTAGCGAGGAAATATGAAACACATCGTGAATCCGATGCAAATGCTCCGGTAATCCAAGCCTATACGCAACCGGTCCAATCCGCTCAATAATAGGAAATGGTCCCACATATCTCGGTGCCAACTTCCCTTTCTTCCCGAAACGCATAATCCCCTTCATAGGAGATACTCTGAGCAGAGCCTGATCCCCCACTTGGAATTCTCTGAAGAACCTCTTCGCATTAGCATAACTCTTCTGCCGATCCTGAGCTACCCGAATGCGACTCCGAATCAATTCTATCCTCGCCGAAATATCCTGAATCACTTCCGGCCCAAGTAGTTTGTTGTCCCCCACCTCCAACCAACATGTTGGGGAACGACAAGGTCTACCGTACAATGCCTCAAATGGAGCCATGCCAATGGTGAACTGGTAGGAGTTATTGTAAGCAAACTCCACCAGTGGAAGATACTGCTCCCATCCACCCCCAAAATCAATGATGCACATACGCAACATGTCCTCCAACATCTGGTTTGTACGCTCGGTCTGCCCATCGGTCTGCGGGTGATACGCCGTACTCAACCGCAATTCCGTGCCCATGGCCTCCTGAAAACTTTCCCAAAACCGTGAAACGAATATCTTGTCTCTGTCAGACACGATATTTAGGGGTACACCGTGAAGTCTCACTATCTCTGCAATAAAGAGCTGGGCATACTGTCCCGTAGTGTAGTCTGTCCTTACGGGTAGAAAATGAGTGACTTTGGTCAACCTGTCCACAATTACCCAAATGGAGTCGTGACCCCTCTGTGACGTAGGCAACCCCGTGATAAAGTCCATGGATATGCTCTCCCACATCCACATCGGGACCTCCAATGATTGTAGAAGTCCTGCCGGTCTCTGATGATCCACTTTTACTAGCTGACAAGTGGCGCATTTAGAAACAAACACAACAATATCTCTCTTCATCCCGCTCCACCAATACTGTCGTCTCATGTCTTGGTACATTTTGTCCCCACCGGGATGTACCGCGAACCGTGAACCGTGCGACTCTGCCATCACCTCGTGCCGCAATTCCTCCCCTTCCGGAACTACCAATCTCCCATTGAAGTGTAATCCCCCGTCTGAGCTAACGGTATAGAACTCGGCTCCCTCTGCTAGTAATCGAACTATCTGCTCATGACAGAACGAGTCATTTGCCTGGGCCTTTACCACCTTCGTGACAATCTGCGGCGTAACAGTCATCACAGACATGAATGATCGGGCCACCGCATCCTGGTGCCCCAACTCCTTCCACTTGGCCTTCCACACCCCTGCCACCTCATCTACTGGCCTACGGCTCAACGCGTCTACTACCACGTTAGCGTTCCCCGGGTGATACTGGATATCAAACTGATAGTCCTTCACAAACTCAAGCCACCTTCGCTGCCGCATATTCAACTCATTTTGCGTGAATAGGTACTGTAGGGACTTGTGGTCCGTGAACAATCGAAACTTCTCCCCAAAAAGGTAATGTCTCCAAATCCGAAGGGCAAATACAATTGCCGCCAACTCCAAGTCATGAGTGGGGTAATTCTTCTCATGAGGCTTAAGCTTACGGGAAGAATAAGCTATGGCCTGACTCTCCTGCTGTAATACACCTCCAAGTCCTTACAAGGACGCATCGGTGTAGACTAGATACTCAACTCCCGATCTCGGCAATGCTAACACAGGTACTGAGGTCAACTTGTCCTTCAACTCATCGAATGCCAACTGACAGGCATCACTCCAGATGAACGGCACACCTTTACGAGTCAGATGTGTCAAAGGACCCGCTATCTTCGAAAATCCCCGAATGAAACTCCTGTAGTATCCTGCTAGGCCCAAGAAACTACGGATCTCTGTCGGTGTCGTGGGCTGTCCCCACTCCCTCACCGCGAATACCTTCCCTGGATCAACAGATATCCCCCGATCGGAAATAATGTGTCCCAAAAACTGGACCTCCTTCAGCCAAAACCCGCACTTCTCATACTTTGCATACAGCTCGTTCTGACGTAGCGTCTGCAAAACTTGTCTCAAATGCTCGGCGTGCTCCTCCTCTGTCTGGGAGTAAACCAGAATATCATCAATGAAGACAATGACAAACTGATCTAGGAAATCTTTGAACACCCTATTCATCAAGTCCATAAACACGGCTGGAGCATTGGTCAAACCAAAAGCCATAACCCGAAACTCGTAAGAACCATATCTCGTTAAGAACGCAGTCTTCGAGACATCCTCTTCCCTGATACGCAACTGATGGTATCCCGATCGCAAATCAATCTTCGAGAAGAAAGAAACTCCTCTCAACTGGTCGAATAGGTCATCGATTCGAGGCAACGGATACTTATTCCGTATCGTGACCTTGTTCAACTCTCGGTAGTCCACACACAATCTCAGTGAACCATCTCTCTTCTTCACGAACAACACAGGGGCACCCCACGGCGAAGTACTCCTCCGTATAAACCCCTGACCCAACAACTGTTCAATCTGATCTCGTAGCTCTCGCATCTCTGCCGGAGCCATACGGTACGGTGCGCGTGCTATAGGTCTCGTATCTGGTAATAAGTTTATGACAAAGTCTATCTCACGACTGGGGGGTAGGCCTGGTATCTCCTGAAACACATCGGAATACTCCCTGACAACTGGGATCGAATCTAAAGGAATCACAACCTCCTTAGAGGTATCCTCCTCTATGTAATACAAATGAGCGGTCGAGCCTCCCTCTGGGCGAGGCATCGCCACTACAAACATCTCTTGCCCCGGAATGGCAAAAACAATGCTCCCATCGAAGCAATCAATCATGGCTCTATAATCTGCGAGCCAATCCATACCGATAATCACATCGTGCACATGCATATCTAATACCAACATGTCTGCAGGTAATACCAAACTACCAATCTCTACCCCCACTCCCCGGCATATAAAGAAAATAAGTGACCAACTCCCTAATGGTGAGTCTACGCACGTCACTGTGCTCTCTGCTGTGGCTAACAACCCTAAGGCTTTCGCAAAATGTGTAGCTATAAAACAATGCGTTGCCCCTGTATCAAACAAAACTCGACCCATAGTACCATGGATAGGAAACATACCCTCAATCGCGGGTGGTGCCTGTGGAGCTGCTGCCTGGTGGACGTTATAGACACGTCCATACTGTAACTGCCCCTGCTGCACAGGAACTGCTGGAATGGCTGGTAGTGCTGGCACCTGAGCTGGAGCTGGGAGGGCAGGTGTAAAAAGTGGCCTCTGTGGCTCATGTCGAGCACCCTGCTGCTGCTGCGGGGCCCTGCCCCTATCAGGACAGTCCTGGCGTTTATGGCCAGTCTTGCCACAAACGTAACACTTCCCCGGGAAGTTCCCCCCTCTCTGTCCCTGCTGGCCCCGGCCCTGGTGGCCGTTACCGTTCCTCCACTGGCCCTGCTGGCCCTGCTGAAACTGCTGTTGACCATTCTGACCCTGCTGGTTCTGATGGTCGTTCGGACCCTGATGGCCCTACCGGAAACCTCCCTATCCGTGCCTGAAATTTCCCGACCTGAACCTCTTGTGATCCCCCTGCTGGGAACCCTGATCACCCTGCCTCTGCCCCTGAACAGAATGTGCCCCACTGGCACCATTTCCCCCAGTCCTGCCCTGATGGCTGGACTCTCCTGGCCTCTTGCCTTCAGCCATGTGAAAGCGATGATCCTGACAGTGTAACAGTGCAGCGTTAACCACATCAGAGTAAGTGGCCAACGATAGGTTCCCCAACAAATGCTGACGGATCCTCCAAGTCAACCCGTCTGTAAATTTCTGTATTTTCTTCTGCTCTGTCGGTATCTCATCCGGAACAATGTTCAGAAGATTAGTGAATTCGGCCTCATACTCGGCCACAGTCTTACCCTCCTGCTTGAGGCTCATCAACTTCCTCCTCATCTCCGTGTGAACAGCTGACGGAAAATATTTGCGGTCGAACCGCACCCAAAACTCCTGTATTGTGAGTGTATCTCTCTCCTCCACGGTGGTAATAGACTCCCACCACTGTAGTGCAGACCCCACTAGCTTAAAGGTAGCTAGTATCTGCTTCTGGACATTGGTGCACTCATACATCCTCAAGTGCCGCTGAATGTCCTTCCTCCACTGACTCGAAACCACAACATCGGAGCTACCTGCGAGCTCCGGTGGGTGTGCTTTCTGAAAAGCATCACGTACACGTTCCCAAGCAGACGGGAATGCATGTGCCTGAACTGGCACGGCTACTGGCGTCTGAGGTGGTGTCTGCTGAACTACGGCTAGTGCGGCATTTACCGCCTGGGCCACAATGGCTGCAACCTCGACGGCATTCATCGTGCCCTGAACTGGTGCGGGCTGTGGTTCTGGCGTTGCATCCCTGGGAATTCGTTGTGCACGTCGTGGAGGCATTCTGAAACAAGAATAAAGTCTATAAGTTCGCAGTTATAAACTTAAAATAGCTGAAGAACGTAGCATATACAAAAGAATACAACAGTCCTAAAATATAGGGCTCTACTTCAAAGAAAGCTCAGCGGAAACATAATAAACCGTACAGATCCTAAAGGACACTAGAACCTGATGCTCTGATACCACCTGTGACACCCCGACTAATTCAACACCGGGTAGCTACTCCTTTATTAAATCAATACAAAATGCCAAGTTGGTTCAGTTAATAGCATCACTGTCGAAAACATTTTAATGATTACTAACCACCTAGTATTTAAAAAGTAAGTTGCCAAATTTTACATTAAGTCTGATTAACATGCAATAAAAGAATAATGGAAGAACAACATAATCCATTCACCATAACGAAGTAATGAAATAACCAACAAATAATAAGTCCGGAGGAAAACTCCTCACCACAATCCCACAACTAAAATAAGTGCAACAATGTAACCTGAATTAATTACATGCCAAAAGTCTGAAATCTGAAATAGTAAATGTTTCTAATAAAAAAGGGCGACATGCCCTACAACCGAGAAAACTGAATATCGAGTCAAGATAGATGAAGCGTCAACTAGCAAGGTCCTGTAACTTCCACAAACAGCTACAGCTCATTGATGGGAGGGAAACCGAGTGCTCCTGTAGGGACACTATCGTTGATTTCGGTTCCCGCTCGACATGCAAAAGAACCTAAGCTACAGCTACACTTGACAAGCAAGTAAAGCGGTAAGTCGGGTATCGAGAATCCACAGGGAGTTATTAAATTTTAGATGTTAATTGTTTAATTACTTCACGAATAAAAGTGTAAAAGGTGATAGGTGGTTATGGTGACAAAAGAAAAGAATAAGTTAATGCTAGATTAAAGGAAAGCGAGGATCGGGATCACATTCTACCAAACGGATCGAAACAACTACTAACTAGAGTTAAGGCTCGAAAGCAATCTAATCGAGCATTTACAATTAAGCATAAACATCACACAAGAAGGAATTTAACCCAAAGTTGCGAGATTAAACATTTAACTGAAAAATGGTCGCACGCGGATTAAACTCGGATTGTCGCTATAAACTCTAACGTTGCGTGACAAAGAAAGATAAACGCTTAGCAATCCAACTTTGATACGCGCGGTTTCAATTAAACGCGATTTTGCACTAAACCTAGTTTTCGGAGCTCGGGGCCCGAAAATGGCGAAAATGAAATCCCGACCCTATTTATCTAAGGGTGCATGGTGAGTTAAACTAAATTATGCTAATTAGACTAAGAAAGCAAGAATTAAAACATGTAAACTAGTTAGAAAGCATTGAAACTAAATTACAAGGCAAGGGAAGAAGAAGAACAAACTAGATTAATGGAGAGGAAGTGAATAGTTCAATCTTACAAACCCATGGGTTGTCAATCCAAGAAGAAGAAGAAAGGAAATCTCCACACCAAACCCTAACTAAACTATCTAATTCAGAATATCTCCAAGTATATATCTATTACAACAAAAACCAACTTATATAGTAGGTTGTAATAAAAGAAAAGAAGAAAGAAATAAAGGAAAATATCTGCAGAAAACAGGGGATCGATCGATCGACCCCTTTGGTCGATCGATCGACCATTGTAATCGTGGCAAAAATAAGAAGGGTCGATCGATCGACCCTTATGGTCGATCGATCGATCAAGCAGGCAGTATGCAGAATCCCCTGTTTTGGCATACAATCCAACGTCGCTCAAATCGCCGTAACTTTGTCATACGGGCTCGGAATCACGCGCCGTTCGCGGCCACGCGAAGATAGCGAGGAGAGCTACAACTTCCGTGTAGATGTCGGGCCAGGTGCCCAAGCTGTCAAAAGACTAAAATGCCCTTGCGCGTGCGGTTGCGTACGGAAATCGAGCGAAACGCATCCGAAGTTCACACTAAGCATCCAAATACCTACAAAAGCTCAATTAACCCCTGCAAAACATGTTAACATAGAAATCCGAGGGTTGTCTGGTTAACGAGCATAAATATAGGGAATAAGATACCCGAGGGGGCTAATAACGCGTAGGTTAACGGGTGAAATACGCAATATTTCCGCCGTATCACACCCCCTAACTTACACATTGCTAGTCCCTAGCAATGAAATAAGATGCAACAAGAAGAACTAGTAAACCAACACAGGAGAGAGTACAAAAGTATGGTATAAAAGCAATAAAAAGATAAGGCCACTTTCGCGGGCGATTCGATTGCATTTAGCTTATCCAATAAGCCGTTAAACCCCTAGGTTACCCTAGTGGACGAGTGTCGTCTCGTGAGGGTTTTCAGGGATGAAACCCACAAACATCATAAAGTTTCCTCAAAATATGCCCAATCAAGTAAGACAAACTCATCGGTGCGAACAAGATTTCAACATGTTATTAGCATAGCAAACGAATTCGCATGAGAAGTCTGTAGTTATTAACAATATCGAATGCACCTCAATGAATTGAAACTCTAACATGTGGAAGGGGAGTGAGCATATGCAAGGTATGATTTGGCGAAAAACTTAAATAATTCGGATACTAAACATCAAAGCATGCATATATTCAATCCTCACGGGCATTACGCTCAACAAATGAATTCACTATGAAAAGGGAGGTAATACACGGGACATGCGGGCATAAAGAGTAAATGTAAATGGAAACTAGGCCGCGCACATGTCACAAAAGAAGAACGCTATATAGGAAATAAAAATTGCAATCTCAGTGAAAGGATACCGCACACTAAAAGAGGCGAAATGCATTTTCACAGATTATCAACACTATTTAAACATTTGAATTACATCTACTTAAGATCACGTAGGACTTGTAATAGGGTTGTAATGTATGGCTAGGTTAAGGTACGAAATGAAGGAATGTATGTACGGATTCAAAGTGTTCGGGATGAAAACTCGGGATAATGTAAAAAGTGGGCAATATCAAATGTTGGACAAGAATGTCCAAACGAGCATAGAAATAACAGTCGAGAGAGTAATCAAAGATTATTGAAACACTACAAACAATATTTACAACTTTCTCTTTCTTTTTCTTTTCTTCCTTTTTCTCACTTTTTTTTTTGTTTACTTTGCTTTTTGCTTTCTCTTTTTCTTTCTTTTTCACAACTTTCTTTTCTTTACTTATCAAACTCTCATATGCCTAAAATTGCAACCGCAATACAACAACAACATTCAATCCCAAGTAACATTCCAAACAAAGGTATGTAAGGTGTATATATGGGCTAAAAACTCCAATTTGGAGTTGGTTATGGGATTTGGGTTATGAAACGAAAGGCTATATTTAGGCTCAAAGGGGTTAACGAGGGTAAACATATAAGGGTGAGGTCAAGGCTAATATGGGTGATAACAAAGAGGGCCTATGATCATTTCACAAAGTATACGCAATTCTCGAGTCAAAACAATATATGAAAATCATGCTCAAGTAACACATTTCAATGATGAACTCAATTAATGAACGGTCAATGAAAGAATAAAGAGATTACCGACGAATTTAACGTTTTCAAAGAGGAAAGAATAGTGTATACACTCACAAATGAAGATAACTCTCTTATCTCGCTCGGTGTAAGTATATACAATGCAACAAAAGCATACCGAGTTATAAAAATCTTAAACCAAATCAATGTAACAAGAATGGTGCATATGTTCACGGATAAAGTTTAATTCATGAAGTTATTCATAATATCAATGATATAGGGACTAAAATCTAATAACTTCTAAAATCGAGAACATGCATAGTTGAATTGTCTATTTGATCGGGCAATTATTGAAATTTATCACTGGAAACAGGGCAAAATGCCTAATAAAGGAGAAAAAAGAAAGAAAATATTTTTGAAATTTTCCAAATTTTTAACAAAAGCATGCTTCGTAACTAAATTGTAATCAAATCCAAGGACTAAACAGCAAAATGGATAAAATATCCTACACCCCCTAACTTAAATGTTGCATTGTCCCCAATGCGTTCATTAAAGAACACAACACAAAGCTAGGAAAAGAATGATATTACCCACACGTGGAGCGATCTCCATAAGTACAAGTCCAAATGAAGCTGCAAAACAAGTTAGTACAAAGCATATGAAGAATATGTACCGATGTATCAAGTGAAGAGATTCTATGTCACAAGTCACAATAATATAAAGGGGCTGAAGTGCAAATACTAGATAAATTGATGGTGAACTTTTTGATTTTATAAAATGGGAGGTCACACTCATCAAAATCCAATAAACAACCACAAACTACATTTTCATTTCTCATTTCATAAGTTCAATACAAAATAACTTAATACATTACAACTTCTGAAATAAAAGAAATACAAATAAAAATAAAAGGAAAAAAAAAAAAAAAAAAATACAACATACTATCCGATCCCAAAATACAAAAATGAAACCCAGCACAACAACAGCCTAGTGGCCAGAACCACTAGGATCGGAGGGGTCCTGAAAATGAGGAGGCACTGGTGCGTCGGAATCACTGCGCTGCAGATAAAGATCTCTCATCATCCGGTACTCCTGTCTGCTCTGTGCCCTGGCCTGCCTCTGCACTGACCACTCATGCCGCTGCTCGGCCATATCGTCAGCAACCTCTGCCCTCTGCCTCTTCGTCGCCGGTTGCCCCCACTCGTGCTTGAGCATCTTAGTAATGTTGGCCTTTGTTAGAAGCCCGAGTGGATCGTGTTTGCGGTCGGTGTTGAACTCTGGGCAACCGTGTGATAAGCATATCTTCGTGATGAGGGCAGGAAAAGGGAGGGAAAATGTCTTGGCTCTCTCCTTGGCCGTTGCGCACATCATATCCAGAAATATGTTGGGCAAACTGATATTGCCCAAATTATTGATCAGCGCGTAGATAAATGTGGCGTGCTTGTGACGCACCTCAGATCGGTTGCTCGTCACCATAAAGGAGTGGACATTGATGTAGTGAAGTAGCCTCGGTAGGTCCTCCCTTGCAGCCGAACGAAAAGCCATTCTTTTCCATTCTTCACCCGGTGCAAGGCTCTCTATCAATGTCGTTAACCCAAAAACATCCCCATCGGTAAAACTGACAGCATTCTCGGGGTTCGGTACATTCATGAAGTCGGCCAAATCGGATAAGCGGAAAGGTACCCTCACCCCTCGAACCATGGCCTCGTAAGTGATCGACCCGTCACCTTTCACCACCACTAATGTCGCATAAAAGATTCTGACCAATTCTTCATTGATGCGCCCATTAATGGCGAGAAAAGGCTCCCATCCCTGGCGCCTCAAAATAACACGCGCCTCTCCCGGCAAATCCTCAAGCTTCCAGGCAAGATTGTAGGCCAACGGCCTCTGAGCAGTCTCAAAATAAGCCTGAAACCATTCCCGTTCCTTCTTGCAACGGAAACCCTCAAAACCCAGGGTGGGCACGCACACAGTGGAATCATATTTCTTCGATTGTGCCATTTCAACCTACAAAACAAGAATTAAGCAATACAAAAAATTGTAAGCGCAATTAATGGTTAGTTTAGTGTACGAGTTGAAATGGGGTGCGAGTGCGCAAAACCGAGGTAACAAAGTGCAACATTGCGATAAAATATGTCGGAATACGACAACGAGTAAAAATCACCCAAGTGTGCGCCAAAAAAATGCATTGAAAACTATTTTGGGCATTTTGGCGAACACTTGGCGTGCGCAATGTGCGTCAAGGGTGCGAAATGTGCCAATGAACCAACAAAAAGCCCCACTCATGAACAAAACAACAATGCAGCAATTTACATGTGTTCATGAGTGGATATATAACACTAATCACAGCAAAAATCAGTTGGAATAAGGGAAAAAACCATACACATTCAACATGTGTCAATAAAGGGTTTAAACATGTAAATTGTGACAAAAATCAACCCTAATCTACAAAAACATAAGTAAGTGGGAAGAATTATACCTTTAAAATGTAGAGAATGGAAGAAAAATGATGAAATGTGATGTAGGGAAAACTAGGGCACGAAATCGTATAGAGAGGAGAAGAGAGAAATAAGAAGAAAGGGGAAAATAAAGAGGCAGATTCGGTTTTACTGGTCGATCGATCGATCGACTCCCAAGGGTCGATCGATCGACCAAACAGGAAAACCTCACTGCATAGCTGTTTGGAATAGGGGGGGGGGGAAATTGAATTAGGGGCAATATGGGGGGCTTTAATGTAATATAAATATATATAGAGTATATATAAGTATATATATATAAAAATATGAAATAAAAATATAAAAATAAAAATAAAAATAAAAATAAAATTATATAGATATAGGCTAAAATATACACATACCTAGGCCTAAGCTAACCAAAAAATGTTTTTGTGATTTTCGTGAATTTTCTTAATAAAAGTGCGTGCCGGGGCGCGTAATCTCTGCAAATTCAAGTCCGTTGAACCTACAAAAGAGTTAGAACCAAGCATGCAAAAAGAAATAAAAAGATATTAAGTAATTACACTACGCTAAAATCAAGAAAAACAAAAATATAGAAGTTAGTATATACAACCTACACTTGGGATGTGCAATTAACTATACACTAAAAGTTTGAACTTTTGAGGGTCCACCCAAAACACAATTTGACTTTGGAGGGTCAACGGTGGACCCTCCCGAGCATGCATGCCTCCCGGAAAATAGGAATTCCGTTTGAACAACGGAAGGCATGTGGGCGGTGAAAGAAATGAACCATCGCCAATTTGAAATTCTAGGCGGACGATGGGGGATTTGGATAACAAGGGGGAAAAGTACACTTGAGGTCCAAGAAAAATCAATTCATCTCCCAAAGGTTTTTCAAAGGGAATGGGAGATGGTGCACACATCGGGATAACATCCATCGAAAACAAGTCCGGTAAAGAGTCCTCGTCGGCAAGAAGTATAGAAATTTTAAAAGTTTCTACCGACTCATAGGAATCAACCGGTGATTCTAATGGTTCGATTAAGGAAAACGAATATGGTGATGAAACAAATTCAATCTCAATCGACTCATCGTCGGAAGGAGATTGAATTTCGAGGGAGAGAGATGCACACTCGATGAGAAATTCTCTGAAAAATTGAGGTGAAACACAAGTTTCCACCTCCTCGTTGTTTTGTGCAAAAGAATCGATCTCATCGGAAAGTGAACCAACTCTCATTCCAGCATCATTTAAGCTTTCCAAACCTTGGGAGTAAAGGAGAAAAGTTTCTTCCAAAGTAGGCTTCCTCGGCTCAAGAGCCTCGGACTCCTCATTTGGTTGAAACTCGTCTTCGAAAGTAAGGAAATAAGAATCGTCATTGGATTCGAATAATGAATCCAACTCAAGCTCCCAATAACGATTTTCATTCCGATAAATGTTTTCAAGTCTTTCATTTTCAAGAAAATCTTGAAAATGAAAAACTTGAAAACTATCCCCAAAGTATGAATCATTAGAATGACCGCTATAACTATAATAGTAGGACATGATTACCTCGTTGTTGAAAGATGGAGAATCCAAGAAAGAAAGTGAGCAACCGCGAATGAAAATTTCTTAGCGCTCAAAGTATGCAAATCCTGCAAGAAAGGTTAAAAGAAAGAATACAAATAGAAGAGAAAAAAAATACTACGAAATCAGAAAACAATTACTATCTAAAACAATAATTCCCCGGCAACGGCGCCAATTTGATGGGAGGGAAACCGAGTGCTCGTGTAGGGACACTATCGTTGATTTCGGTTCCCGCTCGACATGCAAAAGAACCTAAGCTACAGCTACACTTGACAAGCAAGTAAAGCGGTAAGTCGGGTATCGAGAATCCACAGGGAGTTATTAAATTTTAGATGTTAATTGTTTAATTACTTCACGAATAAAAGTGTAAAAGGTGATAGGTGGTTATGGTGACAAAAGAAAAGAATAAGTTAATGCTAGATTAAAGGAAAGCGAGGATCGGGATCACATTCTACCAAACGGATCGAAACAACTACTAACTAGAGTTAAGGCTCGAAAGCAATCTAATCGAGCATTTACAATTAAGCATAAACATCACACAAGAAGGAATTTAACCCAAAGTTGCGAGATTAAACATTTAACTGAAAAATGGTCGCACGCGGATTAAACTCGGATTGTCGCTATAAACTCTAACGTTGCGTGACAAAGAAAGATAAACGCTTAGCAATCCAACTTTGATACGCGCGGTTTCAATTAAACGCGATTTTGCACTAAACCTAGTTTTCGGAGCTCGGGGCCCGAAAATGGCGGAAATGAAATCCCGACCCTATTTATCTAAGGGTGCATGGTGAGTTAAACTAAATTATGCTAATTAGACTAAGAAAGCAAGAATTAAAACATGTAAACTAGTTAGAAAGCATTGAAACTAAATTACAAGGCAAGGGAAGAAGAAGAACAAACTAGATTAATGGAGAGGAAGTGAATAGTTCAATCTTACAAACCCATGGGTTGTCAATCCAAGAAGAAGAAGAAAGGAAATCTCCACACCAAACCCTAACTAAACTATCTAATTCAGAATATCTCTAAGTATATATCTATTACAACAAAAACCAACTTATATAGTAAGTTGTAATAAAAGAAAAGAAGAAAGAAATAAAGGAAAATATCTGCAGAAAACAGGGGATCGATCGATCGACCCCTTTGGTCGATCGATCGACCATTGTAATCGTGGCAAAAATAAGAAGGGTCGATCGATCGACCCTTATGGTCGATCGATCGATCAAGCAGGCAGTATGCAGAATCCCCTGTTTTGGCATACAATCCAACGTCGCTCAAATCGCCGTAACTTTGTCATACGGGCTCGGAATCACGCGTCGTTCGCGGCCACGCGAAGATAGCGAGGAGAGCTACAACTTCCGTGTAGATGTCGGGCCAGGTGCCCAAGCTGTCAAAAGACTAAAATGCCCTTGCGCGTGCAGTTGCGTACGGAAATCGAGCGAAACGCATCCGAAGTTCACACTAAGCATCCAAATACCTACAAAAGCTCAATTAACCCCTGCAAAACATGTTAACATAGAAATCCGAGGGTTGTCTGGTTAACGAGCATAAATATAGGGAATAAGATACCCGATGGGGCTAATAACGCGTAGGTTAACGGGTGAAATACGCAATATTTCCGCCGTATCACTCGTCACCTGAATGAGAATCCTAAGCATGGTGTCCCTGTGGCTGGGCACCTAAAATGGTTTTTACAAAAATAGATTTGAAAGCAAATGGGTCAGAGCCCGAAAGTGGAAATCATTTTAAAAACAGCAAGTGTTTTAATAACATTAAAACAATGAATGCAAAATACATGTTAGGACGTGCACTCACATGAAATACTCACCTCTCGTCTAATTGTGCGCCCCTAACGTATAGCACCCATCTAAGTGATAAATACATCTATCTAAACTGACATGAGTTCTAACCTTTCTACTCGGTTCCCATTATACATTCTAATGTTATCAATTTAAAAGAGGCTTTACATACACTCGGATTCTCAATTAAGTAATACAATTCATTTCAGGTTATCCCTTTATATTTTCTCAAAACGTTTCCATATTTATACACACAATATCACATGAAAATTCTCATTAATTAAGTGTATATTATTCACGTCATAAATATACAATACAAGCACCCCGAGACTAGCTGCGGTGCACACATACTCTGCTATCCATCCCAGTACATCACGTACATAAGGATCACGCATTCCGAATCTCTCAGGAATCGTTCTCAGATAACAACATCACAAACAATGGAGGCGAACACAGTCACATCACATGGGTCACGCACATACCTACGCTCCCACGATCAGCAGACTTATTAACATCCCAATAAGTCCTTCTCTGACCTATGTTCATCGAGGTACCAATCTAAATCCGGGCAACACAAGGATTAGAGGACCCTAAGCGAACGTAAACATCCCGTGATAGCAAGTATGGTAGGTATGTCATACACATAAAATCATATACATATACTAAGTATGCACACATCTTAGTAATCACCATAATTTATTTGTGGTACACTTCTCATTCACGTACCGACATATAATGCTACACAATTTACATATTCCCAGTTAACTCAATTATTTAAGCCGTCAATAATTCTCGCATCGTAATAGACACTCACGTCCTAATTCATAATTTCCCTTTGGTTCAAACTACACTTCTAGGTTTTACTCATCATTATATCCCAAAAATCCCAAATATATCAATTAATCATCAAGGAAGTGTTATCTCTACATATAAACAGGGTTACGGGACACTCGGGATTAAAACAGGCTAAAAAGCCTAAACTGTCAGCTCGTTAGAAGTCTCGTTCGAACGAGGCTGTTCGAACGAGAGTTCGTTCGAACGAAGTGGGCCTTCTAACGAGATCTCGTTCGAACGAAAGTCATCGAATGAACATCACCCTCATTAGAAGTCAAAGGTCAACTCGTTAGAAGCTTGTTCGAACGAGCTCGTTCGAACGACCTGGGCAGGTCTTCTAACGAGAGGCCAGTTTCGAGCCCAGATTTCTTATTTTCGTTTTTCCAACTTTTCTTCACCTCTAATCTCATCTAAACATCAATCCAACAATTGTTCATGGGTTCTAATCATTCCTAAACATACTTAGGTCATATATTAACGTTTATATAGGGCCAATTCTTCCTAAACATTATTGAATCACCAAATCCCTTCATTTATCCCCAAATCACATGAACATGAACCCTAAAATTTTAAAGTCACCAATGGGCATAATTAAATCCGTTTTTGTTATGAACAAGGTGTATTTCCATCAGAATAATCCTCCTAACACAATTCTACATGCAATCCTTTCATCAAAATATAAAGTTCTAATTCCAATTAATGGGTTTTATCAAACTCCCAAGAACAATACAAATTTTATCAATTTCCTACTCATGGAAGAAACATTCTTTGTAATAAACGAAATTAAACCACTTGCCTTATGTATATCTCTGATTTTGATGTCGAATTGATGAATGATTCTCTCTCTCTCTGCAGAATTCTCCTCTCTCTCTCTCTACAAGTCTTCTTCTCCAAAGTGACAATGGTGGCTAGGGTTTGCGTTAGGAAACTTTTGGAACTACTTCTAATAACCCCCGTAGCCTATTAGGGTATTAGTGGGTTTAGTGGGTAAAGTCCAAATCAGATATTAATTCCTAATTTTCGTGGGTTTTAATTCCCAAAAATCCAAAATTACCAAACTACCCATATACGTTGCCGGTATGGCCTAAAAATGCCCCGGGACCCAAACTAAACCCCCGGCTAGTGTTTTCTGACTATTTCGACCCTTCCGAACGCGTTGGCGCACTCAAAACGACCATACGGTTAATAGAAATAAAATTCACTTTTTAATTAAAAATAAATATATTTCTGACGCGACTGTCACACGCGTCTCAGCAAAATTTCCAAATTGCCGTATTTCAATCTCACGACAAGTTTCATAGTTCAATATTCAAATATTGTCATATGTACACATTATAATCAAATACTAACTCACATCACGTTAATATTTTTATCCGGATTAATTTCTAATTAATACACATTTAATTCAATTAATCCCATAAATAAATATCACAAAAATACGGGGTATTACACACCAATGCTTGGAGCGACACCTGCCCTGATACCAATTTGACGAAGACTACACGTCAATGGCTAAAAAGAAATACCAACCCCTAATTTTAGAGAGAGCATCAAAAGTTGTCTAATATTTCAAGAATGGCAAAAGTAGGTACAAATGAGATTACATGGGATATTTATATGGGAATGATTACTTGTTAATCAAGTAATTAGCTAAAATGACTAAAAGGACCAACTAAAAATAAAAGAATGCCTAATTAATCTCAAACATGCTTGGAGACTAATTAAGAAAAGAAAAGGCCTAAAAAGAACTAAAAAGAAAAAGAAAAATGAAAAAAAGGAAAAGAAAAATAACAACGGATTCTCATCACCCTCTCTTGTCATCCTTGAATCCTGATGTGCTCATTGGAAAAACAAGATATGTCATATCCAATTGCATTGTGCCAAACACATTTATTACATGTCTTATCTCCTGCCTTATTTCCATATCTAATAAAAGTCTAAATTATAAAATAAAATATTATAAAAACGTGAAAATAAAACGTAATTTTTATAGGGTCAATTATTGAATAGTCCCTACTATAAATATATATTTTTTTAAAAAGACACATATTTTTAGTTTAACTCATTTAGTACCTCAAACACTCAATATTCTCTTATTTTTAGAGGTCCGCGTCAGCGGCACTCCCTCTCCAAAATATGTGACAAAGGACTTTTTGAAGGAAAATAAAAAAGCTTAGACTAAATGAGTATTAAAAAATGTTCGAGGGACTATTTGGTATATGTCCCAATTTTATATACATTATAAAAAAATTAATTACCCAAGCTAGCGAAGAAAATACACATGTTTTTGCATCAGTTGGAAATGAATCTGATTTGATATCATACAAATACCAGTCAATGATCTACAAAAAAAATAATATGATAAATGAAGACAATACAAATATACATACTATTGTTTTACCATGAATAATGTTGTTGAATGTTACTTAATTGACATATTAATAAACAAATGCAAATAAAATTGTTTGGTAAACAAAAGATGAATAAAGTAACTGTCTAGGAAAATTAAGTTCATCTGTTTGTAATGCAAATCTAAATTTGCAGTTATTAACAAAAGAGTACACAGTTAATATGTGGATACCAATAACACATAAATCTATACATGTGTCTTTTGAATTGATCATACTGAAAATTGTATATTTTAATTGAAGTCAATATATGCATTTTAATAGCACATCATTGTTATAGGTAATCTGGGTTTTTTTTTTGTGTGTGTATATGTTTGTGTGTGTGTGCGCGCGCGCGCGTGATTGACCAACTCAAGTTGCCTCTCGAAGAATGTGTTATCCACGTGCTCACTACCAAATTACAATTAGTTCTTGACTTGCGTCCGACCCTTACAATTTCACCTCCAACCTTAAAGTTGCATAAATATGCGTATTTCACGCATTTTCCATTTTATTGCAACTCTACTTAAAAAACACTATAGAAAAGTGATGATGGTTTGTAGGGTAATTTCATCTTCGGGTAGCGTAATGATGGTTTGTAGGGGTAATTTCATCTTTCTTTTTGATTGACTTGGGCATATATTGGAGGCAACTCAAACATTGTGTTCTCTTTTACAAAAATATGGATTATTTTTATAAATAAAACGTCGGTTGTCCTTCGTAGCGGCACCTGCCTACTGCCTTTGCACTTTCTATAAACTTGGACAGATTGGAGGCAACTCAAACATTGTGTTCTCTTTTACAAAAATATGGATTATTTTTATAAATAAAATGTTGGCCATCCTTGGTAGCGGCAACTGCCTACTGCCTTGCGCTTTCTATAACATTAGTTTTTCAATTCGGCAACAATGCCTTTTGATTTTTAGAGGGGCACTTCTTATTAGTTGGGAATTAAATTGAACAAACTGCTAACCAAACCTCTTGATCCAGTGGTATTACGCTGTTATGAGACAGTCTTAAGGGTGGATTGGGTTTGGTCCCCAGATCGATCCCTGACATTGTCAAAATAATGTTTGACCAACGGAAGCCATAAATCGCGAATGAGAATTAGTCGAACTACGTGTAAACTGCCCGAACACCTCATGCTATGCTACCACCAAAAAAAAAAAAAAAAAAAGACAGCTATAATTCTTTTAAATTTATTTTACCTGAGCATAACCGTGAGTGAGTAGTTTTATATCCCACTTTTACTATAAATGCTTTGTCTATATTTTAAAAACCAAAATTTTAATCAAATCTATATTTGATTCACGCAGCAACGAAAAAGCATAGAAACCCAAAACATAATGCTAATTTATGCGCAACTACAAAATCATATTAGATCAGAAAAAGGCTTGGCTCACTTAAAAAGGGAAACAATCAGTGTCAATAAATTTCAGACTCGTAAACATAATAGCTGAAAAAATTAAATTCTAACCTTTGTATTTTCATTTGATTTCAAATTCATCTTGCCTACACCGTCCATACCAAAACAAAGAGAAACAACACCGAACGTTCCCTCTATGCCAGATCTTGAATTGTCAGCATTTTGTAAAAAACATAACAGCATTAGTAAGTTTCCCAGCCTTTTTTCAGGGCAGGAAACAAAAAACTGAGCCATTTCTAGCCCTAATTTTTAAAGAGGTATAAATTTCAATGAGGGTTTTGGCAATACAAAGGGGAAAAAATGGAAAGGGGTGCTTCTCAGTTGAAAACCCATCAGATCTAATAATTATAGAGAGAGTGTTAGCCCGTGGGGTGGACATGAGTGCAATTTAATCTCTTCTTTCGCACGTGTGTGCAATTTAATATTCTCAAGTTTTTTTAATTTTCTCTTTCAAATTATATACATTCAAATAAAAAATACAAAAAAATTAAACTGGGGTCTGATTTTAAGTCATAATTTTAATTTTGAATTCATAATATGCCACAAGTAGTGTATATACAATTTGTCATATTTCCAAAGTTACGTGCATGTTTTTATTAGGAGCAATTTTTTAAAAATGACACATGTAGAGTTTAAAATGCGTCGTTCATTATTTTGTTTTATTTAGGTCGTGTTCGTGCTAAATAAAAAAATAAATTTCAATTTGTGTATTGTCGTGTCGCATTTTGTTTAGTTCGTGTCCGCGTTAGTTAAAATAAATTAGATTCCGTTAGGTGTCGTGTTGCATATTAATGGGGTGACATTCATGTGAAGAAAAAAAAAAGTTCGTGTTGTGTCATGTTTAAATCGGATCATGTAGTGTTACTTTTTATTTAGGTCTTGTTCGTGTTATGTCAAAAAAGGCTTTCGGATCATGTCGTGTTCTAATTGGGTCGAGTTCATGTTAGGTAAAAAGAGATTTCGTGTCGTGTAATGTAGTGTTTACATTCGATCATGTACTATCGTGTTTTATTTGGATCATGTTCATGTTATTTAAAAAAAGTATATTTCGTGTCGTGACACATTTTAATTGGGTCAGAGTTGTGTTGGGTAAAAAAATAGATTTCTTGTGTTTCATTATATTTTATTTGGACTGTGATTGTGTTACATTTTTTTAAATTGTATATAAATTATTTAATTGGGTCATGTTGTCGTGTTTTATTTAGATTGTATTCATATTAGGTAAAATTAAAAAATTCGTGTCGTCATCTGACGTGCTTTAATTGGGTCACGTGTTAAGTAACAAAATGAAATTTTATGTTGTGCATTTGTTTATGACATGTGTTTAAAAAAAATATTTACCATCGTTTGTTAATTTGAATATATTCTTTTTAACTTGACAATTGTTTTTTAAAAAAGAAAAAAACGAGTAAGTGAAAAAACATTTAAAAATTCCCTTGGGGAACTCGTATTGTCTTCCATGATACACCACTATTTTCAATGCAATAGTAGAACCCCAAATCGCAATAATAGTGAATCATTATTAATGAAAAACTACCTCATTATTGATGAATGCAAACTAACTTAAGACATACAAGAACAAACTTTGGGGTACAAATTATTAATTAATTGTTATAATAGTTTATTAACTGGTTAGAAAACTCGTTAAATAAATTGGCAAAATAAAATTATGCTTGACATCTAGGGAAAAAATTAAAGACCCATATATATTTGTAACGGAAAGTCCCAATAAAATATTCATTATTAAAGATTAGGTCCAACGTCAAACTTTGAGCCTAACGCGATTTGGGAGATATGAGCCATGATAAAATGGGTAAACAATGTCAATGGCATGCGAGTGTTTGCTTTAGAGCAAATCCCACACCAAATAGATTATCCATTTGGACAACAATCTCTCATCCAATTACTCGTGATTTTAAACATGTGAGTATGTCACGTTAATCTACTCATAAAGTACAATGCATTCCAACTCGGAGCCATCTCAAATCTTGTGTAACCACATTAAATAAGACTTGAGTTTGACCAAATACTGCTTGTTAAAACCATAAATTTTAACAAGTAATTTAGGGCTGAAATTTTAGAATTTCTTACCACCAAAATAAAAATAAAATCTATAATATTAGTTTAATGGTTTAGTTAGAACATGAGGAGGGTGGGGATGAAAATGGTGAAGTCATGGATATAGGCGGGAGGGGGTTGTTGACATCATTAGGGAATGGGGGTAACGATAGAGATAATTTGATTAATTAATTAAATAATAGTATATTAATTAATTAAAGTTAGTGTTTTCTTATGATACGTTAATCAATAATTTGATAACGTGTACATTGTCTGTTCGGCCATTAAATTAGCCTTTCACATAAATTTTTCATTAACTCTACTAGAGTGTCCCCAGTGATGGTGTACAATTTTAGTATAAACTTCATGTATAAAGTAAATTTTACAGTAAAAAATGCATTAATTATATTGTATGCAAATGGTTTCCATTCCACTTTCGGTGAAAAAATCAAAAAGATAAATACGATAAACAAATGTAAAATTGTTTATACTAAAATTGGACCAATAAAAACTATTGTAACCTAAAATAACACGACCAAGTGGACCAATAAAAAGGTGACACCTGTCATTATACTCGGTGGGTCCAAAAATAACAGGCAAACGTGGTTGGCGCTATTATCTCACAGGTCGGCACGCCAGCCGACCACCCATAAGAATATAGACAACCAATAATGTGAACAGACATAAGTGGGACTCTCAACAGTCACCATGCACATGCACGTGAATAATATACAACTGCTAATTGTAATGTAAATGGTGTAAATACCTTACGTATAAAAGTATTCCACCTCTTTATCTTCCTATTAATATAAGTAGCCTACTACCTCTCTTAGTAAAAGGCAACTGAAAATAGTTACCCAAAACCCTAGAGAGTTCCTGAGAGGCATGTACTAAAACCTAATACCTAGTGACACTGTCCCCGTGGACGTAGGCACCTCCTTCGACTAAACCACGTAAAAACCCCGTATCTCTTTCTTTGTCTCTCATCCCTCTCTATTTTATAGCTTTCTTACTTTATCCGTGGTCGATAATAATTGGTTTTATTAAGCTAAGACTCATCCTAATTAGCAAACCAATTTTAGACACCAACATATTGGTATCGTCTGTGGAAAATGACAAGCTAGTGTTGTTTCCTACCCATTTTCCCAACAAGCGACGATTTTTTTAGTCACTTGCCATTAAGCACCAAAAAATGGTAAACAATCCAGAGGGTAGCCACGGCATCGACGATGCCTTCAATCCCTTTGCCCCTCCTGATATAGGGAGGGTCAAGAGGCTATGCAAGAGACAGTGAGACAACTAACTCAGATGCTCCAAATAAGGCCTGTAGTTGGTCTCACTAACAGAAGGGAAATATTGCCTCCAACACACAATAGGGATAGGCAACCTAGACAGGAAATGAGCAGATCTAGGTACTCTAGATCAACTAACGACCGATCTTATCGCCCTAGCGCGACCTCATCAATCAGATCTACTGATTACTACGATGGGAATTCACTCCCTTAAGAGAGGCCAAGCATCCTAGATAGGTTAAGCAGAGGCTGAGCCTTTGATCATTTGGGTTCCCGAGAGGCGAGGGTCATAATCATATAGAACCCTCCAGATCACGAGATCGCCGAGAAGGATCTTTCAGGTCAAGAACTAGCGTACGAGGATCCGTACATGTCGAGTAGACTTCTCAGGAAGAGAGCACAACACAAACTCAAGATCGAGTGGCTAAGACTATTTTTATCAAAACTGATCCAGATAAGCATCCCTGGAAAGGTTCTATTCAGAGGTTGGAGGATCATTTGGGAGAAATAGCCAAATCTAAAAATTCCTTGCACGGGAGTTTCGTGAAGGGATCACCTTTTATCCCAGCAATTATGAACTTCCCTACACCTTCCAAGTTCAAGCCACATATGGTTACTCTCAAGTATGATGGAAAAACTGATTATGTACTTAATATGGAACAATATCAAGATGTTATCGATATATACTCATTTCTAGACGAGATGCGTTGCAAGGCATTATCTATCACTATTACTGGGTCAGCACAAATTTGGTATAACAACTTGCCTCGTGGACATATCTCCATCTTTCAATAGCTTGTCGAGATATTTATCAGTAACTTGTGCTTTGGATCCAAACTGATCAAGAAGGTGGCTCATCTGTTGAGTATTCGCCAATGATCAGTAGTGACTACACATGAATATATTACTCGCTTTAATAGTGAAAAACTAGAAGTTGTAGATTATGAGGAAAAAATAGTGATCATTACACTGATGAGCGATATCCATGAGAAGTTATTTTATGCCATATCCAAAGACCCCCCAAGACCATAACTGAATTGATGGCTAAAGCGGGAAAAATTATGAATGCCGAGGAAGCCATGGCTGCGAAATAATCTCATAACTCCAAGGCCAATACTAATAAAGGCTCCGAGAAGAAAGAGTAGAAAAATAAGAAAGCGAAGAAACCCAAGAAGTATGATGAGTATACTCCCCTCACTATTGGCATGCATCACATTTTGGAGGAAATTCGAGGAAACGGGGACTTGAAATGGCTAAGAAACTAAAACCTCCCCCAAATGAGAGAGATAAATCCAAGTATAGTGAATTTTACAAAGGCCACGGGAATAACACAGACAGTTGTATAGCCTTGAAGAATGAGATAGAAAGTTTGATTCGAAGGGGCAAAATCTCCAAATTTATTGACTGAGAAGGAAGATTAAAAAAGTGAGAAGCCCAGAGACAATCATAATCTCCCTGTAACGGAGGAGACGATAAGAAAAAAAGCAGAGATAATGATGCTGAGGACAATTCGGATCTTTTAAAGAGACCCAGAGAGCCTGTGTGCAATGAGAAAATAAATTCTTTTTTATCGCTATGTTATTACAGGTGGCGATGATGGCAAAGGCGATGAAATAGCTGAGAGAAAATAGTACTTGAATGAAGCCAAAGCATGATCCTATATTCGATAAATCGACTTGCCTCCTGATGTTGATAGTCGCCCAAGGAAAGTGAAAAAACACAGGTTAGTGATAGAATTCTCCAAAGACGACCCATCTGGAGTACTATATCCTCACGATTATCCTCTAGTTATCACGATGATGGTGTATGAAGGAAGAGTTGCCAAAATACTGGTGGATAATAACAGCTCAGTTGATGTCTTATTTTATGACTGCTTCAATGGACTAGGCCTATGAGACAGTCAACTTTAGCTATAATACGAGCCCCTCATATATTTCTCTAGAGAAAAAGTGTACCATGTGGGAACTATCAAACTAGAAGTCATAATTGGAGCCTGGTTTATCTATCGAACTGAAAAGAAACGTCCAATCAACCTACAACATCATCTTTGGTAGGGTCATCCTGAAAAATATTAAAGTTGTACCATCAATTATACACCAATGCCTAAAATTCCCCGCGCATTATGGGGTCGGTGTTATTACTAAAAATCATATTAAATCAAAGGAATGTTGTTACACTTCTGCCAACCAGGATGAAGTGAAGAAACTAACCATCACTTACCAGATAGATACCACAGATCTTCACAAGGAGGCTAAATTGGTCAAATGGCGAGTTGTAAAAATAGTGGAGATTATAGTCCTTAATGATGAGCGCCTAAAAAGGACAAAACAGATCGACTCATCCATAGATCCATCCCTCAAGCAGGAGTTAGTTAACTTCCTTAAACAAAGGAAGAATGTGTTCGCCTAGAGCTACGAGAATATACCAGGGATTGATCCAGACTTCATATGCCATAAACTAAACATTGTCAAATCCATAAAGCCGATAAAACAAAAGCAACTCTTTTTCAGCCCCGAAAAGAATATGTCCATCCATGAAGAGGTAAAAAAGCTACAAAAGGCAAGTTTCATTTAAGATGTCAAATATCCCGATTGGTTGGTCAATGTGGTTATGGTTAGAAAGAAGAAGAATAAATGATGCATGTGTGTTTACTTTATAGATCTCAGTAAGGCTTGTCCAAAGGACCATTTTTCTTTGCCAAAGATTGATCAACTGGTCCATGCTACTGTCGGACATGAACTGCTCAATTTCATGGATGCTTACTCGGGGTATTACAAAATTAAAATAAAATTGAAGGATAAGGAGAAGACCTCATTCATAATGAGCTAAGATACCTGCTGCTATAATATTATGCCTTTTGGCCTCAAAGATGCTGAAGTAACATACCAAAGGCTAGTGAATAAGATTTCGAAGAGCAGATTGACAAAAATATGAAGGTATATGTGGATGACATGCTCATAAAGAGCAAGAAATCACCCGACCACATTAAAGATCTGAGTCGGACGTTTGACTATTTGGAGAAGCACCAGATTAAGCTCAACCCAATTAAGTGTGTGTTTGGCATACATAAAGGAATGATTCTATGATTCGTAGCAAGGTTTTAAAAAATGCAAGGAGTGATCGAGGTGTGGAGTCCAAGCCTTAGAAGCCTAGGTGGGCCTTAGGCGTAAAAAGGCATGAAAAGGTGTTTAGACCTTCTTAATATATTTTAATATTTTTTAACCATAACAAGGCTATTAAAATACTAAAATTGTACATATCATAAAAATATGTTTGAATATATGCAAATTAAAATACTATTTGATTATTTTAGATGAGATAATGGTCCGATTTGTAAAAAAAATCTTTAAAAGGTGATATCGTTTCACTAAAGTATTGTTGTTTTTAGAAAAAAAGTGAGCCTTAAGGGTTTTACCAAGAATAAGGCGTAAAAAGCTTAAGGCGGGGCATTTCTCCAAAGCCTCAAGCTTAGGCGGGTTTTTTAGAACAGTGATTCGTAGTAAACCAAAGAGACATTGAGGCTAATCCAGATAAAATTAAAGAATTGATAATCATGCAGTCTCCTATAAATAATAAGGGCGTGCAAAAGTTGACTGAAAGAGTAGCAGTCCTTAATAATTTTATCTCCTGAGCTACTGATAGGTGCCTACCCTTCTTCAAGGTGCTGAGGAAGACTTTTGAGTGGAATGAAAAGTGTGAGAATGCCTTCCTAGAACTAAAAAAGTATTTGTGATCTCCACCATTACTCTCAAGATCACTCATGGGAGAGAAACTATACTTATATCTGGTAAGGTCTGAGTCGACAGTTAGCTCGACACTTATCCGACTAGAGAATGGGGTGCAAAAACCACTTTAATATACCAGCAAGGCCTTTCGATGAGTAAAAATTTATTACCCGTGATTGGAAAATCTAGCCTTAGCCCTCATTAAAGCCTCACTAAAAATAAAGCATTAATTCCAAACCCATGCTATTATGGTCTACACGGACATGCCCTTTTAGATAAGCTATTCACAAACCTGAGGAGTCAGGAAGATTGATGGCTTAGGATATGTAGCTTAGTGAGTACGATAGACACTATGAACCTAAAAAAGTAGTGAAAAACCAAGTAGTACTAGATTTCATAGCGAAATTTACATATAAAGAAAAACCTGTCGAGTAGACTCCTATGGGAGAAAGCTCAGTAATAAATCCAGCTGAGCAGACTTCTCATGAAGAGAGCTCAAAATTTCAAATACCTGAGAAACTTCTTCGAAAGATAGCTCCATGGCTTATGAGCCTTATATAACCAACCAAAATGAAGACATACCGAAAACATCAACTAAACGAGATATTGCAGCATGCTACCTGGATCAAAGTAATAAGATATTCAATTATGAAACCCTGGCTGAAGGGGATTTTAAAAAAAACACATATTTGAAAGATATATGCGGATGGATTGTCATGCACCACTAGCTACAGTGCCGGGTATATAATCAACCCCCCCCCCCCCAAATGACATAGATGTGGAATATGTGCTCAAGTTCCAGTTCAAAGTTTCCAACAATGAATCAAAGTGAGGCATTGATTGCAGGGGGTTGAATTAACTTTCTCTGTGCTCCGAGAAAGTACTGGCTCAGAGCAACTCCCGATTAGTTATCAATCAAGTGTTGGGAGTGTACGAGTTATTAGTCACGATTATTACATTTAAAACCCCGTTTATTTGCGCATTCTAGCACTCTCGTACATGCTATTCTCAAAATTTATGCTCATTTATTGGTTAACCCCTAATTTTATCTCACATATATATATATTGTGCGTGGTTTATTTGAGCTTTTATAGGTGTTGGGAATGCATATCTTGAAGTTTAGTTAAATCTTGGGAAAGTTTCGTTGAAAGTCACAAAGTTGGGGGCATTTTAGTAAATTTAGCATTCGAGTTTTGATCCCTAACTCTTCACGGAAATTAAATCTCTTCAAGTCATCTTCGCGTGGCTTTTAACGATGCATGAATCCGAGCTAGAATGAAGAAGTTATGGAACATTCTTTGGAGTGATGGCCTAAATACCCCATAGCAGCCCTTCCTCCTTTTTGACATAGGCGCGAATCGATTCAGTGGATGACCGAATCAATTTGTTTTGGTCCAGTGAAATATTTTCCCTATGCGAATCGATTCGGGTCTTAGACGAATCGATTCGTCCTTATTTCTATGTATTTACAAGTTTCCTCTTTTTGAGATTTTTGTGTATATCCCTTGGTTTTCTCCACTTGTAAAGCATTAAATATTTTCTTTAAAAAGTTTCTAAGTTTAGAAATGTTCTCTTGTCTTTACTAGGTCAAGAGCATTTATTATTTCTTCTTACATGTAAAGCATTGATTGCATTCAAGTTAATTGGTTTTAATGTAAGCTTTGTTCAGCTATTTCTTCCTTACTCATTTCATTAGCTTTAACTTGCATTTATTGCTATCTCTTGTATTGGTTTGTGTTTAACTAGATGACTTGCTTAGTTATGTTGTGTTCTTGCATGTTTTACTTAGTTTCTATCATGAGTGGCTAGTCCTATAGGTTGGGGATTATGATCCCACCTTGTATGCTTGAACTTTATATTTAGGGTTTGGTTTATAATTGTTCTAATGGAACTTCATGTGTTGGTATTGGATTATCCTTGTTCCTGAACTTCTCTTGTCTTGCAGGGGTAGTATTTGAAGTTTTAATGTAACCCTAACCCACTTATCACCATAACTAATTAACCCCTAATCCTCCATTGATGAGTCTGATCTCTATATAGTTGATATTCATACTTAATTGATTATGGTCGATTAAAGTTAATTTGAACTAAGTCCCATCATTTTATTAAAGAATCCAAGGCGGGAGAATGATCCTCAATCCCTTTTATCTCTATATCTCAAGATTTTCTTAGATTGTTTCTTGTTAACTTCATAGTTTACTCATTCTCCATTAATTAAACACATGTTAGGATAGAGGTTAATTAATCTCACAACTTCAAACAACAAATAATCTTTTACATTTTCCTTTTGCGATATTTAAAGAATATCCTTTAACCCACTTTAGTTTTCTTAGGAGCGTTCAATCCCTGAGAAATACAATTTCGGACTTACTCGGATACTACTTGTTGCGAAAGATTTACACTTGATTCACATGCTTTTTATAGAGCACCAAATTTTTGGCATCGTTGTCGGGGATTGGCAATAATTGTAGGTTATAAGATGTTCTCTTTACACTCTTCTGTTCCATGTGGTCACCATAATAACATGATTTCCAAAAACTAATCCAAAATTTAATACACGAGCGATAACACTTTAAATCACATAGTAGAATCCTCATTGTCTAACAAATGTTCGGACTATTTAAGACCATCTCAAAATCCTTCCATTTCAATCTCAGCTTATACCATAGCCCACTTCGATCCTACCACCATAGCGGATAATCATAGCTATCATGGCAATCGAGGGGAAGTCGAGCCTCCCTATAGACCAATGAGAGATTATTTATAACTGAAGAGGACTATCTCTACGTCGTGCCTCATTTTCGAAATGGAATGATTCAATTATTAGCCACATACCACAACATGGAAAGTGAGCAATCGTACTTACACGTGTGAGAGTTTGAGGAGGTGTGCTCTACCTTTAGTGATCAAAATTGTCCTCTTAATGTCACAAGACTCAAACTCTTTCCATTCTCTCTCAAGGACAAAGCTAAAACTTGGCTTTGGTCCTTAGCTCCAAATTCTATAGGAAGTTGGCACAACATGCAAGCACAATTTTTGAAGAAGTTCTTCCCAACTCACCACACCAACTCTCTTAATATTCAAATCCAAACCTTTTCCCAAGATGAGGGTAAGACCTTTGAGAGATATTGGGAGAGATTTAATGAGCTATTGAATAAATGCCCCTACCATGGTTTCAAAAAATGGAGACTCATCTCCTTTTTCCATAATGGGCTTTCACTCATGGCTAAACAAGTGGTGGAGATCATGTTCTTCGGCGAGTTCTTTGGTTTCGATCCGGACGATGCTTGGGTACACTTCAAGTATTGTGCCGAAACCACCCAAGCTTGGGATACTTCGGACCCAAGCAAAGCTAATCCATGTTCTTCCATTCCGCCTCCCTCTATCCATGGGATATATCATCTTACTGATGGGGATGGTATGTCTTTGTGTGTAGCTTAACTAGCCAAGAGAGTCGAGGCTATGGATGCCAAAAGTCGGGACTCTGCCACTCCTTCTTCGTCTCGCATTGAGGAGGCTTGTGTCATTTGCAATATTAAAGATGACTCTACAAAGGATTGTCCTATAATCCCGACTTATAAAGTGATGCTTCATGATCAAGCTAACACAATGGCCATATACAAGAAGCAATTCATGACTCCTCTCGAAAAAGGATACAATCCCTCTTAGAGAAACCATCTCGATTTCTCCTATGCTCTACCCCAATAGACGACGCTAATATGTTGATGTCTAAAAGTGGTCCATCATTTAGAGACTTCAATAAATAAAGTGGAGATAAAGAATCCAAGCAAGTACAAATGAGACAAAGATTTTTAAAGTGGTTAGGCTATGAAGAAAGCCTACGTCCATTGCTTGTTTTATTTCTGGTGATTACAATAGCATCGTATAGTGTGCTGTGAATGATTGAATTATCCCTTTGAGCTAGGGGAGATCATGTATTTATAGTGGTTAGGGGTCCAAGAGATGGAATGCCTTTATATATTCAGGCATTTATATTTATATACAATAAATATAATTGTTGATATTAAAATATAACTTTTTATATTCACGGGTACAATGACTATTGGTGACTACACACAAATGGCTTTAGGTATTCTTGATAGTTCATATTCTTTAGGTTGGTCAATCAGTTAGCCGACTAATTGTCTCGAGATCCAACCAAGTAAGTAAGTACTGTGAAAATTGCCACGTATGAGAACATGTGTCCATTTCTCATTGGTCCACGTAGATGGATAATTTTTGAAATCAACAGTCGAATTATCAAGGTCCACCCCCACCTCCTAATTACCAAAAACCATACTTACAACCTCCTCCTCCCGACGTGCATTTTTAAGATCCTCCACCGGGACCTCCTCCTTCGGTTATACCTCCCTAAGTACACCCTAACAAGAAAAGTTTTGAAGATACTCTTCATACTTTTATGAATTCTCAAAAAATGATCAATAATAAAAAATGCACAAAGCTTTGTAAAGCTTAAATCTTCAATCTCTAAGTTGACCACCTCCTTGAGAATTCAAGAAAATGGTAAGTTTCCGTTATAACCTCAACGGCACATTGGGAAAAATAGTGTGAATACCGGCATCTCAAACCCCCCTCCCGATCAAGCAAAAGCTATTACCGTTCTAAGGAGTGGGAAAGTCATCAATAAGTCTATCCCTACCCCACTTCCAATCACTAAGGAAATCTCACCCGACCCAATAGAGGTCGAAGACGCTGCCTTGAAAGTGAGTGATGAGGAGCCTCTTGTAAAACTGGAGGTAGTTGACAAGTGTCCCGTGCTTGTGCCTTACTCTCAAAGACTTGTATCCCCAAAATGCAATGCCAACAATGTCGACGTCTTGGAGATGTTTAAGCAAGTAAATATTAACATCCCCCTCCTTGATGTGAAACGACAAGTTCCCACCTATGCCAAGTTCCTAAAGTACTTGATTATAGTGAAGCGAAAACTTTTTTTTGGGGACAAAAGCATTCTTGGCACAAAACATGAGCTCAATAATTCAATCAAAGCCACCTCTCGAGTATAAAGACCCCGATTATCCCACTATATCTTGTGTGCTAGGGAACTTTAAAATCGAGAAAGCATTGATCGACCTAGGTGCGGGTGTTAACTTGCTACCATACTCAGTGTATGAACAACTCGACTTAGGCGACCTTAAACCCACCAAAATCACTATTTAATTAGCGGATCGCTCTGTTAAGTTACGAAATGGGTAGTGGAAGATGTTTTCATTCAAGTTGACAAATTTTACTTCTTGATGGACTTTGTGGTTTTAGACACTTATCCCGTTGCTCCTGGTAGCAACAATACCCCCATTATCCTTGGTCGTCCATTTCTAGCAACCTTTAATGCCTTGATTAATGCTATAAATTGATAAATGAATATCACATTTGGGAATATGACCTTGGGGCTTAACATATTTAATATTGCTAAGTAAATGGGCGACAATGATGAAGTCCCAGAAGTAGATCTCATTGAGGAAGTGGTCCAAGAGCATTTTGAAGCTACATATTGTGAGGATTCTTTAGTGGCATGCCTAGTGAACTCACCTTACTTATAAGGTAATTATTCCCCTTATGATCATGAAGTCAAGTTAGTGAATTCAATGTTAGATGAGGTGTAGATAATTGAGGAAGTCAGTTGGTGTTCCAATTTTGAAGACTCCCCCCACCCCCCGTGCGCGCGACTCGTACGAGGTACCCTGGGATGTGTGATTTCCCAACCTTGATCTCAACTAATTTCCTTCCGAACTTAAATATGCATACTTGGGTGACAATGAAACTATGACACCCCGACTAATTAAATACCGGGTAGCTACTCCTTTATTAAATTAATACAAAATGTCAAGTTGGTCCAGTTAACAGCATCACTGTCGAAAACATTTTAATCATTACTAACCACCTAGTATTTAAAAGTAAGATGTCAAATTTTAAATTAAGTCTGATTAACATACAATAAAAGAATTATGAAAGAATATCATAACCATGCACCATAAAGTCTCAATAAGGTAACCAACAAATAATAGTAAGTCCGAAGGAAAAATCCTCACAAAAATCCCACAACTGAAATAAATAAAACAGTGTATCCTGAATTAATTACATGCCAAAGATCTGAATAACTGAAATAAGAAATGTCTCTAATAGAAATGGGCGACATGCCCTACAAATGATGAAATTGGATATGGAGTCAAGACAAAAGAAGCGTCTACTAGCAAGGCCCTGTAACTTCCACAACAGCTACAGCTCGTCACCTGAATGGAAATCCTATTCATGGTGTCCTTGTGGCTGGGCACCTAAAAGGTTTTTACAAAAATAGATTTGAAAGCAAACGGGTCAGAGCCCGAAAGTGGAGAGTATTTTAAAAATAGCAAGTGTTTTAATAACATTAAAAATGAATGCAAAATACATGTTAGGACGTGCACTCACATGAAATCCTCACCTCTCAACTAATTGTGCACTCCTAACGTACCGTACCCATCTAAGTGACATTCATAACTAACTAAACCGTCATAAGTTCTACCCCTTTCTACTCGATTTCCATTATACATTCTAACGTTATCAATAAAATAGAGGTTTTACTTAAACTCGAATTCTCAATTATTAGAAATACAATTCATTATAGGTTATCCCTTTTTATTTTCTCAAAGCGTTACCATAATTATACTCACAATACCAACATGAAAATTCTAATTATTTAAGCGTATATTATTCACGTCATGAATATACAATACAAGCACCCGAGACTAAGCTGCGGTGCACACATACTCTGTTATCCATCCCGGTACATCACGTACATAAGGATTACGCATTTCGAATCTCTCAGGAATCGTTCTCAGATAACAACAATCACAAACAATGGAGGCGAACACAGTCACATCACATGGGTCACGCACATACCTACGCTCCCACGATCAGCAGTCTTATTAACTTCCCAATAAGTCCTTCTCTGACCTATGTTCTCGAGGTACCAATCTAAATCCCCCCGTAGGCACACAAAGAGTAGATGGCCCTAAGCGAACGCAAACCTCCCGTGATACCAAGTATGGTAGGTATGTCATACACATAAAATCATATACATATACTAAGCATGCACACATCTTAGTAATTACCATAATTTATTAGGGGTATACTTCTCATTCTTATACCAACTTATAATGTACGCAATTCACACATCCCCGGTTAATACTAACATTTAAATCGTTAATTATTCTCACATAGTAATTAGTCACTCACGTCCTAATCCATAATTTCCATTTGGTTCCAATCACACTTCTATGTTTTACTCCTCAATATATCCCAAATATCCAAACTATATTAATTAGTCATCAAGGGAATGTTATCTCTACAATTAAACCAGATTACGGGACATTAGAAATCAAATCAGGCCAAAAAGGCCAATCTGTCAACTCGTTAGAAGTCTCGTTCGAACGAGGCCGTTCGAACGAGAGTTCGTTCGAACGAAGTGGCCATCTAACGAGATCTCGTTCGAACGAAAGGCATCGAACGAACATCCCACTCATTAGAAGTCAAACTGTCAACTCATTAGAAGCTCGTTCGAACGAGCTCGTTCGAACGACCTGGGCAGACCTTCTAACGAGGTGACAGTTCGAGCCCAAAATTCTTCTACTACATTTTCCCCAATTTTCTTCACCTCTAATCTCATCTAAACATCATTCCAACAGTGTGTCAAGGTTTCTAAACATTCCTAAACATACTTAAATCGTATTACAACATTTATATGGGGTCAAATCATCCTAAACCACATCTAATCATCAAATCCCCCCTCAATTTTCCCCAAATCTCATGAACATGAACCCTAGAAATTTACAGTCATCAATAGACATAATTAAATCCGTTTTTGTGATATAAAATATGTATTTCTATCAGAATAATTACCCAAACACAATTCTACATGCAGTCTCCTTATCAAAATGTGAATTTCTAATTCCAATTCAATGGGTTTTATCAATCTCCCAAAATAATGCAATTTTCATAAATGTCTAAGCATGGAAGAAACATTCGTTGCAAATAACGTAATTAAACCACTTGCCTCGGATTGTTCTCTGAATTTGATGTTGTATGTTGGATGTTGCTCTCTTTTCCTCTACAATTTCTCCCAAGGTTGAAGGTTAAAGATGATGGTTATGGTTTTTCTCTTTTGGGAACCTCTCCTAACTTCTCCTATAACTCCCGTAGCCCTCTAATTAGTTAAGTGCTGGTAATGGGTTAGTGGGTTACTAAATACCCTATTTTTAATTCCCAAAATTCGTTGGTCAAAATTCCCCAAATTCCAAAATTACCAAAATACCCTTTTAAGTTGCCGGTATGGCTAAAAAATGCCCGGGACCCAAACTAAACCCCCGGCGTGTTTTCTGACTATTTCGACCCTTCCGGACTCGTTGGCGCACTCAAAATGATCATACGGTTGATAAAAATAAAATTCACTTTTTAATTAAAATAATTACATATCTGACGGGACTGTCACACGCTTTTCAACAAAATTTCCCAAATTGTCGTATTTCAATCTCGTGACAATTTCAATATTTCCAATATTCATATACTGCCATATATACACATTATAATTAAATACCAACTCACATCTCGTTAGTATTATATCCGGACTAATTCTCAATTAATTCACATTTAATTTAATTAATCCCACAAATAAATATCTATAAAAGTACGGGGTATTACAGAAACATATCCCGTTATTGTCTCATATCATCTCGAAGGGGGTCAAGAAACAAAATTTATGAACTTGTTAAGAAGTCACAAGAGTTCCTTTGGGTGAACTATAACGGATTTAAAAGGAGTAAGCCCTTTGATATGCACTCACAAAATCCGCCTCGAGGAGGATGCCAAACCCTCCTGTGAAATGCTGTGTAGGTTAAATCCGATGATGAAGGAGGTAGTTAGAGTCATGGTAATTAATATTATTGATGCTAATATAATTTACCCTATGTCGGGTAGTAAGTGGGTGAGTCCAATTCATCTGGTTCCCAATAAATTTGGAATCACCGTCGTCAAAAATGCAAAATGGGAATTGATATCCAAACGCATCACCACCGGGTGGCGCTTATGCATTGATTATCGAAAACTCAATGCCATGACTTTGAAATATCACTTACCCCTTTAGTTTATTGATCAAATGTTAAAGCATGTGTCGAGCCACCCATATTATTGTTTTCTTGATAGTTATTCAGGATATAACCAAATTGAGCTCGATATCCAAGACAAAGACAAAACCACTTTCACATGTCCTTTCGGTACATTCGCCTATGAAAGGATGTCATTCAAGTTGTGTAATGCGCTAGCTACATTCCAAAGGTGCATGTTGAGCATGTTTAGCGATATGGTAGAACGAGGGTTAGAAGTATTCATGGATGACTTTAGCGTCTTTGGTAACTTTTTCGACCATTGTCTCTCCATTGTTGAGAGGGTTTTATCTAGATGCGTTGAGAAGAATATCATCTTAAAATGGGAAAATTTCTATTTTATGGTCACTAAAGGGATTGTCCTCGGGCATATTGTCTCCTCCGAGGGTATCGAGGTGGATAAGGCAAAGATTGAGGTGATTGCCAATTTTCCCGCTCGACAAAATCACTTAAGGACGTGAGGTCTTTCCTAGGACATGGGGTTTTTTTACCGATGATTCATCAAGGACTTTAGCTCAATTTCTAGGCCCTTGTGTAATATACTCTCAAAATAGACCCCGTTTGAATGGATCAATGCTTGTTAAGTAGCTTTTAAGAAGTTAAAAAGCATGCTTACCACCACCCCCATAATTGAAGCCCCGAATTGGACCTTGCCCTTTGAACTCATGTGCGACGCAAGTGATTTCGCGATTTGGATGGTGTTGGGATAAAGAGGTGACAAAAATCTCCATGTTATTTACTATGCTAGTAGAAATATAAACGGTGCGCAATTGAACTACTCTACCATCGAAAAGGAGTTGTTAAAGGTTATTTTCGTCTTGGAAATGTTCTGAGCTTGTTTGGTGGGATATCCCATTGTGTGTTTCACAAACCATGTGACATTGAAATATCTTCTTTCAAAGAAGGACTCCAAGTCACGTTTGATTAAATGGGTCCTCTTACTCTAAGAATTTAAACTAACGATAAAGGACAAAAAGGGAGTAGAGAATGTAATTATCGATTACTGGTCTTGATTAACATTTGAGACACCTAGAGATCAACTTCCCATCGATGGATTCTTTTCGGATGAATAATTGTTCTCCACTTCCTCTCTTTCATGGTTCACCAACATTGTGAGCTATCTCGTGACAAGATCCATCCCTTCTCATTGGACCCCTCAGGAAAAGAGGAAGTTCTTAACTTGGGTGCGTATGTTCTTCTTCGATGACTCGTATTTGTTTAAGTTCTATGCAGACTAAATTATTCAAAAATGCATACCAGATGAAGAGATTTTAAGCGTCATTCATTTTTCCCACTTGAAAGTTTGTGGGGTCCACTTCTCCTAAAAAAAACGTCGTAAAAATCTTGCAAAATGGATTATATTGGCCCATGCTTTTCAAGGATGCACGTGAATTTTGCATCTCGTGCGAGCATTGCCAAAAGTTGGGCGCTATTACTCGTCTGAACATGATGCCTATGTCCCCCATAATTGTGATAAAAGTCTTTGATTGTTGGGGCATTGATTTTATGGGCCCATTTCCCCTCGTTCGGTAACCTCTATATCCTTGTAGTGGTCGATTACATTTCCAAGTGGGTGAAAACGATTGCTTAAAAAACCAATGATCATAGGGTGGTTTTAAATTTCCTAAAGGAACATATACTTTCCCAATTCGGGACTTCGAAAGCAATCATTAGCGACAATGGAACCCATTTTTTCAATGGTCGGTTTCCAATCTAATGCGAAAGTATGGGGTCATTCATAAAGTTGGAATGACCTACCACCCTTAGACAAGTGGCCAAGCCGAGTTGACCAATCACGAGATCAAACATATTCTAAAGAAGACGGTCAATCCTGATCATAAGGATTGGTCTCTAAGGTTAACCAGTGCTTTGTGGGCCTATCGCACGGCTTTCAAAACGCCCTTTGGTATGTCCCCCTTTAGGCTTGTGTATGGAAAACCTTGCCATTTGCCCATCGAACTTGAACACAAGTCCTATTGGGTAATTAAAAAATTAAATTTTGAGCTAGATAAAGCCGGGAAAAAATGGATACTTCAACTCAATGAGTTAGAGGAAATTTGAAATTATTCATATGAGAGTTCGCGAATTTACAAAGAGAGGGTGAAAGAGAAACATGATAAGAACATTTCATGAAAATCATTTCACCCTCTCCAAAAGATCCTCTTATATAATTCTTTGTTGCATTTGTTTATGAGGAAATTGAAGTCGAGGTGGACGAGTCCATACGTTGTGAAGACCATCTTTCCTCATGGTGCAATTAAGATTGAGAACCCAAAATATGGTAGTGTGTTTAAGGTTAACGTTCAACACCTTAATCCATTTATGGAGTTATTTGACCTTTCAACGGAATTAATTCCATTATTTGACCCCATTTACGGGGCTGAATAAGTCCCTCGTGCCTAAATTTTTATGTCGAACAACCCTTGACATGTGAGGGGTTGTAACATTTTTATTCCGGATCGTTCCACGTGTTTTATACATCATTTGGGTCCAAGAAAACCTACCAAAACCAATCCATGTGTTGTTTCCATGAGTTAGCATAGGCAGTAGCAAGCAGGAGCCCAAAGTAGCCGGTCTAAATCGATTCGATATCTAACCGAATTGATTTGATTTTAGGTAGGGAATTTTATGGGGTTGGAAAATCGATTCAGTATCTCACCGAATCGATTCAATTTTCGGCAGGGATTTTTGTGAGATTTCCGAATCGATTGGATCCATCACCGAATCGATTCGTTTAAGGATAGTACAAAATTTGAGCCAACTGAATTAATTCGGCCCCAATCCGAATCGATTCGGTTTGGTAGGTCTTTTAAAAGTCCTTAATCTTATATAACCCCATTCTTCCCTCTCCCCTTACCCACACTCACAACCCTCAAAATTTTCTCTCTTCCAAGGTACTAATCCCAACCTTCTTTCATTCTTTTCAACACGTGAATTGTGTTCTACGTTTTAAAACTAGTGTAAAATGTCATTTTATATATTACTGCTTTTTCTTCATTGAAATACCCAATCTCTCTACTGTTTTCAATGTGTATCCAACAAATAAAACTTGTATATATTGTTTTGATGATTTAGTTGTATTTGTTGGGGGTATTCCATTGTTTAAATGGCATTTTACCCCAGTTTTAACACTTTGCACACATTTTGTTCGATAAAATGCCCCATTGGGTTTTATTTTCATAAACGCTTCTATCTTGCACCATTTATCTTACATATATGTTGATTATCCCTGTTTTGAATGTGGTGCACATCGACTACCATTATCCGATCGATTTTTCCCTACGTGCACCCTCTGAATTGTTTCGAACCCAATTTTCAAGCTTGCTTTAATATTTTTCATCGCGCTAATGGTGTGTGTATCGAATTAATTTTTTGTTGGTTCCTATGGCTTCAAAACCATACTCTAATGTAGTTATGGGACGGGCGGGCTTCAAGACTTTTCGTTCAAAAGAAGAAAGGGATTGGTACCGAGAAAAGTTTAAATCCATCTTCTTACACCTCACGTACCGAGCAAAGCTTACTTTAATACTTTTCATCGAGCTAATGGCAGTGAAATTAGAGGAGTTACATGCCTCTGTGCATCATTTTCTGAACAAATTCAATTAGGAGGCCCACTTGGGTAAAGTCGAGGATGTGAATGAGTAGAACGTACGTCGGTTCTATGCTTCACTCGTCTCAATAGAGAGGACACGTATGAGGCATACGTGAGGTGTAGGAAGATTCAGATTTCAAAGCCTATCCTTTCACTACATTTGAGCAGGGTGGCGAACCCCGATGATTATGATTAGCCCATCTATGATGATTGAAAGCTATCGAATGAAACCCTAATTGCACTTCTAGAGCCCGACAAGGTGTGGACCGAGGAAACTTACCCCACATATAACATGATCGATGTTCATCATATCCTCCATCTCGTGTCTTTCAATACTATCATTCCGACCCAAACCAAAGTTGTCCTCCGATCCAAACAAGCCCATTTCCTAAACATAGACAATAACGCAGTCATAAGCCTTCCCGCCTTAGTGTTACAGCAAATGTTAGGTGTTGCCTATCGCAATAACAGAAAGACTACTCTCCCTTATGCGCGATTAGTTTCCCGAATTTGCAAGACTGTCGGATGTGAGGTAGCAGCCATTGACAAGATTTTTAGGCTTCCTAAAATGCTGGAGGACAAAGCAATCTCCAAATCCTTGGGAGCGGATTATTTAGAACAAAGGAAGATGAGGATGATGGATCACCCGGGATTTAAAGGAAGTGATGATGAGGGTGAAAGTCCTTCGAATACAGACCCTGATGATGAGGAGATGATGATGCACGACATTTCGAAGGTTCCACCTCCGAATTATCCGATTCAGGAGTTGGGGATTAGGATGGACGCACTCCAGGCAGACTTCACGTATTTTGAGGTGACTATCGGAGGGACATTTATATGATCACCAGGATGCAAATGGAGATTTGTGCCCATATGCATAGGGGGATGCGCTGATACCACCCATTTCTTTGATCCATATGCACCGTGTGACCCCAATGTACCAAGTACTTCGAGCCACCTGAAGGAGTTTCTCATGTATATTTGATATGCTACCATCTTTACTATGTTTCTGGTTTTTGTTGGTTTATAGTTGTCTATTTTGAGGGTTGTGAATAATGTCTACAATTTGTATTTCTCTCATTTTGGATTATGAAACCATTGTACACAACTTTATTATATCAATGAAATGTCTACAGTTTCTTTCTCTTTTTTATATTTGTACATATCTCCTTATTATACATATTTTTGTTTTTAGTACTAACATGTTCATAGGTACGTTGTTGCTCGTTTTGGGATTTGCTCCGTACGGGGTGATATTTTCTCACCCTCCTTTTCCATTTTTGTCCCTACTAACACTGGGGACAATGTATATTTCAAGTTAAGGGGTTTGATTTACATTTCTACAACCGATTAACATGTCATTATTTATTCTCATTTTTATTTATATATTTAGAAAAAAATTCTACTCAACACAACAAAGCCTTTTCCCAATTATCTGGGTCAGCTACATGAATCCTATTTTTCCATTCCATTCTGTCCAGCGTAATATCTTTGGTTAAACCTAATATTTTACCAAGTCAATTTAGGCCTACCTCTACCCCTTGTGTTACTATCAATACTAACTAAATCACTCTTCCTTACGGGAGCATCCATTGGTCTACGCTTGATGTGTTCAAACCATCTAAGTTATTTTTCTTTCAATTTATCTTCTATAGGAGATACTTTTACAGTTTAACAAATTTATTCATTTATAATTTTATCCTTTCAAGTTTTACCACAAATTCATCGCAGCATTCATATCTCCGTCACACTCATGTTCTGTACATTTTATTTCTTGGTTTCCTAACCCTTTGTCCCATATAATATATCGGGTTTAATGGCCATCCTATAAAATTTTCCTTTTAACTTTAAAGGTATACTCCTATCACACAATACGCCGGTAGCACTTCTCCACTTGACCCAGCATGCTCTAATCCTATGCGTAACATCATCACTAACATCTACATCTTTTGGGATAATCGATCCTAAATAACGAAAATGATAATTTCTAGGTATATGTTGACCCTCCAATTTCACCACATCTCCATTTGTCCTCCTATTACTACTAAAATTGCACTCCACATATTCTGTTTTAGTTCCGCTTATTTTAAATCCTCTTGTTTCTAGAGTTTCTCTCCATAATTCCAATCTAGCATTAATCCCCATCTTAGTCTCATCCACTAAAACAATATCATCTACAAATAGCATACGCCATGGCACCTAATCTTGTATTTCTCCAATCAACTCATCCATAAGAAGAGCAAAGCGATAAGGACTTAATACTGAACCTTAGTATAGACCTTCAGTAATTGAAAATTCATTTCTTTCTCCGACTGATGCTCTTACTGTAGTCATAGCCCCCATCATACATATCCTTGATCACATCGATATATCTACGAGTCGCTCCTTTTTTATGTAGAACCCACCATATTATATCTCTGGATATCCTATCATACGCCTTCTCCAAATCTATCAAAATCATTTGAAGATCCTTCTTTTTCTCTCTATACCTCTCCATTAATCACCTCAATAAGTAGATTGCTTTCATTGTTGACCTCTTAGGTTTAAACCCAAATTGATTCTCAGATACTATTATTTTCAATCTCAATCTATATTCAATCACTATCTCCCAAAGTTTTATTGTATGACTCATTAATTTAATACCACGATAATTTGAACAACTTTGTATGTCTTCTTTATTTTTATAAATAGGTACTAAAACACTCTTCCTCTATTAATCAAGCATCCTATTAGTCATTATAATTCTATTAAATAATTTTATAAGCCAAGATACTCCTTCCTCCAGCACTTCCAAACCTCAATAAGGATACCATCTGGTCCTAAAGCCCTCCATGTTTTCATTCTTTTTAGAGAAATTTGAACCTTTGTTGTCCTGATTCTGCAAAAAAAAAAAAATTCTCGAGTCTCTCTAAGTTCCTCTATATCTAATCTACTCCCATTATCTCCATTTAATAACCTTTGATAGTAGTTTTTCCATCTTTCCATAATCTCATCATCTTTGACTAGGACTCTCAAACCATCACTTTTAATACACTTAATGTTATTAAAATCTTTTGTTTACCTGTCCGTAGCAAGCTTATAAATACTTTTTGCCCCTCTTTTTGTTCCTAATTTTGTATAAAGATCATCGTACGCTTTTAATATAGCATCTCTTACCATTTTCTCAACTTCCTTTTTAACCCATTTATATTTCTCAAAATTTTCTTCATATCTATTTGTTTGCCATATTTTAAAGCTCTCCCTTTTGAATTTTACTATATTTTGTACTTTTTTATTCCTCCACCAAGTTTTTTTAGATTACGGCCCCTTGCCTTTTAATTCTCTAATAATTTCTTTTGATATTATCCTAATGCATGTGGCCATCTTATTCTACATTATGTTAGTCTCTTCTTCAGTATTCCATGACGTTTCATTTAATACTTTATCTTTAAATAGTTCTAATTTCTCTCCTTTTAAGTTCCACCACCTAGGTCATCGGTTAATCTTCTCTTTTCGCACTCGTGATTAATTGTTAATGTTTATATCCAACACCATTATCCTATTTTGTGAGGTTAAGCTCTCTGTTGGGATAACCTTATAATCTTTACACGTTAATCGGTCTCCTTTCCTAGTACTGAAAAAATATATTTAGCTCTTATGTATTCCACTTTTATAAGTTATTAAGTGTTCAAGCCTCTTTTTAAAACATGTGTTTCCTAGTATAAAATCATAAGCCATCTTAAAATCTAAGATATACTCCCCATCATCGTTCTCATATCCAAAATTATATCCTCCTTGCGCTATCTCATATCCCATACGATCTTCTCCTACACGGCCATTAAAATCTCTCCTTATATAGATTATCTCACCTACAAGTATTTCTTGAATTAGTTCATCCATTTGTTTTCAAAATTGTACTTTAATGTTCTCATCTAATCCTATTTAGGGTGCATAAGCACTAATAATATTAATTATATTTTCACCTAATACCAGTTTTACAAGTATAAGTCTATTACCTTTTCTAATAACGGTTATGATATCATACTTAAAATTCTTATCTTTATTCCAACTATGTTCCTATTTCTATGTTTTCCTGTATAGTATAATTTAAACCATGTATTTTCTATTTCTCTAGCTTTCTCATAAATCCATTTAGTTTCTTGTAAACAAGCTATGTTAACTTTTCTTCTTATCATGTTATCTACCAACTCCATTCCTTTTCCCATCATAGTCCCTATGTTCCAAGTCGCTAACCTAAGTCTAGTATCCTGGACTAGCTTCTTTACCCTCACACGTCCATATTATTTCAATAACCCTTGCGTATTTCTCATCGCATTCAGGCGCCCTTGCGAATCCCTGACCTATTTTTTGAGACACCCGATGGCAGGCGCAACACCCCTTGCCTATTTCTAATTTATTAGCCTTTGTTACGTGTATTATTAACATTGTGAATAACTTCATAATTTAAACTATGAAGCCCTTAAGCACAATACACAAATAATTATTTATGATTTAGTTTAAAGTTATTATAACTCGTTGATCTTAAAGCACATGTTATACACTTACATAATTGAGATTCAAGACATACATTCATTTGTGAGCGTATACAATTACTCTTTCTCTTTATTAAAAAACGTATCTTGTTGACAATCTCATTTTCTTTTCATTGATTGCATATTAGTTGAATTTATCATGAATATGACACTCGACCATGATTTTCAAAAGTGTTGAGTCCCGAGAATCACATGGAACCCTAGGAAAGGATCATAGGATCTTTGTTATTTATCCCATATGACCTTAACCTTACCCATACATATTTCCCTAGACATCCCCATTGAGCCTTATTACGACCTTTTTTTTATTCCAAAATTCCTTAACTAACTCCACATTGGAGCTTTTACCCTTATATAAACCTTTCGTACCTCAATTTGGGATTATTCTCGGGATTTAATGATGTTCATCTTATGTGGAATGCAATCAAGCAAGAAAAAAAAAGAAAAGAAAGGAAAAAAAAGAAAAAGGAAAGAAAAGAAAAGGAAAACAAGAAAAATAGATTAAATGGATCCAAAATGCGTGAATCCCACTTCATTATGTGTATAAAAATAAAAGTCTCACTCTCATGAATATCTTGCTTATGGAACTTGAGATTCCAATTTTAAAATTGCCCACTAATTCCATTATCCCGAATATTATTCCCGAATCTACTTTGCTCCCGTAAATACACTTTTATTTCCAAACCCTAGCCTAACCCAAGTTACACACCCAAAAAGTCCTATATGATCCTAGGGTAAAGTTGATTCAAAGGTTGAACATTGACAATAATCTGTTATAGTTCATTTTACCTCGGTTAATGTGCAATATCCTTTCATGAGATTGTATTTTTCACTTTTATATACCGTTCTTAAATTGATGACATATGGGCAACCTAGTTTTCTTTTACAATTACTCCTTATGCCCGCATGTCTTGTGTGTGTTACATCCCGTTTCTGAGTGCTTTCATTTGTTGAGTGTAACATCCGGAGAGAACTTGAGTTTTGCATGCTTTAGCATCTACATGGGTTATGAAAGTTTAGCCAAATCTAAATTACCACATGTCTCCGCTTATTTCGCATTTCTATGGTTTTAATTTTTGTTGAAGTTCCTCTTATGATGTCAATAATTGCAGACTTTTGTGTGAACATTGTTCACTTTATTGATAAATTGTGCTTTCTTTATTATTGTTGAGATTTTCATTGGTTTTGGGGTAGTAATTATATGAGAATACTTGATGTTTGTGGGTATTATACCTGGAAACCCTCACGAGACAAAACTCGTCCCTTAGGGCCGCCTAGGGGTTCAACGGCTTATTGCATATGATAAATGCAATCGTTCACCAGCGAAAGTGGCCTTTTTTCTTCTTCGTAGATATTTCATCTGTTGTGGTTATAAACTAAAATCCATTTTTGGCTAGGTTCTCATATGAAAATGGTTTTTTATGTTTTGAATGCAAATTAGTAGAGTAAACATGAAATTGATGATGAGGTATCATGTAGTATTGTTAAAATTGAATTCCTATTCAAAATCCATAATTATATGTGTTAATTTGGTGATTATGAAATCAAATTTGGTAAGAAAATTAGAAAAACAGGAGAAAAACCCAATTCGTGAATTATGGGATGAATGCGAGATTTATTAATGTTAAATGATGAATTTTGATGATTAGTAATGGTGGGGAACATATATTAATCATTAGTAAAGTTTTGGTTTAGAATTGAATTAAAACAACAAGCTTTAAAAGTTAATAATGGTGGAATTCGTAATAGAGAGTGTGAGGAAGAAGACCTGTTCACGGTGAATCGATTCGGTTCTTAAGCTGAATCGATTCGGGGAAATTTTTTCTGTTTATGTCCTAAATTCACGATTAATTATTGGGTGAACTTTTGTGTTGTTTTTAAAATATGACAAGTGACATATTTAATTCTAATAGGCTATAGTATGGGAGTTGTTTGGCCAAATTGAGGTAAATCTAAGGCTAGGACCTTTATGTCCATATTATGAAATGGAGAGAATTTTGGATATCGGGATGGGATTTCGGGTTGAGTGAGTAAACCCAAATTTGTGAACCAGTATGATAAAGAAAAATTTGAGTTAGTTAGATAGACTCGGTTATCATAGGCTATTTCCAGGAGAGTTAGGCATGGGTTAGCCGAGCTTAATTAACTTTATATATATATATATATATATGTTTGTGTGTTTATTATAGATATTGGTGTGAATGATATTTATAGAAATGCATACCCCTCTAGTGCTATCATAGGAGGTTACGCGATGTGGGTGAATCCCCTGACTCGTGAAAGCGGAGAGAGTATAATCCCTAGGACATAGCATCCAGTATATTATGTTGTGCTTATTTTTGGGTTAAGATGTCTTGGTTATGATTCGATCTCACACTCGGGGAACTATGACTGCCTCCACTACGCTTATTATTTTATTGCATGATTCAGTGTGAGTTAATCGTCTTGTGGCATCCGGGTTGGATTGAGTATACCTAGGGTGATAGCATTTTAGAGAAAACATCCGTCGAGTTATTACTCGGGAGGATGGATGTTATATACGGTATTTGTGTGAATGTTTTAGTATAATTATATGTATATAATAGTGTGATTATTTAGATACGATTAAAATACATGAAGTGAAATTGTATTAATTATATAACTAGTGAAAACATTATATGATTTTATTTGACTTGAATAAAAGAGTTATTGGGTGAATTAACTTAATAATCAATAGTAATATTACTCGGGCTAGAGTAGTGGATAAGGAAGGGTTCATAGCAAGGCTAGATAGAGGGGGTAGATTAACTAGGTGGGTTATGAAGAAAGCGGTAGGTGTGCACATTAGTTGAGGGGTGAGTATTATCTCAAGGGAGTGCGACACTAGCTTAAATATGAAAATTATTCATGCATTTTAATTACTGCAAACTTAATCACTTGCAATTTTTTTTCAAATGTTGTGTTCTAACCCTTGCCAAAAATATTTTCAAAACCTTTTAGGTGTCCAGCCATAGGGACGCCAAACTTGATTATCTATTCCAAGGATGCGCAGCTGCGGCATATGTGGATGCATGCAAGATTTAGATTAGATGCCTCTATTGTTCATATCAAGATTAGGATTTTCCTATCTCAGTATTTCATTTTTGGGCATGTTACCCCTACACTAATTTATTCAGTTTATCCAGTTCAGACTTTTATTGAGATACATTTATTATCTATTGAATTTATCATTTGGATTTGGGGTTTGTAGCCGATGGTTTATTCGGCAAGACATTTACTTATTTATTTATATTCTGTGATGGTTTAGACTCTATTACCGTGCGAATGGTTTAATCTAGTTCCCATATATTGTTATCTGTTAAATGAAAAGATAAAATTTTGACACCGGCTTAATTAACTAATAGGTGATTAGTAATTAATGGTTTTCGATAATGATGCTAAGAATAAACCAAATGGGAATCCTGTTTTAATTTATAAAGGACTGATCGCCTGATATATAATTAGGCGGGTTGTCACAAATGCAAGCTTTGTTCAACTACTTCTTCCTTACTTCATTAGCTTTAACTTGCATTTATTGCTATCTCTTGTATTGGTTTGTGTTTAACTAGATAAATTGCTTAGTTATGTTGTTTTTTTGCCTGTTTTACTTAGCTTCTATCATGAGTGTCAAGTCCTATAGGTTGGGGATAATGATGCAATCTTGGATGCTTGAACTTCATATTTAGGGTTTGGTTTATAATTTTTCTAATGGAACTTCATGTGTTGGCATTGGATTATCCTAGTTTCTTAACTTCTCTTAATTTGCAAGGGTAATATTTGAAGCTGTACTACAACCCCAACCCATCTATCACCATAACTAATTAACCCATAATCCTTCATTGATGAGTTTGGTCTCTAAATGATTGATGTTCGGACTTAATTAGTTATAATCGATTAGAGTTAATTTGAACCAAGTCCCATCATTTTCTTAGTGAATCTAAGGTGGGAGAATGACCCTCAATCCCTTTTATCTCTAGAACTCAAGCTTTTCTTAGATTGTTTCTTATTAACTTCATAGTTTACTCGTTATTTATTAATTAAACACGTGTTAGGATAGTGGTTGATTAATCTCATAACTTTAAACAACAAATCATATTTTACATTTTCCCTTTGTGACATTTAGAGAATATCCTTTAACCCACTTTAGTTATCTTAGTAGAGTTCAATCCCTGCGAATACGATTTCGGACTTAACCGGATACTACTTGTTGCGAAAGATTTACACTTGAATCACACACTTTTTATAAAGCACCAACAAGGTCAAAGGAGAATTTATGAAAGGTAATTGGCCAAAGCATAAGATAAATATCTAAGTTCCAGGCAGTCAAAATTATCATGATTTCGAGGATTGATAATGCCCGAGGAGATGTATTCGATCGGCTTGCTTCGGTGACCCAAACTAATTAAGGAGGAGCATTTTGGTAGAAGTCCTCATAGACAAACGCATTGACGAAGAAAGCATAAACTTGATCGTGCTGGAGTTGGTTCCCTCATGGATGGATCTAATCAAGGAGTATATTGAGAGAGGTATCTTGCTGGTTGATTCAAAAGAAGGAAGGAAACTAAGGTACAAAGTAGTCAGCCATGTTGTAGGAGGAGGAATTTTATACAAAAAAGGATTCATTATCTTGCTACTCAGATGTGTCCATCTCATAAAGGTATAAAATCTTATTAAAGCAATACATGAAGGATCTTGTGGGGACCATTCGACAGGAAAATCATTAGTGAGGCGAGTATCCATGAAAGGGTATTATTGTCCAACCGTGAAAGTAGACTGTATTGTTTATGCAAGACACTGTAATAAATTCCAAAGTTTGTTGCCATCCTTTGGACACCTGAAGCTACGCTCACGACGGTCACATCCTCATAGAATTTTACTATATGAGGGATTAACTTGGTCGACCCACTGCCGAAGACGAGAGGAATGTTCAAATACTTAGTCGTTGCCATAGACGATGACACACCCCAACCCGGTTAATTATAATTAAGTTTGAAAGTCAAAGTGAGTCAAATCATAATTTCCTTAAACGAACTATAAGCATGAGCTACCTTTTTCAGTCATCAACATGAATCCATAAAACTAAAAACTTTTCACAATTTCAAAGTAGTTATGCTTATATGAACTTATTTAAAGGATAAGTAGGCTTAAATTACCCCATTTACATTTGACCAAAATCATGATTTTATGCATATCTTGCGAACCCCACCCGTCCTCCTAGATTTGGCAGTGGCATCACGTTACCTGAAAAACATAAGCATCTGAAATCATGAGAAAAATAGCTGAGTGAATGCATCACTACTACATTATTGCATATAATTAAATGCAATAAATCATATCCGTGTGATAATATATAAACTTAATACACTATTGCATAAAATTAAATGCAATAAATCATATCCGTGTGATATTATATAAACTTATCCATCCCATTCATAATGAATGACCAACCGTTCTGAATCATGATTCATATAATAGACAATTCTCCCCCATTCCTGGTCGAGGAGTAACGCATTATCTGTAATAGATAAATATCCCCCATTCCGGGTCGGGGAGGAACCTCCCATTTTGGTAAACCTAAATGAACAATTTCATATTCATAATATTCTGATCATATTCGTAACCATGTGTGGTATCAAAAAATATCACAAAAGATGTTTTACGAAGAACAATCACAATCAAGCAAGAAAACAGACATTCACACACACAACACAACTATGTACATATTTCGGCAACTTGCCTATGTCCACGGATAGGTTTACTATTTTATTAAGTATCTCTCAATATGCTCGGTTACATGCCCCTATTCCCCGAGCCAGGGGTTACAATTTATAGATGTAGAATTTCAGTTGTTCAAGTAACTCCACGATGCCCATGATGGTCCATGAATCCCTTGAATATCTCTACGAGATTATAGGGGATTGACTTGGTGTTTGGGGCGCTGTGGACTGCACATACTTGTAGTTTATCTTCATGATATGAGGTCGTACAACTCTTTAAATTTGTTAGGACGGGTCGGCCGTTCCTATGGGCTAAGAATAAAATTGGTCCCCACAATTGCCTCTAAAATCCTTGGGTCATTGCTTGGGCCGATGAATTTTACATATTGCTAAGGATGCAGCCTTGTCAGTGGCATACTCGTAATTTATTGAAGTAGGAGAGGTGCGCTTGTCTTTCTGTAAGATATTTAAGCTCCAAATCTTTCTCGAGAAGTGTAAAACATCATTTGAGTGTTTTAAATAGGTTTGTCAAAAACTCAACCGCAGTTCATCGTCTTTGTTCATTTTTGTGCATACTATGTCCTCAGTCTTCATTCCTTACTTTTGCTCTTCAAAATCAAGACTTTCTTCAACTTTCCAAGCCTCTTTTTTGTCTCGTAAGTTTCAGCTTTCTCCTTTTAGTTTCCTTTCTTCTGTGCATCGATTTTCTACTGTAGCTAGGGTTTTTGTGTTTTCTCTCATGGAGATGCTTGATAATAAGTCTTTTCCTGAGTTTAGGAAGTGTTACAATATCCCTGATTGGGTAGAGATAGAGTGTACGTCTATCCTTAAAAATGCTCGTGACCTAGAAGATGGTCATTGGATCCATGTTCTGTTAGTTTCACAAGAGGGCTTATTATTTCCCCCTAACCCTATGTTTTTACATTTTTTCCAATACTTAAATATAGTTCCTTCTCAATGTTCTCCAAATGTGTGGAAGATTTTTAATGGAGTTCATAGGATAAACTATCTCTATGGTACCAACTTATGATTAGTTGAGATTTGCTATTGTTATTCTTTCTCTTGCACCAGTGGGGGCGTTCTGTATTTGAAAGCAAGAAGTCCTAATAGGGTGTTGATAGTAAATCTACCTGATTTGGATAAAGACTATTGGTATGAAGGTTTTATTACCAGGAATTGGCAATTTTCTCCCCAATCAGGGGGCATAAGGTACATGGGACCTCAGATCCCTACCGTTGGGGAGGAATACATATGTTATTATCTCTATCTCTATTTTATTTCTTATTTGCCTTCCTCTGTGTGCATTCCTTATGATATTTCCTTTTTTTCTCTTATAGCAAAATCCAAGAATCAAGAGCCTACTCTTCGCGAGATCCGAGCTGCTGAACTTCTGAAAGCTTAGAGGATGAGAGATACTATTATTGAAGGGGAACATCTTCGATCTGCTGCATTCTTATTGGAATATCAGAATACTGCTTCCAGCTTTATTACTCGTCCAGTAAACACAATCCCTCATCTAAACGTTTCAATAGAAGAAGTTCGTGGTACCTCTGAACCCATTGAGGTAGAGTATGAGGAAGAAAACAGCTCGGGGGAGGATCTGGTAGAAGGCAGCGAGGAAGGGAGTGATGAAGGCAAGAGCGGCGAGGAAGAGTCCGGTAAGGAAGATATGGACCCTCTGAGGAGAAGAATATTAATCCAGGATGATGATGATGATGACGATCTGCTATCCCAAAGGATGAAGTTCCTCAAGCAGAAGGCTGGAGACTCTATTGGTAGCTCCAAGGTGATGGCTCAAGAGAAGGACGTGGAGAGAAAGAAGAAATAAAATGAGGAGAAGCGAGAGAGAGAAAGAGAGAGGAAGAGAAAAAGATATAAGGAGAAAAAATAAGGGCACAGGCCTCAAAGGCCTCGATAGTGCCTTCTGTTGCTGCTGTTGAGGGAGCCTCGGTGGTTGCTGCTCCTCAACTTGCCCCCTACTGGGGGAGAAAGCAGTGCTCGCGACTGATCGCGAGCGCTCATCAAGTATGGGGGAGACTAGTTAGCCCTCAAGTATGACTAAGAGCTTGCTTCGATATGTACTCCTTTCTCTATGCTTCTTTGTTCTATGTTTTACTCTAACATCTCATGCTTATCCTGTGTCTTTTCTATTTTGCAGATTATGTCTGACTACACTATGTTGCTCTGTGGTCGAGCTGAGTTATCGAGGAGAAACTCAAAGTTGGATTAAGCTCTAAAGTCTTTCGAGAAGGCCCTTGCTAACACGAAGGCTACCTTTGACAAATAGAGGGAGTAGTCTGCTAAAGAGTTATCTAACCTCTACGAGGTTTACGATGTCGTGATTGTGGACAAGATGGCAGTGACAGAGGAAAATAAGGGGATAGTTACGGAAGTGGAGAATCTTAAGGAGGAAGTAACTGCTGTTCAAGAAAGTGGATATAGTGAAGGTTGGGATGCAGCGTATGACATCGCCGAATGCCAGATTACTTATCTTCGGCGAGCATGTTTCAAAAAGGCTGGGATCAAACCTTGACTGCTGCTGGAGTTGTTGCTGACTCCCCCCTCTTCTGCCAGCATCATCCTAGTCTCAATCATGTTAAAGAGTCTCCTTCTACCTAACCAGATGCTCAGGATAGCATGGAGCCCATTACTCATGTTGTTGGGGCTGCACTGGTCAATCCAGAGGGGGCCATTGTCCCAGCTGGAGGAGCTTCCCTAGGTGCCGGTGAAGGTGATGTTCCTATCGACCAAGCTGCTGATAAAGGGAATAGGCTCTCCACATTTGACCAGGTTGAGGCCTCCTAGGAATTTTACGCCTTGCTCTTATTTTTTGTTCACCTATTGTATTTTTGCATTTCTAATCATTTGTACTAGCATGTACCTTTGATTTAAATGAAAATAAAACTTTTTGTTCTTTCACTGATACTTGCTACCTTTGTTACTTATTTGGTTAGTATTTGCTCATTGATTTAGATGAATATATCCCCACTAACTCCCGTATGGGCCAGATTCTTGGCCCGAACATAAGCGCTCAAGCGTGTCGAGCTTTTGTAAGGATTTGTAAATCCACGAGGGCGAGAAACCAGGATTATAAATATCAGTCTGAGGTAGTTGCCAAGCTAAAGGATAGGCTCAAAGAGATGGAGGGAATAGGTGCCTCTGTGCGGGAGGAGATGGACGCCTTGAAAGCAGAGCTTCTGGATGCGTCTGAAATTAATCAGGTGGGGGAGTTATTATAAAGAGAGAATGAAGCTTTTACGAGAGAAATTGCTCGACTCAAAGAAAATACTCCATCTGGTCCTCTTTTGGTGCTGCGAGGCTCCTCCTCATCGTCTGTTGTAGTTGCTCATACTGATAATCAAGCTTCCAGTAGAGAGATTATCGAGCTGAAAAAAGATATTCATCGAGCCTATGTGATTGTTGCTGGTCTTCAAAGGGATGTCACACGATTGAGATAGTTATTCCGAAAGGGTCCATGACAGGTTTGGGATGATGGGTATGAATAAGGTTAAACAGATGCCCCATTAAGACTGAAAGACGCTGAAGAACTCGCTTTTGCCATGGGATAGTTGAACGTTCTTAAGAAATTAAAATTTCCTAAGGAATTCGTTATGTGGTATAAATATCAGACCGTTCGCTCATTTGCTCTGCGAAATCCCTTCTCGAGGGATGATCGTTGGATCCCAATAGATGTTATTACTTTGTAGCTTCTAGAGCCACGCCCATAGAGCTTTGAAGAAGACTTAATTCCTCATCCTGATGATGGTCGAAGAGCTCGAGTAGCAGACTACCTTGCTCATCGCGCTGGGCCATTATAGGTCTTTAGTATTTTTTGGTCTTTTGATGTAAATGTAACCGTATGATTCTTAATGATAGATAAGATAATTATATATGTTTTGAGCATTTTATGACTAAACATGTGTTAAGCTTACTTGTTAGTTGCTTGGTATTAGTGTTTGACCAAAAAGGTACCTGATAAATTTGATCATAGTATAAATAAGTTAGTACAAGAACTTTAATCATTTTGGGCTTCTTAACCAACTAAATGACGTTGAGTTTTGTTATCTCATGTTTGAACATTCTCCCAGTCCAATTTGCTTTTGCCATATCATTCCGTCCCACTTTACCTTTTAGGTCTTGTCGTCACACTTCCTTAGGCCTAAGTCGAGTGATTGCGAGAATATACCTGGTTAAGGGGACATCCGTCAGAACAAGATTTTTCAACCAACCTAAGTTAGCGACCGACCTCGAGTTGGCTTTATTGCCTACGGATCTCCTGTAGGTTTTTTATTGTTACCAGAGCAACTCAAGAGGCCAATTGTGTTTTCAACAAAGACCTGAGGAAGGTTAATCATAAACCCTGCTTTATATATATTTTATCTTTGCATACAATAAGTATGGCACATTGTTGCAACCATAGGAGCTCTATTCTTTGACTGGAGCAAGTTGACCAACTTGTTATTTTTGTAATTTTTTGAGGGGGCGCATATTGCTAAGAAAGGATGCGTATTGAAGTTTGATCAAGAGACATTAAGCAACCAAGTTGTTCAGAATGTGTGGGTCTATTGACCTTTATTGACTAAAATGATAAATAAAAGGCAACATTAGTTTGTAAATGAAGATTTGCCTAAACTAATGATGCTGAAAAATAAAAGATGTAGAAGTCTAAAAGAAAAACTTCTTAAGGATGGCTACATTCCAGGCCCTTGGTATCTCCTTGCCCTCCAGCGTTTCTAAGTGATAGCCCCCCATAAGACGTCTCTTATTATCTTGAAAGGTCCCTCCCAATTTGGTCCCAGTTTACCGTCTGATGGTCTCACAGAACTGTCGATGACTATCCTTAGGACGTAATCCCCTGCTAGAAATTTCCTTAGATTGACTTTTCTATTATATTATTTGGCCATTTGCTATTGGTAAGATGCCAACTTAACTAGTGCCAGTTCTTATCACTCATAAGCTAAGTCAAGTTCAGTGAGTAATGATTCATCATTGAGGCCTTGGTCGACCAAGGTAGTCCTCATAGTAGGGAGTCCTGCTTCTAGTGGGATGACTGCCTCCATTCCATAGACGAGTGCGAAGGGGGTTTCTCCCGTTGCTCTCCTCGGAGTTATATGATAAGCCCATAAAACGTTAGGTAGCTCATCTATCCAGGCACCTTTGGCTCTTTCTAGCTATTTTTTTAGTTCGTCGATCATTGTCTTGTTGGAAGCTTCATCTTGACTATTGCTCTGGGGATATAATACAGAACTAAAGTGGTGCTTGATGTAATACTCATCGCAAAAGCCTTGAAATAATCCACTTTCGAACTATGTGCCTTTGTCAGTAATGATTGTCCTTGGTATTTCAAAGCGGGTGATGATGTTCTTCCATATAAACCTCGTTATATCAGAGTCCCAGATGTTTGCGAATGGTTCTGCCTATAACCATTTAATAAAGTAGTCAGTGCCGACCAACAGATACTTATGATTTCCAGATGCAGTAGGTAGAGGCCCTACAATATCCAAGCCCCACTGGATGAACGAGCATGGGCTGGTTAATGACTTGAGGTTACTAGCTGGTTGATGGACCATAGGGGAGTGCTTCTGGCACTTTTCACACTTATGAACATAAACTCCAACATCTTTGTACATGTACAACCACCAGTATCCTTCCTTGATCACTCGAAAAGCCAATGATCTTCCTCCTGCATGACTCCCATAAATGCCTTCATAAAGTTCACTAAGAACCTGCTTGACATCTTTTAGGAGAATGCACTGGAGTTATGGGCTAGTTAAAGACTTTCTATAGAGTTTTCCTTCAGGAGATAACTAAAGGCGAACAACCTTGACTATTATCTAGTGAACCGATCTCTTATCGCCTAGCAGTGTGTCACTTCGTAGATAAGTTGTAATGGGATCCATCTAACTGGGTGCCTTTTCTATGTGGAGGACTTGCTCTATGACTGTATGGTTGATGTTTGGTTACGTGAGGAATTCTATCTGACTGGTTCTCCTTAAGTCGAAGTCAATGGCAGAGCTTAGAGCTGTTAGGGCGTCGGCGTGACTGTTCTTCCCCCTTGGGAACTGCCGAACATCAACTCTATCAAACTTTGCCAGAAGTCCCCTTACAACACCTAGTTAAGATTCCATCCTCTCATCCTTGGCGCTTAAGTATCCACTTATCTGCTTGGACACTAGCTTTGAATCGCCAATACCTGGAGGCATTTTGCCCCTAGCAATTGTGCTTTGTGCAGACCGGTGATCAGCACTTCATATTTTTCTTCATTGTTGGAGATTTCAAATACTAGACTAATCCCTTGTTCGAGCACAGTCTTCTTCGGGGTAACCAATACAATGCCTACTCCTGCCCCTGGAGTTGGAGGCTCCATCAACGTAAAGGGTCCTATCGAAGGTTTTTCTTCCTCTTCTGCTGGTTTCTCAATTTCTAATTAGGAAGTATGCTGATTCCCCGTGAACTCAACAATAAAATATGCTAGAATTTGCCCCTTAATTACTAGTCTTGGTTGAAAGTGGATATCGAATCTTCTAAGATCCACCGACCATTTTGATGGTCGACCAGAGAGGTCAGCTTTCCTTAAAATAACTTTGAGGGGGTGCGAGGTGACCACGATGATGGAATGAGACTCAAAGTAATGCTTCAGATTCCTCGAGGCTATTACTAAGGCATAGGAAAGCTTCTCTAGGGAAAATAATGTTGCTCGGCATCCAAGAGCGTCTTGCTTGCTTAATAGACCGTGTGTTGGCCTCCTTCCTTCTCACATACCAAGGTGAAGCTCACAGCGTGGTCTGACACAGCAAGATGGAGATATAAGGGAACGCCTTCACTTGGGATCACCAGCAAGGGTGGCTTGCTGAGGTAAGACTTTAGCTCTTCCAGGGCTTTGGAGCAGTCATCGTTCCATACCAAACCCTTATCTTTCTTCAATAGTTGGAAGAATGGTCGACATTGCTCCGAAGACTTAGAGATTAAGTGGTTGAGTTCGACATTCATATCGGTAAGATTTTGGACATCTCTAATCATCTGAGGGGGCTGGAATTTTTTGATGGTGTCGATTTGATCAGGGTTTGCTTCAATCCCTCTTTTGCTCACTAGGTATCCTAGGAAATTTACTGACTGGACACCGAATGAACACTTTCTATCATTAAGTTTTATATGGTATTTCTCGAGGATCTCAAAGGTTCTTGCTAGGTCTGCGAGATGTCCACCCTTGAGTTTACTTTTGATGAGCATGTCTTCGATGTATACATCTATTGTTTCTCCCATTGGTTTATTAAACATCCTGGTGACCAGTCGCTCCTGCATTTTTTGAGGCCGAATGGCATGACTTTGTAACAATATAACCAAATAGGTGTTATGAAGGAGGTTTTATCTTGGTATGGCTCATAAAGTGTGATTTGGTGGTATCCGGAGTAAGCATCCAGAAATCTCATTCTTCCATGCGTTGCAGTGGCATCGACTAGCTGATCTACCTTTGGGAGAGGAAAACTGTCTTTTGAACAGGCCCTGTTGAGGTCGATAAAGTCAATACACACTCTCCAGCTCCGATTGCTTTTGGTTACTACGACTAGGTTGGATCTCCATTTGGGGAATTAAACTTACCGAATGGAAACTGCATCCAGTAACTTTCCTACCTCTTTCTCTAATACCTTCGCCTTTTCTGGGGCTATTCGAAGAGCCTTCTGAGTGACTAGTTTGAAAGTTGGGTCGACGTGCAGTCGTTGGCATGCAATTGAGGGGTCTATCCCAGGTAGATCATATGGTTCCTAAGAGAAAAAATCCAGATTTCTCCGGAGGAACGTGGTGGGATCCTTATTTTCTAGGTCGGTGAGGGCGGATCCAATCAGAAATCTCCTTTTTGGTAAACTGACTCCAGCAACAACCTCTTCCTGGTCTTCGACGACCTTATTTGTGGGGTGGACCCTGGTTTCCTCCACCCCTGGTTGTCCGTACCATAATTGTTGTTTTAAAGGCAACAAGCCTTCTTGGGCTTCCTCCTAGACTTTCTGCTCGTCTTTTTTCTTCTCGTGCTTGGGGCAGATAGCTGCGATGAAGCATTTTCTAGCTAAAGATTGGTCGCTACGGATCTCGACCACCCCAATTTGTTATACACTTGAGTTTCTGATAATATAATGATGAAACGGCCTTCATGGCGTGGAACCAGCCCTTACCCAAAATGGCGTGGTAAGGGGATTCGATATCTACCACCAAAAACTCAATCATCTTCGAAATACTTCCTGCCCTGACTGAAGGACTATCTTTTCTAGTGGCATGGTTATCTTTCCTTCAAAGACGACCAGCGGAACGGTGGCCTCCTTAAGGTTAGCAATATTCAACTTTAATTTATGGAATACATCTAGGTACATCACTTCAGAAGAGCTACCTTGGACAATGAGTAACCTGTCGATGTCCCAATAGGCTATCCTGAGTGTGATGACCAATGCGTCAAGGTGAGGGGTTCTCACCCCAACTAAGTCATCTTTAGTAAACACAATGTGTTTGTTGTAGTCCACATCTTCTGGTCGCCAATGCTTCTCAAATTGAGTCTTGTCGAGGTCTATTTGAAAGGCTTGCATAACGGCAGTAAGCTTATTAACTTCCATCCAAACAATGTTTCCTTGTACTTGCTTGAGGTCTGATGCCCCATGAATTACTGCGAACTCATAGTCTATCTCATCCTCAAGGACGTTGTCTAGATTTTGGTCACCATTGACTACGAATTTATCTGCCTTCTTATCAATGAACTCGTTGAGATGACCAGCCTGGGCCAGCTCTTCGAGATGATATTTGAGTGCTTTGCAGTATTTAATTTTGTAACCCCCCTCTTTATGGAATGTGCACATCATTGCATTGTTTCGCTTCGTTAGATCTCCTCCCATCTTCTTGGGCCACTTAACAAATGGCTTTTCTTTTATCTTGGCGAGGATTTTGCATATCGGTTCCTTAAAGACTTTGTTAACAGCCTGAAATGCTTTGGAGGGGTCATTCTTGTTGCCGTTTTTAGTGATATTCCTACCCCCATTCTTGTTTACTTTCTTCTAGGAGTCATTCTTTTCTATGGAGATCCATCTCCATTCTTTCCAGTTGAGCATTCTCCTCTTTTTGGCCACGAGTGGCTTCTTCTTATTCTCAAAGTCTAGCCTCATAGGCGTCGACCAACCTGGAAATCTCTATGAACTTTGGTGGTCCATGACTCTCTTCTGAAGGATGCCTTTACTGGCAAAGCCTTGGATTTGGCTGGCGAATTTCTGACCTTACCCTGGGAGGGGCAGGTTCTTCCTGAACATCATTGACTTAAAGGGATGTTACTGCTGTGGTGAGACATTGAGGGATTTCAATTAGTGAGAGTTCTCTTAAAAATAAAAGTCGTTGACATGACTAAGAATGTGTCTCAGAAGTGCGTACTCTCTAGGATCAAGTGCGAGCCTGTCGCTCAAGTAATAAACCCGGTAAGTCGGATATCGATCCTCAGGGAAATAGGACAACGGAGTTGTAACGACGTTGGACAGACGAAGAAACCCTAACTCTGACTCTAAAGAAAAGAAAAGGGTGATTTAATTGTTAGAATAACTACAACTAGAAGCCACTTTTAAAATAGTTAACTAATGAACTAAAGTATGAATGGAATGCAACTATTCTAAATTACCTAAAATACTGATGATGATTGAATTAAAACTTGACTATATGATGAGGAAAACAGGACGGGAATACAATCCCTCAACCCTAGTGTGTTGCATGTATAAAACTAATAGCAAATTTAAGTGATTTATTAGACGCAGACTTTAGTATTCCCAAGCATTACATATATGAGGTTCAAGCCCGCACCATACAAAATCAGAGGACGAGTAAAACGGTAACACGATAGTGACACTCACATTGCATTCTAAAGTATCCCGGTTACCCTGATGCAAACAATATCCAAAGATCTACAATGGTTGTGTTGCTACACAATACGATCATAATAAATCATTAAATTTAGAGGATTAATTTTATTCACATGCAACTACCACATCAGGTTGAGTTCATGCATTCCGACCTTTAAAATCTATCCGGACATGTTAAACTTAACTATGCATGAATTAACTACGTTGCATGCAAGAGAAACCATAATGAAACTATCTTGAAATATGCAAGGAACAATTATAAACCTGTAAATTGTTTAGATCATGCAAGAAAAATAACATGCAAGAGTAATAATAGAGAGAATGAAACTATGCATTAAAACTTGAAAGCAAACCCGAAATTAATCACTCTTGAATCAACAAAGTAAAATTATCTTCCTAGGATGTTCTTCTACCCCTATCTCTATCAAAACTGATAAAACTATGAAAAATTATGTTTTCTAAGTCATTAGCCTCGTACAAATACGTTTTAGAAGAAGTTGTAACAAAATGGGACTCTTTGGACCAATCAACTGCCAAGGAAAAATTCGCGCATCAGGACCCCATAACCGGTTCACAGGTACCCCAAACCGGTTCGACCCCGAATCGGTTCACAGTGTGGTTCGAGATTTTCTGTTGGTTTTGGCTCTTCTTTTCTTCCTTCCAACACTTAGAATTTTCCTTAATTTCTTCTTTTCTTTCTTGGATTTTTCCTCAACTTCAAATGAACATAAGTCCTTCACCGTATCTCGGATTTGGGTGACGTTTATTCCAGTGTTCTCATTGTTCCAAGATCTTTGACTTTACAGTTGGCCCCACCTCCAGGATCAAGATATATAATTACAAATATTCCCTTGAACTTGCCTTCCTAGCCTTTCTTTCATTGTTTCGATTTATCTTTTGCACCGCATGCATAATTAACCTGTAAAACACATAAGAGAAACAAAAAACACGAGATACTTGCTAACAAATGTTAGTAGCATAAATGTGAGTTAAATCCATATCAATTACACCACGCGGGTTCACAAAGGGACCGAAATTAAGGAGATAAACATACAATATTTATGCCTAATCAAACCCCCCCAACTTAGAACTTTGCGCATCCCGAGCAATGTAAAAGAAAAAGAATAAATGTCACAACTCTTTTAAACATACTATTGGAATAGGATACCTCTTTCGTGGGAAAGCGATTTCATTTAGCATATGAAATAAGCCGTTAAACCCCTAGGTTACCCTAGTAGGACGAGTGTTGTCTCGTGAGGGTTTGCAGTGAATATACCCACAAAATTCGACTCAAAGAAAATTCAAAACACGCAAAAATTGTATAATTCAAACTTTCCAAAAAATATTCATCATCAAATCATGTTCACGAGTCTCAAATCATAGTGCGTGTGTGCGAAGCCATTAACTTAACCACAAATTTCCACCGATTGACTATTACGTTACTTAACCGAAAATTCATTTTGATTTCAAAATCTCACGGGATGCTCTCATAAACGAATAACTCGGAATGCGGCTATTCTCTCGGTGTGTGTGATTTATAGGAGTAAATGTATTGGAATCAAGTTCACGCACACAAGTAGAAAGACGAAAATTTTATGGTGAAAAGATCCCATCATTGGAGTACGGTTATAAGAAAACGGGACCATTGCCTCTAATTCACGTTTTGGATCCCTTTTATTATCTTTTGGTGTTTTAGTTCTCCACGCGGTATTCAATTTTGCAATTTTGGACTCGGTTATGACTTTTACTGGTTGAATGTGTATTGGGTCATATTGAAAAAGGTTAAGAATTTCGAAATTGGAAAATTTTGCTTATGATGTCCGTTAGTGCTTTTTCGGACTTTTGCTCATTTTCTTCTTCTTTTCTCAATTTTTTTCTATTTCTCACTTATTTTATTTTCTTGCTATTTTTGTTGAGCATTCTTCTATTTTTTCTTGCCCCTTTTTGTTGCACTTTTCGGACTTAAATTTTGACTTTTTCCATTTTTCACTATTCCAGGCTTTTTGTGTTTTTCGGGTTGTCAAACGAAAGGAAAACTTTTATTTGGCTAAAAAATGGGTTACAAAAGGGATAATTTTTCACAAATTTTTATGGCCAATGTTTTTAGGTAAGAAACGATGGCCTACTTCATTGTCCAAAATACTGATTGATTTACCATATGTGGTTTGAGATGAATTTAATTTAGATATTTCTTCGATACGTTTTTCAAGGCAGTATCACACACATTTCTCAAAACCGATCAAGGTGAAAGGCTTGAGATACTCGACGACTTATTAGACTGCTGAAAAGAACTTTGAGTTAACAATTAACTTGGATTGATTTATAAATTTTACAAAAATGAATGGCTCGAATCTCACCGGGGTTGTTAATCTCCACACTTATTCGTTAAGTCGTCAATTTTCGCACAATGTCCATCTTTGGTCAATTCCGGCTTGTGTATTGTTTTTTTACAATTTGAGACTTTAAACCGACTTTAAATGATATTTTTGAAAAATTTGCATTCCAATTTTTATTTATTTTGAAGAAAAAATATTTTTGGATTTTTCAAAATTTTATGATTTTTTGAGATTTTTGGGCATTTTTGAAAATTTGTGAAGTTTTAGAAAAACGCACTTGTGACCCCCCCTAACTTAGAATTTTGCATTGTCCTCAAGCAAAAAGGACTAAAATCTAACTCAAAGCGAATTAAAAGTGCGAAAAAATAAAACAACCAAATTAAAACAGAAATGCAAAATTTTATTATAGCAACGGAGAATCATGTGTTACAATGGAGAGGGTACAACAAGTAACTAATCAATGTAAACAACCACCTTTACACACAAACATCAAAAACATCAAAAACAAACATGGGCTTCATTGGGGAGGCGGATTTGAGGGCCCGGGTGCTTTGGGATCATATGGTTCATAGAAGAAAGGCGGATGAGGTCCACCCAAGTTGAGCTCGTAAAGATGGGCTTGGATACGATGCATCATGCTCGTGTCCCTTCGGTAATCCGCTTGATCCCTAAGTGTTTGCTTGTGCCTCCTCTCATGCGTATGACCCCTAAAGATGTCCTAGACCCTCGGGTTCCCTAAAAACTCCTCTACCATGCCCTCGAAATACATGAAAACTCTCTCGAAAAGTGTGCTAACTCGCTCCCTCTCGTGAACCATGCTACAGACTCCTAGCTAACCTAACTCACACACTACTACTGTACACAAGAATTCACCCCATACGCGTCAGGAGTGCGATGACCTCTCATTTTCAGCTCACTCGACCCCGTAAATGGGGTCTGACAACTAAACGGTGTCGACCTCTTCCACACACGCCTCTAAATATGGATTTAGGCGTTGTCCATTTACCTTGAATGTATTTCCCGCTTTTAAATCGTCTGATTCCATCGTTCTGTGAGGTAATAAATACATTCTTCACAACAAACGGGCCAGACCATCGTGAGATTCAGAAATAGATGAAGCCGAGAGTTATAGAGAAGCACTTTTTGTTCGGGAAGAAACTCTTTGCGTTGAATAATGTTATCATGAGCGAGTTTCATCATTTCTTTGGAAATTTTTACGTTCTCATATGTATCATTGCGTATCTATTCTAACTCATTTAATTGAAGCTTGTGAGATTCACCGGCTTTATCCATGTTATGATTCAACTCCTTAATTGCCCTGTATGCTTTGTGCTCTAATTCAACAGGAAGATGGCAAGGTTTGCCATATACAAAGCGGAAGGGGGACATGCCGAGTGGATTTTTATATGCGGTTCGATAGGACCATAGTGAATCGTTCAATCGAAGTGACCAATCTTTCTGAGTGGGATTGACGGTCTTCTCGAGAATGTTCTTGATTTCCCGATTCGCTAATTCGTCCTGCCCATTCGTTTGTCGGTGATAGGTCGTTCCAACCTTGTGAACGACGCCATACTTTCTCATGAGCTTCGCGAATGGCCTGTTGCAAAAGTGTATGCCATTATCACTAATTAGCGCTTTCGGAGCACCGAAGCCGAAAAGTATGTATTCCTGTAGAAACCTAATCACCACTTTGTTGTCATTTGTCTTGGTAGCTATAGCTTCCACCCATTTAGAAACGTAATCTACCGCGATAAGGATGTATAGGAAACCAAAATATAGGGGAAAAGGGCCCATGAAATCAATACCCCTACAGTCAAAGATCTCAATAGTGAGTATTGGGGTTAATGGCATCATGTCTCGTCGAGTAATCGCTCTCATCCTTTGACACCTATCGCAAAATTTGCAACAATTGTTCACATCACGAAAAAGTGTGGGCCAATAAAGGCCGCATTGAAGAATCTTAACGGCCGTCTTTTTCATCGAAAAGTGACCTCCATAAGCTTCCAAATGACAAAATTGGATAACTTTTGGAATCTCGTCATCCGGTACACATCGTCGAATGATTTGGTCGGGCGCAATATTTAAAAAGGAAATAACCGTCATAGAAAAACATGCGCAACCAAGTGATGAGCCTCTTCTTATCTTACGATGTCCAATCCAGAGGGATGGCTCCCGTGACAAGATAGTTCACTATATCCGTAAATCAAGGCAAAGAAGTGGTAGCAAAGGGTTGCTCATCCAAAAAATATTCGCTTATGGGTATCGAATCACTAGGTACGTCGGATGAAAGCCGTGATAAATGGTCAGCAACGGAGTTTTCTACTCCTTTTTTATCTTTAATGGAGATATTAAACTCTTGTAAGAGTAGGATCCACCTTATGAGGCGCGGCTTTGTGTCTTTCTTCACAAGTAGGTATTTCAATGCCACGTGGTCGGTGAAGCAAGTGATGGGAGAACCAATAAGGTAGGACCAAAATTTGTCAAGAGCAAAAACTACTGCTAGCAACTCCTTCTCCATGGTGGAGTAATTGAGTTGTGGTACAGTAAGAGTCCGGCTAGAGTATTAGATGACATGAGCTTGTTTGTTTTTTCTTTGGACCAAAACAACCCCTATCGCATAATCGCTAGCATCACACATAAGCTCAAATAGTAAGGACCAATCCGAAACTTGCATGATGGGAGCGAACACAAGCATGGTTTTCAGTTTTTCAAAAGCGCTATGGCATGCTTCTGTCCACTCAAATGGGGTGTCCTTGATAAGAAGGTTGCTTAAGGGTCTAGCAATGGCGCTAAAGTCCTTAATGAACCGTCGATAAAACCCCGCGTGGCCCAAAAAGAAGCGTACGCCTTTGACCGATTTTGGTGGGGGTAGATCGGATATGACATCTATCTTAGATATGTTAACTTCAATCCCCTTGGATGAAACTATGTGGCCAATAACTATTCCCTCAGTGACCATAAAATGGCATTCTCCCAATTTAACACTAAGTTCTTCTCCACACACCCGGAAAGTTCTTTTTCCAGCTTTGCCAGATAAAGATCGAAAGAGGTGCCAAAGACGCTAATGTCGTCCATGAACACTTCAAGTCCTCTGTCAACCATGTCACTAAATAGACTCAACATGCACCTTTGAAAGGTCGCGGGTTCATTACACAAGCCGAATGGCATACATTTGTAGGCAAATGTACCAAAGGCGTAAGTGAAGGTCATTTTCTCCTGGTCAAGTACATCTACCTAAATTTGGTTATATCTAGAATAACCATTGAGGAAGAAATAGTAAGGGTGGCCCGCTACTCTCTGAAGCATTTGATCAATAAATGGCAAGGGGAAATGGTCTTTCCTAGTTCCCGCATTGATTTTTCGGTAATCAATGCAAACGCGCCACCCGATGGTGGTACGTTGGGGAACTAGCTTTCCCTTAGCATTCTCAATCATTGTCATGCCCGACTTCTTCGGGACAACTTAAATAGGGTTCACCCACTTGCTATCCGAGATTGGGTAGATAATCCCGACATCCAATAACTTAATGATTTCGGTCCTCACCACTTCTTTCATATTGGGGTTTAGCCTTCTTTACATTTCTCTCGAGGGCTTGACATCCTCCTCGAGGTGGATCTTGCAGGTGCAAATCAAAGGACTTATCCCCTTTAAATTAGTAATACACCAACTGAAAGCACTTTGGTGCTTCCTCAGAATCTTTAACAGCTTACCCTCCTGCTCTTCGTCTAGGCTAGAGAAGACAATAACAGGAAATGTCTCGTCCTCTCTTGGGTATGCATATTTAATATGGGAGGGTAGTTTCTTCAACTCAAGGGTCAGAAATTTATCTCTGGAGGGAACCATGCGTGCCTCCCTTAGTGATAACTCCTCGAATCGAGAAACCCAACTTACATCTCTCGCGTCCTCATCTGATGCTCTCTCATCAAGTAACTCTCTCAACTCCTAAACTTTATCTCAAATTCAGTATACGTCCCCTCACTCTCATGGCTCGACACTAAACAGGACCCTAGGGCATCTCCATAATAATTTTCCTCAAAGTACTCCTGTACGATCTCGTCGATTAGGCTCACCGCGTGAAGTTCATCTTCTTCCCGTATGTTGGGCTATATGGAAGATGTTAGTCTCTAAGGTCATGTTCCCAAAGGTGAGTTGCATCTGCCCATTTCAAGTATTGATAATTGCATTAGCCGTAGCTAAGAATGGGCACCCAAGAATGATGGGAACATGATTGCTCGAGGCGAAGGAGGGTTCTGTATCCCAAATGATAAAATATATCGAAAAGTAAAAAGTGTCAACTTGAATGATCACATCCTCAACTATACCTCTTGGGATCTTCACGGTTCGACCCGCTAACTGGATAGTGGTCTTTGTGGGCTTAAGGTCGCCCAGATCAAGTAGTGTATAAATGGCATAAGGGAGGATATCGACACTTGCTCCTAAGTCAAGTAAGGCTTTTTCAATTTTATTTTCTCCAATGATGCAGGAAATGGTGGGTGCACTGGGATCTTTGAATTTTGGTGGGAGATCATTAAGTAGAATGGAGCTCACGTTTTGTGATAGAAATACGCTTTTCTTTACCTTCATCTTTCTCTTAAATGTTAACACGTCTTTGATGAATTTTGCATAAGCTGGAATTTTCTTAATGGCATCGAGGAAAGGTAAATTTAGCTTTACTTGCTTTAGCACGTCTAGCACTTCATCACGGGGGTTTCCTTTGTGGGAAGGAACCAACCTTTGAGGAAATGTTACCGCGGTGGGTGGTTTCACTACTACCTCGGGCTCACTAGTGTCTTTTTTATCACTCTCTTGCAAGAGGACATCTTCGGCCTCTTTTGTGACGGGCGAAATCTCCTTATCTTTGGTTGCGTCATGTGGGGGAGGTGATAAATCAACGACTCTCCCACTACGAAGAGTGGTCACAGCTTGACATTGCTCCTGATGTTCTGTTGAGGTGGAGCTAACACTCGTTTAACCTTGGGGCGGTCTTTGGCCCTTGACAGGAAACTTGCCCTTCTCTTGGATACTCAACGATGATTGTATCTTTGAAATATTTTCATTTATGTCGCTGATCATGCGATCATATCTAGCATTGGTTGCATTCTGGGTATTGATAAATTGGTTCATCGTATCCTCGAGATTTCTCCGCGGTGGAGTGATATATTCCCCTTGAGGTGGTGGTGCTACACATGTCCTTGCATATGTGGAGCTTGCTGAACGTGCAATGGTATAGGAGGGGCAACATGTGAATTAGGATTCATCGCAGCATGTTGTTGCCCATAGCTAAAACTAGGATGGTTTTTCCATGAAGGGTTGTAAGAATTCTCATGCGGTGCACCGAAATTACCCTTGAATCCTCTTATACCACTTACCTGCTCTTGAAGCATCACTTTGTAGGCGGGTATTATCGCGCATTCCTCTGTTGAATGACTCGCCTCATAAATTGCACACACCTTCTCGATGGGGTTTGGGATTGATCCAGTTGGTCCTCTTCCACATACCTCAAGTATTTCTCGCATTCCTTTCTCAAGTAGATCGGGTCAGCTGTCCATCATAGCATTCTTTTCTATGTGAAATAGGTCGGACGCCGATGGAGTGATGGTATCTTGATGAGTTAGATTTTGAGCACTAGGGTTAGATGTATCCCAGGATTGGGTAGTCTCGGCGACATACCTCAGGTGAAGTTCAGCATCGTTGGCATCTAAGTCGACAAAGGGACCATCACACATAGTTTTAACGAGTTGTTTGGAATTCATATTCAGCCCATTATGGAAGAAGGAAATTATTTGCAGTTTATCAAGTCCATGATAGGGCGTGAAGTGACTAACTCATTAAAATTCTCGTAAAATCGATCGAACGACTCATTTTCTAATTGTCAGAATGTTTGAATTTGAGCCTTGATGGAGTTCGTTCGATGTGTAGGAAAGAATTTCTTAAGAAATTTAGATTGTAACTCATTCCATGATGAAATCGAGTTTGGAGGTAAAGACTATAGTCAGGTCTTAGCCTTATCCTTTAGCGAGAAAGGGAAGAGTTTGAGGAGGATCACATCTTTTGTGCAAGTTTGATCGCTGAGGGTCTCACACGCCTCCATAAATTCCATGATGTGGATATATTTCTTTTCTGAATCCATTCCATGGTAAGTGGAAAGTATCTGGATCATCCCATTCCGAAAGAGAAATTGCCCTGCATTATACGGGAGTAAAATACATCCCGGAGTGACAGTGTGCTCGGGGTATAAGATTTCTCTCAACGGGCGATATAGGGCCTCTTCCTCACAGGCGACTGCACTACCGTGTTGTGACATGTCTCTTTTACTCAAAGACTCTGTGTCCTCACTTGGTATACTCAGAGCGTGCTCTGAAGTGTGTCTTAAGAGGGAAACAGAGTGTTATTTACAATTGAGTGTGAGGGCTATCGGGGTCGTACTCAACTATCGAGTTTTCATGAATGTGGGTTGGAGTATTATGGGGAGTTGGTGTGAGTTCATAATTTTGCATTAACATGCTTATGAGAGATAAGGAGGAATATTTTTGTGCTTTTAATTTTTTTTATGTTTTTGGAATTGTTTTTTAGAATTTTTTTTCTTTTTTGGTCAAAGTTTGAGATTGACTTGATCTAATCCTAAGTCTACCTAAGTTCCCCAGCAACGGAGACAAAAACTTGACGCGACTAAGAATGTTTCTCAGAAGTGCGTACTCTTTAGGCTCAAGTGCAAGCTTGTCGCTCAATTAATAAACCCGGTAAGTCGGGTATCGATCCTCAGGGAAATAGGACAACGGAGTTGTAACGACGTTGGACAGACGAAGGAACCCTAACTATGACTCTAAAGAAAAGAAGAAGGTGATTTGATTGTTGGAATAACTACAACTACATGCAATTTTGAAAATGGTTAACTAATGAACTAAAGTATGAATGGAATGTAACTATTCCAAATTACTTAAAATACTGACGATGATTGAATTAAAACTTGAACTATATGATGAGGAAAACAGGACGGGAATACAATACCTCAACCCTAGTGTGTTGCGTGTATAAAACTAATTGTAAATTTAAGTGACTAATTAGACCCAGACTTTAGTACTCCCAAGCATTATGTATATGAGGTTCAAGCCCGCACCATACGAAATCAGAGGACGAGTAAAGCGGTAACATGATAGAGACACTCGTATTGCATTCTAAAGCATCCCGGTTACCCTGATGCAAACGAGATCCAAAGATGTACAATGGTTGTGTTGCTACACAATAGGGTCATAATAAATCATTAAATTTAGAGGATTAATTTTATACACATGAAACTACCACATCAGGTTGAGTTCATGCACCCCGACCTTTTAAATCTAGCCGGACATGTTAAACTTAACTATGCGTGAATTAACTACGTTGCATGCAAGAGAAACCATAATGAAACTATCTTGAAATATGCAAGGAACAACTATAAACCTGGAAATTGTTTAGATCATGCTAGAAAAATAACATGCAAGAGTAATAATAGAGAGAATGAAACTATGCATTAAAACTTGAAAGAAAACCCAGAATTAATCACTCTTGAATCAACAAAGTAAAATTATCTTCCTAGGATGTTCTTCTACCCTTCTCTCTATCAAAACTGATAAAAACTATGAAAAACTTTATTTTCTAAGTCATTATCCTCGTACAAATACGTTTTAGAAGAAGTTGTAACAAAATGGGACTCTTTGGACCAATCAACTGCCAAGGAAAAATTCGCGCATCAGGACCCCCGAATCGGTTCGACCCCGAATCGGTTCACAGTGTGATTCGGGATTTTCTGCTGGTTTTGGCTCTTCTTGTCTTCCTTCCAACACTTAGAATTTTCCTTGATTTCTTCTTTTCTTTCTTGGATTTTTCCTCAACTTCAAATGAACATAAATCCTTCACCGTAGCTCGGATTTAGGTGCTATTTATTCCAGTGTTCTCGTTGTTCCCAGATCTTTGACTTTCCAATTGGACCCACCTCCGGGATCAGGCTGTAGAATTATGAAAATGCCCTTGAACTTGCCTTCCTAGCCTTTCTTTCATTGTTTCGATTTCTCTTTTGCACCGCTTACATAATTAACTTGTAAAACACATAAGAGAAACACAAAACATGAGATATTTGCTAACGAAGGTTAGTAGAATAAATATGAGTTAAATCCATATCAATTACACCACTCGGGTTCACAAAGGTACCGAAATTAAGGGGATAAACATACAATATTTGTGCTTAATCAGTCGTTAGCACAAACGGCGCCAATTGTGGTATAAAAAAAATCACAATAGATGTTTTACGAAGAACAATCACAATCAAGAAAGAAAAAAGATATTCACACACAAAACATAACTATGTACGTGGTTCGACAACTTGCCTTCGTCCACGGAGAGGTCTACTATTTTATTAAGTATCTCTCAATATGCTCAGTTACATGCCCCTATGCCTCGGGCCAGGGGTTGTAATTTATAGATGTAGAATTTTAGTTGTTCAAGTAACTCCACCATGCCCATGATGGTCCATGAATCCCTTGAATATATCCACGAGATTATAGGGGATTGACTTGGTTTTTGGGGCAGTGTGGACTGCACATACTCGTAGTTTATCTCCATGATATGAGGTCGGGCAGCTCTTTAAATTTGTTGGGCCAGTTCGTCCATTCCTATGGGCTAAGAATAAAATTGGTCCCCACACCATGTATACATACATCTTAGTAGTGAGTAATATTCTAATAATATCCATAACCATGTATAATACATCTTACTAGTGAGTAATATTCTGATCATATCCTTATCCATGTATAAATACATTTTAACAGTGAGTACACTCACCTTGACCACTTAATGTGTTTTTTCCCTTACCTTTGTCTGACACTTGTTCAATCGGTTGTTCCTCCCTTCCTATCATTCTTACAATATTATTATCACCATAATAATATCAATAATCCAAAGATGAACTTAAACGTAACTCAATTCATAAGCAACATATAATCCCATTCAAATCATTTACATATATGATGTCCCATCTAATTTCATGTTAAGATATTTAACATATCCAAATCATAAATAAATTACTTTAATTACTTCTTTGAAATTCATCCTTAACATATTAGGTCTCCAATTAAAAATACGGCGCATCATTTCAAGTTCCCTAGAGCAAAATATTACCATTTCTTTACTACATATCAAATATGGCCTATATGCTCCTCTATTGTTAAGTGAACTTCCAAGAATTTTCATAATTTATATACATCATAAATTTATATGATCTTCCACCCAATTTCAATACACATGTTTAATGATAAAAAATTAAAGTTTCATAATTTTTTGAGTTCATTTGCTATGTCAAGCAAAACCTCAAACACAAGGTATGCATACTTACATTTTTGGGGAAGATTCTATACCTAAACTTCAAACTATCAGTCAAGATTCATTTCTTGGTATTTTTACATAATTTTTGGAAATAACAGGTATATATAAGTGTATTTAATATCCAATTAGAATCAATCGATTCCACTATGTATTCACAACGATACACAAGTTTGATTAATATAATGATTAAGTCATTAGTTGTATGAACTCAACATGCTTCATACATACAACCTACACATACCCATATATATACAACCAAATGTATCCCCTTGTCCCCAAATATGAACCTTAATATCATATAAAACAACACATGTCATATCAAGAATGGAATTTACAAATTAAATCTTACCTAAGCACCCTTGGATACATAAGTTTGTTTATCTCTCGATTATCTTCCTTTAACCCTTCACTAATTCACCCTAACCTCTCTTTCTTCCATGGAAAGCCTTAACCCAATTGAAATTATGATATATGTGAAGAATAAAGGATATTTTAAGGTCTTTAAGTCAGCATAAGTTCACATCCCTTCGGTCCAATCAAACTATATCATGTGGCGCCATATGAGACAAAATATCATTTAAAGCTATATGGCTATGTTCGTAAAAAGATGATATCTTCTCACTCAAATGTCCGTTCAATGCATTATTTGTTGTGTTACAAACCTAATTCATATATCTACAACTATCAAATTTTTACCTCAAATCATTTGTTATTTTATAATTGTCAAAACTTGTCTCCAACATGAACATTCATACCGAAAACTTTAAAATTTTATGTTTGTAACTTCGACATTTCATGATTTATGAAGGTAGGATTAGACTAAATATAATAACTTAACATAATATGTACTAATAACACATTATTCATATGACTTAAGTTAAGCATGACTTAAATATAATTTATGATAATCATATCCGAGTTGTCGCAAACTATTTCACCAGGTGGGTGGAAGCTGAGCCTCTGGTAGACATGCCCTATGAAAAAGTTTTCTAGTTTATATGTAAGAAAATCATATACCGGTATGGTATGCCGTATGCTTTATCATTGACCATGGCACACAATTTTACCACTAGTAAGGTGAAGATTATATTATTCGATCCAAGATCCAAAAGCTATATTTCACTTGCTTGGCTTGTTTCGACGAGCCGAACTAAATTAAAGAGGACCATTCTGGTAGAAGTCCTTGTGCATAGAAGCATTGGCGAAGAAAACATCGGATTGATCGAGATGGAGTTAGGTCCCTTATGGATGGATCCAATCAAGGAGTGTATTGATAAATGTATCATGCTGGTCGATTCAAAGTAAGCAAGGAATGTAAGGTACAAAGCAACAACCTATGTTATGGAAGGAGGAATTCTGTACAGAAAAGGATTCATTATCTTGCTACTCAGATGTGTCCATCCCTCCGAGGTACAAAATCTGATTAAAGAAATACTTGAAGGATATTATGGGGCCCATTCAAAAGGAATATCATTAGTTAGATGAGTATCCACGCAAAGGAATATTTGCCAACTATGAAAGCAGACTGTGCTACTTAAGCAAAACACTGTGATAAATGCCAAAAGTTTGTTGCCATCCACTAGACACCTTAAGCGGCGCTCATGAAGATAAAATACCCATGGTATTTTACCATAGAGGGGATTGACTTAGTCGATCCACTACCAACTACGAGAGGAAGGTTCAAATACTTAGTCAGTGTCATAGACTATTTCACCAAGTGGGTGGAAGTTGAGCCTCTAGTAGACATACCCTATGAAAAAGTCTTCCAGTTTATATGGAAGAACATCATATACCTATATGGTATGTCATATGCTTTATAAATAACCATGGCACACAGTTTGTTAACAATGAATTTGAAGATTATTATATCCGGTCCAAGATCCATAAGTTATATTTTGCTCGTTCGCCTTGCTTCGATGACCCGATCTAAATTAAAGAGGAGTATTCCTATAAAAGTCCTCATGTAGAAAAGCATTGACGGAGAAAGCATAAATTTGATTTCACTGGAGTTGGGTCCCTCATGGATGGTTCCAATCAAGGATTATATTGAGAGTGGTATACTACCAATCGTTTCAAAGAAAGCAAGGAAACTAAGGTACAAAGCAAGCAGTTATGTTATTGAAGGAGGAATTATGTACAAAGAATTATTCCTTATCTTGGTACTCAGATGTGTCCATCCCATCAAGTTACAAAATATGATTAAAAAATACAATAAGGATCTTGTGAGGGGCATTTGATAGGAAGATCATTAGTCAAGCGAATATCCATGCAAGGGTATTATTGGCCAAACATGAAAGCAGACTGATAAATACCAAAAGTTTACTTCCATCCACAAGACACCTGAAGTTGTTCTCACGATGATCACATCCCCATGGAATTTTACCATATGAGGGATAGAATTGGTCAGCCCAATGCCAAAGACGAGAGGAAGGTTCAAATACTTAGTGATTGTCATAGACTATTTCACTAAGTGGGTAAAAGTTGAGCCTCTGGTAGACATGCCCTATGAAAAACTATTCCAATTTATATGGAAGAACATTATATACTGGTATGATATGTCGTATGTTTTATCACTGACCATAGCACATAGTTAGAAAATAATTAATTTAAATATTATTATTTTTGGTACACGATCCAAAAGCTATATTTTGCTCCCGGACACCCTTAGTGCAATGACCAAACTGAGGTGATCAACAAAACACTACTCGATGGACTAAAAAAAGGTTGGACGATGCCAAAGGAAACTGGATCAATGAGGTGCAAAATGTACTTTGGGCCTATAGGACCACGTCGAGGATAACTACAGGTGAGACCCCCTACATGTTGGTATTTAGGATAGAGGCAGTGGTCCCAATAAATATTGGTCTGCCCAGTAACAGGGTACTCAACTACAGGTGAGACCCCCATGTGAAGTTTGAACCTAAACTTAATTGAGAAAGTTAGAGAAAATATAGCGCTGAGAATGGTGCATACCAATAGCAAACTAATCGATTCTACAATAGGAGGGTTAAGCCGAGAAACCTTAAAGAAGGTGACTACGATGTCGAAAAAGGTTCTTTTGAAAGCAAACAAACTGAAGGCAAATGGGAATGACCCATACTGCATTTCTCCAATTATTTGACCAGGTACTTATCATTTGGAAACTCTAAAATGAGAACAATTCAAGAACCTATGGAATGCTGAGCATTAAGAAAATACTATTAATAATTATTTAAAGTGTAATCTTTCAGTAAATATGTAACTCATTTTTTAGCTTTCAATAAAGAACACCCCGCTCATCAAGAAGTTAGTTTCCTTTTCATATTTTATTTTCATTTTTGTAGGAGTGGGAGATGTACAATTTAAAACAATAAAGAAAAAGCTAGTCATTATGCTAGTTACTAACTAACCACTTACTACTAGTCCCAAATATTCGAGTAAAAAACTTCACGTATGATTCGTCTTTGACAAGTCACGACCGGGAAGTTCCAAACATAAAACTTTATGCATGACTCCTTAGTGTCAAGAACAAGAAGTTTTACCAGACTAAATTAAGTAAAATTATTAAAATATTTGGTCACCAATAGTAACTAACGTAAGCACTTGGTAAAAATGACAAGATCCATTTGAGAAACCACGAACGAAAGCATGTTAGTAGAATCTAAGGCAGGACAACATGTGTTCACCCGGACTGCTAACTAGTAAGGCAGATTAGTTAGCTTAACGCCGACCATCTAATCGTAAGACTAAACTACTGATAGGCACCAAACATAAACTTCTTAGTGTGCTAGGTATTTTCTAAGGGCATTTTCCATGACAACATGAGGAACATCTAATGTAGAGGGAAGAACTATTGATCTCAACTCTCTAAGTTTGGACTGACTACTAGAACTGGGCTTGTCCACCAAGTGCAGAGGTTGACTAAGCACATCATCTCCGTGTAGACCACAATCCCCTTAGTATTTCCTGACCGGGCTAACGAGGATTGTATCTTTAGGAATCCATGTAATATCCATCTTAAATGGAGTAGTAGGTTAGTCCAAGCATCTATGATTATGCCAATACCATAGAGTCTTTTTCCTCAGCACCTTTATTACAGTGAGAGCATTGATCCATCCCCACTTATAACCTTCTCTATGTGCTTGACCCAGTTCTCCACCCAAATGTGCTTGATCTGCATCATAGTCATTCCTCCATATAGTGCGGGACTGCTTATGAAAGTGGTAAGTGAGATGATTAACTTTCTCATTCATTCTTTTGATGGAGGTCAACTAGTTCTGGATCAGATTTTCTTAGTCAGCTAAAGTCTTCTTCGTTCTCTCCTCCTGTACAAATGGACGAGCAAAAAAACTTGCCTGGATGATTTACCCCCTTGTTCTTCTTCCATATCTCTAGATCCTCTATTAGCCGAGTATGCTCTTGCACCAGAAATGAAGCACCTTCACTCTGATCGGCATCAAAAGCTTTCTTGATGCCCTTTAGTTTATTCCTCAGCATATTATTCTCTTACTCCAGGAGGCCAGCCACTTCCCGAGTACTCTAACCATAGACTTCAGCAAAAACTCCTTCTTAAAATTTTCCAGGGATAATTCATGTAACATCTTATCAAAATCACTATCTCTCCAAATAAAAGGAAAATTCTTCTCATAATTTGCCGATAAAATAGTAATTATTTCTTTGTGATCCTGTTGGATCTAGAGTATCATTTCATAATAAGTGGCATTGGTCACCACAACTTAGTGGAAAAGACTATGCATGTGGAGGTAAGCTTCATTATCCTGTTTGGAAACATCTAGGATGAGCTCCTCCACCATCTCTTATTTATCAGGCTCCTCATATCTTGCCTTAAATAGTTGGGTACTTCTCCTAAAAAGTTCACTTTTGGTAACAACCAGACAAGCCTTCCTGGAGTTAAACTGAAATGAGTTGGACATTGCATAAGTATAGAAAGAAAAATAGTGCTCATAATTAAACAACATCATTACTTAAAATAAAGAGAAATTTCATTAAGATTATGGATTGGGTTATAAGAAGAGAAATTTTTTCAAACTACATCAACAAAAGTTCAAAACAAAGTCTCAAATTCCCTAGCCTTTATAACTTCTTTTTACCCTGAGTAGCCTCCTACTTAATGTGATCCACCACCGTAGTCATCTATGGGTGCACCTAAGACTCATCCATTCCAGTAGCCATCTCATCATGCTCGACCTTCTTCACGACTTCACCAACTAACTTCTCAGCGTTGGCCTTGTTGTCCTCCACTTTTTAACAGCATCCTCCCATTTCTTCTTATCACATTCGTGGGATTTTTTGGCAGCCTCCAATGGCTCTGGCATGCCCTGGAAAGCAGACTCCACATCCACAAAGGACTCTCTTAGCTGGTCGTCCCTCCTCAGCAGCTGATCATAATCGACAAGGAACTACAAAATCCATCAATTATAAGCATCAGTAAGTGAATAACGGGTATACATATGGAAAAAAAGAAATAGTAAATAGCACATACTAAGGCCAAATTTTAGTTATCACATTCAACGAACCTAGCCCTAAAAAGGGCAGCAACAGCCTCATCGGCTAAAAGGACTATCCTTCCCCCATCGACTCCAAGGGGGTAACTGAGCCCTTCTTCAACCTATTGAACTGAGGCTCTTGGGTCGTCATCGCAGCATGCTCAATTACTAAAGCATCTTTACAAACCCCAGTGTTAGTGTTTCTCTTCTCGGTAAGGGTTAGAGACTCTGAACTAGCAAGAAGGTTGTAGATGTTTCTTTTCACCATCTATGGGGATGAAACGGTGGTCTGCACAAACGTGAGGTCTAAGGATTAAGACGAGGAAGATGTACCTTCAGTAGAAAAATTTCCTTCGGCTTGATGTGGAGATTCTAACTCAGTATTCGAGGATAATAATATTGGATCCTCTAGGTTTATGGGGGATAAAGGAATATCTTTGGTGGGACGAGCAACGAAAAAAGTAATAGAACTCCAATATCCGAGAAAAATGGATGCCGAACGAGGATGTGCTTCCCCTATTCTTTGCTGGATTGACCAAACAATTTTCAGGTCTACAAAGTTGACCTTTGATGAACGAGGAATATCCTTTTTCTTCTCTGCAAAATAGAAATAAAATAATTATTGTTAGTAATAGAATTAATCGAAATACGAAAAAGAAGAAGAGTATATAAGAATGAACAAATATCGACCTATGCCCTATTCCCCTCCTGAGGGCAATGGGGCCCATTATAGTCCTCATCCTCAAGAAGAGGGGTAAAATTTCAGTCTTTTACTATCAACCCACGATCCCAATAATCCTTATTGGAATCAAGTAAATTTACTACTAAAGCTCTATTTGAAAATATGGTCTTCAGATAATAAATATTGTCATTGGTGGTCCCCAAACTATAGCAATACATTAATTATTTTATCCCTAAGTTGGTTCCAAAAAGCTCATTAATATGATTGACCCCATTAACTACCCTCCAAGTGTTGAGAGACACATGGGCTAGGACCACATCAAAGTATTGACAAAATTCAAGAAACGAACGATTGGGAGAGAAGGTGACCCCACATTGAGCAATAAATATTATGGGGATTTAGTGACCATCCTACAATGAGAAAAGGTCACAAGGACCCATTACGAACTCAGTTTTCACCCATTTTAGGATCCTATAAGTTGCCCTAAATGTCTCCAAATAACTCTTGTCTACAACATACACCAATTCGACAAAGAAGAAAGGAAAGATAAGGAAAATGAGTTCTTCCAGCGAAACAAAAACACGAGAACAACTCTATCACAAATGGCGGAGTAAAAACTTGAGAATGAGAGGAAGAGTTTTAAATTCAAAGTGAGACAAAGAAGGAGGGAAATGACATTTTATAGGTCTCTGTGTATGACCGCTTTGTATTTTGATGGCGTCTCAGTTCCCCAAAAATCAAAATGACCGGCATACTCCGAATGATTCACTATTTTTACTACTATTTACAAACTTGCCACCGACCAAACGATGACAATTAGAAATTTATAAGTCCCAGAGGTCATTTTTTGACCATACGTCTCTAGATAGACGAACAACTCCTGACCGATGATACTCCATCCTTTCAGTTGTTAAATCACTCTAATCAAGAATGAAGTATTGGGAGATTTTGTTATAACTTAAAATAACACGAACAAGTGGACCAACAAAAAAGTGACACCTATCATCATACTTAGCGAGTTTAGAAATATCACGTAAACGTGGTCGGCACTATTATTTCACTAGTCAGCACGTCGATCGACTATCCTAAAGAATATGGACAATCGGTAATGTGAACAGACACATGAGACTCTCAACAATCACCATGCACATGCACATGGATAATATCTAGTTGCTAATTGTAATGTAAATGTTGTAAATACCTAATGTATAATAGTATTCCACCTCTTCATCTTCCTACTACTATAAATAGCCCACTACCTCTCTTAGGTAAAGGCAATTGAAAATAGTTACCCCAAACCCTAGAGAGTTCCTGAGAGGCATGTACTAGACCCTAATACTTAGTGACATTGTACCCATAGATGTAGGTAATTCCTTGGGCTGAACCACGTAAAAACCCCTTGCTCTTTCTTTGTCTCTCATCCCTATTTATTTTATAGCTTTCTTACTTTATCTGTGGTTGACAGTAATTAATTTTATTAAGTTGAGTCTCATCCTAATCAGCATAGCAATGTAAGCGCAAATATTTTAGCTTAGTCTTTTTATTTGTATATATTTGCACTTTGGCATATTTTGCGTATTTCGTTATAAATCGTCACGAACTGACACGTCAAATCTAACTCCAACATCTCCAAGTTCAAGATTCCTCTACATATCATGAAGGTATAAAACTTTTAGGAGTTGATAATTATTCATAATTATATTTGGGATGTATTTTTTATTAAAAAAAATGAGGCGGGATTTTTTTATGTTTTAAAAATAATTTTTTTGTTTGGCGTTGTTCAAACGAGTTTAAATCTCGGTAAAAAGAAATTGTCATTTAGTTTGAAGGTCATTAGATATTTTCTTCGAACGAACATCTAACGAGGTTGCACTACTTCACAGAGAATTCTCGTTAGATGTATACATCAAACAATATGCCTTTGTCATTTGAACAACCTACTGTTCTCGTTCGAATGAACTGGATTTCTCATTCGAATGACCTTTGTTTTTGTTCAAATGAGCTGTTGCCTCGAATTTTGTGACAGGTCTATAAATACCTATTTTGAAACCTTTTTTCATGTGACTTTGGAAAAAATGTGAACATAATATTTTTACCAAAGTTTTTCATATTTTGTGTTTACAAAACACTTTTGATTCACAACTTTACATCGCCAAATAGTTTTGTGGGTCCTTTTGAAACCCTAAAAGTTTTTGTGCCTTTCCTACACTTGTGGAAAGGATTCTTTACGACTGATCTTGTGACTCGGGTGATCACCATTGAAGAAGAATGAAGAAAGGTTGATCGATGGATATCGAGGGTGGGCCGCCGCCTGTGGACGATTTTGGACTGAGTCGATTTCTTTAAAAGTTTTGTGAAGACTGCGCATCATACCCTTAGTTGGTCTAAGTGATTTGTAAGTCGACTGTCTTGTAAAACGTTCGAAAGTGTTGAATATAGGTTTTGCCCTGTAAAGGCATTTTTCCTTATTTGTTGTGTGTGATTGCGTGCTTAGTTTATTTTCTGTTAATGGAATAATTATCATATGCAAACCTAATTTAATCAAAGATTAAAATTTGGTAAAAAAATGGATTTGTGTGTTTGGGACATTTAATTATATAAATCAATCCATTAAGTTCGCACTGTGTACTCTCAAATTGGTATCAGAGCATCCACTCTCACAAATTGGTATTAGAGTCTGTTACACAAAAATAGTGTGTGGTCTTTTTTCGAGAAAAAAATTTACATCAATTTTTTAAAAGCTTTGTTGATGTTTAAAAAGTCAAAATTTAATGGATAATTTGTATAATCGAATGTCTATTTTTTATGGTTCCAACTATGCATATTGGAAAGCAAGGATGCGGTTTGCTTTAAAAGCCATTGATGAACGTGTTTGGTTAGTTTATGAAAGAGGGTGGACACCACCCACAATGATTGTAGACAATGTAGTTGGACCTAATCCCGTCTCTTCATGGACAGAGGACAACCTTAAGCGGAGTAATTTTAACTCACTCGGTTTAAGTGCTATTTTTGGAGATATCATTCCTAATGAGTTCCGCCGTATTATAACGTGCACCACATCTAAACAAGCTTAGGATACCCTCCAGCTCACACACGAGGGAACTAATGCTGTAAAGGCATTCAAGCTACAAAATTTGATTACCCAATTTGAGACCATTACCATGATAGAGTCCGAGTCTTTTGATGAATTTTATGCGCATAGTTAATTCTAGTTTTAATTTGGGTGAGAAGATTCTTGAGATGAGAGTTGTAAAGAAAAGTTTGAGGTCGCTCCCTTCCCGCTTTATTCCTAAGGTTACCATACTTAATTAATTAGGGATCCTAGACACTCTTAGGTTAGAAGAACTTGAAGAAGATCTTCAGAAATATGAGATTGATATGTTCCCTAAAAATATTAAGCCTAAGGAAGTAGGGATTGCTTTAAAGACTCAAACAAAGAAAAAGAAGAAATCGTGGTACTACTGGTCACTCTTTTCGGAACAACATAGGCCTCACCATAAGATGCCGAATCCGCTGAGTAGGAATCCCTTGATCCGAGAAGGAAGGCTTTTCAATGGGTGGTGGGGAGTGAAAGAAGTGAATTCATTTCCAACGGAATGGATATCGCTCTAACAGGCCTTGGAGGACAAAACCTACATATGTGAAAAAATACGGGGATGACTTATGACTAGGGGTAAAAGGCTAAACAAGATCGGATATAAACTAGTTTTTCGTGAAACCTATTTCAATCGAAAGTTGATTTTGACTTTGATGACTTGGCCCTATTTGCGAAAAATTTCTAAAAGTTTCTTAAATTTTCAAAAGAAAATTCTTCGAAAGAAAAGATTTTTGAGAAAAATAAAAACAAGAATGAGGGCATGAGAGTGGGAGAGAAAGAGGAAGATATAAGGTGTTATGAGTGTGAAGTTAAAGGTCACAAGATACATGAGTGTCCCACTAGGCTTAAGAGAAAGGGTAATAAAGTTGCAAATAAAGCCACTCTTAGAGATAGTGACGCCGAGTCGGTTGATTTAGAGGGACAATCACAACGTGAACCATGCATTGCGTTCATGGCTAGTCACGTTAGCTATTATAGTTTATCCCATGTCGATGAGAACATATCTAAACGCGAAAGCCTCGATGATGTTTTGAGTCATTCTATAGAGAGTTAGGATGAGATTGTGAGTGAAGGAGAAGGTGATCTCCAAAAGGTGTTTAGTGATCTTTACAACGAGACCTTAAAATGAAAAAGGTAAGCAAAGATTTATCTCTTAGGGTTGGAGAAGGTGGTGAAAGTTTTGAGAGAGTGCGAGGCGCTGGTGAGTCAACTTGAGAAGGGGACAATTTATTAATCGATTGTTATAGGGAGATAAAAGACCGGTTTGACCAACACTATGGCTATTCTTGCGAAAGATCTTCAATCTTCATTGGAGACTCATGAGAAACTTGAAGCCCATATATCCTAACTCTAGAGAGATATCGAACGTGCTTGGGAGGTCAAGGTCACTTAGAGGACATATCTAAGAAGGTTGGAAAGATGCTCTTTGGTCCTGCGTTAAGTAATGTTAAGAGGCAAGGAATAGGTTATGACGATGCATCAACTTCCCATGTTTCACTTGAATCGGTTCTCGAGTTTGTCTCAAACTAACCCACCTATATGACCTAACCCGCCTAGGAGAGATCGTCCTAGAAGTTTTGAGAAAGATGGATCCAAGCCCATTTATATTTTTACCCGTTGCAAACAAAGAGGTCACCTTAGAGAGTATTGTTTTAATCTAGGGAGAGTGTCTTATAGCTATGTTCCCGAGTATGCTCACACATGAGTTCCCACAAGAACTCCCACACGCACTCCCACACATGTTACTCCGCATGCTCCCGCACATCACTTGAGATATTATGAGAATTTTCAAGAGCAAGTAGAGTATTTAGTCAAGACTTCACAAAATTTGATAGAGGAATTTCTTAGGATGTCATCTCCTTCCGAGAACTCCACCAGGCCTAATGACTGAGGTTGAGACTTATTTCAAGATTAAGGTGATTTTCATACTCATATCTTACATCCCTATTGCTAGATTGTACTATCATTGTGATATTAGTATATCTATATTTTTCATTTTAATATTTTAAAAAAAATCCAAAAAAAGCTTTTCTTTTCTGAAAAACGTTGAAAAATTCAAAAAGATTTTCAATTTTAAGAAAAAATTGAAAAGGCAAAAAGTTTTTATTTTGATGAATTTTTTTAAAAAGAAAAAAGTATTTTGTATTTTTTTATAGATCGTATATGGATGAACATTTAAGATGTCTGGATCACCCATTCATTCGATATCCACGTTTGACAGTTTTTTAGTATTTTGAGACATGACATCATTTCATATATGTGCTTAATAATGTGTGGAGGCATTACATTGTGATGTGAAGATTACTTGCTATATGTTTGACTCCTTGTATCCTTTAATGCACACGAGCACGAGATTATTTGAATATTGCACTTACCCGTCACTTGTCGATCATAATGTTTTCATCTGAATTTTTCTTTAAAACGAACCAAATATAAAAAACAAGATAAAAAGTTGTGCATGTAAGAACCATTGCCCGAATTTAAATCCTTTTTTTAAAATTGTTATATATTAAGCAATGGAAAGGGGCTACGAAAGATAAAAGCCTTTGCAAAAAGCCACCATTTGGAATAAAAAGAGTCTAAAAAGATTATAGGCACAGAAAAACAAAAGTGCAAGGCCAATGTTTTATCATTGATGCTTCGCTAAACATGAGGATTAATTTCTTTAAAAATAATTGAGAGTATTCTTAGTTATGTGAGATTGTGAGGGAGTTAAGTTGAAGATCAATGAGTTTTCACAAACTATATAAATCTCGAAAAACATTACATAGTTTTGGGCGTCATTGGTATGAAAATAACTTACGTTTTTGATTTGTTGATTAGGTTAAGTCAATTTCACATAAGTTCATAACTTTTACACCTAAAGTCGACTTTGAGATCTTTCCTTAGTGGTATCTCAATCCTTCCTGAACATGTGTTATGATTGTCAATGTTGATTAACCTATGGAATATGTTCACACCCCTACATTTCGAATTCATGATTTGGGTATTTTTGTGTTAATTAATGGTGTATTGTATTTGTAAAATCTTATACTTCAGAAAAATTTGATTTTTTTTCAAAAATAGTTCGTGAAGCCTTTAAGATTTTCATTACATGTGCGTTATTTCTATATCTTTGTGATGGTATCTTACTTCTTATATGTGATGCTATACACGTCATATTTAGATTATACTCTTTTTATTTATTTCGGACAAAAATGGAGAGAACAAATTAAGGGCGAGATTTGATGATGAGTTTGATTTATGGGGGGGAAGCATTATGAGTTTTGTTTTAATTTTCTATTTCAAACTCTATGAATTATGGGTATTTTCTTTGCTTCATGTGTGTAGGTATCTAAGAGGAAAAACATATTACATTGGATGAAGACAAGGTTGCCCAAGGAAAGAACAAGATGAGATTAAAGACAAGTTTTCTATGCCATTCCATTTCTTGGGTTTGGGAGGGTGTTAGGATTTTTTTTCTCACAGAGGGATAATTATTGTAATTTAGGTTACGATTAGTTTTGTACCAAAATATTCAAAGGGATAGATTTTTAAGCACAAATATTTTAGCTTAGGCCTTTTATTTCTAATTATTTGCACTTTGGCATATTTGGCATATCTCGTTACAAACCGTCACGCACCTACACATTGAACCGAACTCCGATATCTACAAGTTCAAGACTCCTCTACATATAATGAAGGTATAAAACTTTTATGAGTTCATAATTATTCATAATTATATTTGGGATGTATTTTTTTATAAAAAATCGAGGCTGTATTTTTTATGTTTTAAAAATAAAAAAATTCTCTGGCCTCATTCAAATGAGTTTAAATATCGTTCGAACGAAGAACGAAATTGCCGTTTCATTTTAAGGTCATTATATATTTTCTTCGAACGTGCATCTAACGAGGTTGCACTACTTCACAGAGAATTCTCGTCACAATCTCGTTAGATTTATACATCAAACGACATGCCTTTGTCATCTGAATGACCTACTGTTCTCGTTTGAACTAACTGGCTTTCTCATTTGAATGACCCTTATTTTCCTTCGAAAGATCCGCCGCATCGAATTTTCTGACAGATCTATAAATACCTATTTTGAAACCTTGTTTCATGGGACTTTGGAAAAAAACGTAAACGGGATATGTTTTCAAAGTTTTTCATATTTTGTGTTTACAAAACAATTTTGACTCACAACTGTACATCCCAGATAGTTTTGTGAATCCTTTTGAAACACAAGAAGTTTTTGTATTTTTCATACAGTTGTGGAGAGGATTCTCTATGGATGATCTTTTGACCCGAGTGATCACGACTGGAGAAAAAGGAAGAAAGGAAAATCGGTGGATACCGAGGGTGGATCGCCTCCTGTGGACGACTCTGGACTAGGCCATTTTCTATAGAAGTTTTGTGAAGATTGCGTGTCATACTTAGTTGGTCTAAGTAAGTTGTAAGTCAACTATCTTGTAACACGTTCTAAAGTGCTAAATATAGGTTTTAAGTTGTAGAGGGATTTTTCCTTATTTGTTGTGTGTGATTGGATGCTTAGTTTATTTTCTGCGATTGGAATGATTATCATATGCAAACCTAATTTAATCAAAAATTAAAATTTGCTAAAAATTGGATTTGTGTGTTTGGGACATCTAATTATATAAATCAATCCATTAAATCCACTCTTACAACCCATTTTAGACACCAACACTTATCATTTTCCTACGTAATTAAATATTAAGCAGGCATATTATTTAATGTATTTTGATGAATGTTTTTAAAAAATATAAATTTCATAGCAATCGGACGTGGAAAATAAAAGAAGTCGAAATTCAGAGTTTGAGTTGAGAGAAAACTAATGTACCAATATATAATTACAGTGCATTTTGTAGCTTCATTTTATACTTTGTTAATTGTCTACTATTATATAGATGATTTTAAAGGAGTTAGAGTGAGGGCTTACATTTTTAATTTAAATTACTTCAACGTTTGAAATATACATGGAGTTTCTTCATAATATCTTATACGGTTTTCAATACTACATTTAATGTAATGTAAATTTAATGACATTTCTTACAAAAGATTATGGTGACTTACTCATCTTATTAAATAAAATATTAAAGTAATATATAAATCATTACATATACATATGAATTTGGAATAATAAATAATGTTAAGAGCGATAATAAACATATAATTAAGGAAGCATAAAGAACAAGTGGGGTGCCTAATACCTTCCACATACGAAACCCGGTTCTCGAACCCCGCAATAAGAATCTCTAGACCATTCGCATACCTAAACCTCCCTTAGGATTAGCCCGAAAGGGATAACCTAAATATTTTATTTGTTTTTATATAAAAAAACTAGTGAATCTGAACTACCAGCAAACCCTTGAATGGAACACTCAGGCTCAAGCTCCGGCCTAAATCGGGTCATGCAACTAAAACAGGATATGGTGTCTAACAACTTCTAGGGGCAATCAGAAAACATAAAAATAAGGTTTGATGAGCGTAAAAGTAAGGTTTCATGCCATAAAAAGGTATATAAAACAATCCCAACTCGAATGCCCCTCTACAAACCACGATCTAGCCGCAACTCATATGTAGCCGCGGTCATGTCTTTTTATCACCACAATCGCAACACTTTTCTTGCGATAGCAACTCAAAATGTCGCGGTAACAGCCCAATGGTGCGGGACCTGATTTGGTTTGGCGCCTTCATATCCTTTATAAAAACTCTTATGGCAAACCCATCTTCATTCCAAAGATATGCATAAGTACCATTCTACTCTCAAGCCTTTCTAAAAATCCCCCGTGAGTACAATCCAATTTATAACAAATAATAATTATTGTTTTAGCCCCGAACTTTATTATAATTAGTCCATAAAACTTTATAAAACTACCAAATGAACTCTATAATTCCAAATTTCAGTCATATAACTTTAAATTTGGGTAAAGAAAATTAGAATTATCCAATTAATCTTAATTGTCATTTAATTAATTGTATTACTCCTAATGATTTCATTATTAATTCTTTTAAAAATACGGGGTATTATAATAATCTACAATCATAGGCTCTTCATTCATAAGATGATCCTATTCTTAACTTGAGAGTTTGGCTATTTTATTTTGTTTTAGGTGACCATTTAAAAGACTTTCTCTCATTACAATAGCAATTTCAAAGTAAAAAGGATATCACAAGGGTATTTTTATTTTCACCATACAACAAGTGCATGTGAATTATGTTCTTTAAATAGACAAATTAAGTGGTTTTTTCTACATCTTGTATTTATTGTTTTTGGGAAACAGTATGAATTGTAGGCGTAAAATGTACAATCATAAAATCTAAGAGGATCAAGGTTTATATCCACTTTTATTTTGGCATGTGTATAAGGCGTCATATATTTGGTGCAAACTCTTTGATTGTATTACATTACCCTTAATTACAAGAATGGACTATAAGGCTGTAAACATTTTGATTTAGGCATCAACAATCTTCAATTTATCAAGACAAAGGAAAAAGTCAAGAGCATTAGACATCATTACATACATAGGATAATAATTGCTCAGAAGAACAATAGACCGGCTTACCACTTCCCTAAAATCATATGTGTTGACATAAATCTAATGAGCACAAGATTTAGCATGTCTACGTACTGTGGCACTCCGCTCATGAAAATAAGAGGTGGTTATCCCGCTACTCCAATAAAAACAGGAATCTTAAATGGTCCATTCTTAGCATAACTGTCGCATAATAATACTACGAGACAACCACCAAATATTTTTAAAAACGGATGTCATATATAATTTTGTAATTTTGGTAAAATCAATTTCCACCATTCAATTTATAACAAAAGGTTGATATATAGATATATAACAGTTCGATAACAATTCTATAGAACATAACCGAATAAGCTGTCGGTTAACAGACTAATACAAAAGATTACACTAAGCATTACGGTATGTATGAAGACTAAACTTGGGAAATACGCCCAAACATACAGACGAATCATATCTAGAGTATCAAGAGAAACTGGTCTACTACAAAAATCCTGCAACATCCGCAAAATGTTGTAGCTCCTTAACACTGGAAAGGAAAGTTAGAGCGAGCGCCCATGCGGTGGAGCACCTGAACATATATAAGAGCCACACAAGAAGAAGAAATGTAAATGGGTCAGGTCCCGATTTGATATGATATACATGTGAATAAAGTGCATAACAATTATAAATGCTAAATTTCATAAACAGGCTAAATTCGCTCTTCATTCAAAGTATCATCCTCACCTCTCTTCTAAATGCACATCATAGCGCGTACAATTCATGTTAAGTTAAACTGCCCATATACTTAATAGGAGTAACCTAACTCTATTCAACATGTCAAGTTTACCAATTTAATATGTCCATACAAAACAATAATAATTAGGGACCATATGCAATTACAGTTGGTTCACAGTTTCCTTAAATCGATTAATCATTCGCGTGAGATACCACTTCAGTGAGAACAGTTACAATCATATAATAACGGTTCTAAGACCATCCTTTCGGGCGTCACCCCATTGATGCGCCCCTAAATGCTATCATCTTCCAGGGCCTATAACCAAGATCACTTGGGTATCCTAAATCGCAACGCATGGGAAACGACCATATACCTTCGATAGTGAGTCATAACCATACCCGAAATTACCTCACTTCGAACAAGACAATCATATAATACCACAACTGGTACGATGGCCCGAGGACTATACCCCCCTGCATGATTAGCCAGGGGATTCACCTCTTTCTCGCAAATTCCCCCTATGATAGCATTTAGAGAGGTATGCATAAATGTGCCATAGTCACAAACTATATTAATTTAAACATATGATTTTTATTTTCGAAACCATATGTGCATAAAAAGTTGGCTATAAGAGATAATTGCTATCATAATAGCCCCCAAAGGTCCAACACAACACTACCAGACTCTATAATAGCCCTACTCTCGTATATTAGATGAAATGAGACATTCAGTTCTCCTAAATATTCCCCGAAATAAGCCCGTATATCCCCTTACTGACCTAGGGCATTAATCCCTGTTATGTGAGACCCTAATACTCTTTAATACATCAAGTGAGAAGGTTCCTAAGCCTCAAACCAAAAATAAAATGAGTAGAAATCAAGTTGGAAAATTTTCATAAAACAATATGATTTTCAAATCGATTCGCCTAAAGCCGAATCGATTCGCCCATGAAAGAGAATCGATTCGCATAAAAAGTGAATCAATTCGGCTGAGAAAATAAACCTTCTGTCTAAGTCCGAATCGATTCGGTTCCTTAGACCTGTAGCCTCCATTTTAGCGAATCGATTCGCTAAGGAGGGCGAATCGATTCGCCCTAGTCGAGATACCCAGTTGTGGCTACGGGTTGATGTTAACCCTAAATTCCCAAAACCTATTTTTTCCATTTTAACCCAACATCATCAACCAACATCATCTACAAACCCTTCCATAATATGTTTAACTTCAACAATCTATTCAATCAAGTCTAGATCCTAAACCTTTAGATTTAATCAACCAAATCATCAAAATCCATAAATGGTTTAATCTCAAGAACATAAACTATATATACAAATAATTCACACCCAATTATACATTTATGCAAGTTAGAAACTTGCCTCAAGATTGCAGCCTCGGATTATCTTCTCATTTCAACGATTTCAAGCTCGAATCACCAAAGCTCTCTCTTTTCTCTTCTTTCTCTCAAGCTATCTCTCTCTCTCTCTCTCTCTCTTTCTCTCTCTCTCTCTCTCTCTCTCTCTCTCTCTCTCTATATATATATATATATATATATATATATATATATATATATATATATATATATATAACTTTCTAGGTTTAAAACACAAATGAGTAATCATTGCTGCCCAATTACATTAAGTCCAACATTAAATGCTACTACATACTTAAGATGACTCGTAACATCATATTTAAGTTATAACTAGCCAAAAGTACCCCCGGGAACCAAAAAACACACCTGACACTTATTTTGACTATCTTAACCATTCCTGGACTAACCGTTCCCTCTAAATTGACATCCGGGATATCGTTCATTATTTTCTATTCCAACGTCATATTAACATTCTAATAATAACCCGAATGGAATATAAATCATAACCGTCGTTTTAAAACCCAGTGACTCAACATAACGTAATATTACACTATTTACATTCACGTAATGGTAAATATGCAATACTCATAAATATTTACTCTTAAATTACTTAAATTAATATTTACTTGAATTTCCTTTATTTTATATAACTAACCCACATGGCAATTTAATATAAAAATAATTACTCAAAAGTAAGGGGTATTACATACTCCGCCCCTTAAAAGGGAATTTGCCCTCAAAATTTAGGCGTACCTGGTAAAAAGAGGTGTAGGTACTTTTCTCGGATATCCTCCTCTCGTTCCCAAGTTGATTCCTCGGCATTGTGGTTCCCCCGTTGGACTAGAACCAAGGGCACTACTTTCGACCTTAGTCTATGCTCACCATGGTCTAAAATGGCAATCGGTTATTCCTCATACGAAATATCGGGTTGCAACTCAATATCGTCCAACGAAACATGCCAATGGGATCCTTCACATCTTTTATACTTCTTTAAAGATGAGACATGGACTACATCATGAATTTGCCATCTGTGTTTCGGCAACGCGAGTTGATAAGCTACGGGGCCTATCTTTGCAATAATGGGAAAATGACCTATATAGCGTGGCGTAAGTTTGCCTTTCTTCCCGAATCGCATCACACCTTTCATCGAGGACACCTGCACTAAAACTTGGTCCCTTACTTCCAATTCCACATGCCTCTAATTTGCGTCGGCATAGCTCTTCTGGCGATTTTGTGCAATTTGTATGCGATTTCGAATGAGCTCAATCTTTGAAGAGATGTCTTGGATTATTTCAGGTCCAAGGAACTTATTATATCCTACTTCCAACCAACAAGCAGGTAATAGACACGTTTGGCCATAAAATGCCTCATAGGGTGCCATACCTATTGTGAATTGGTACAAATTATTGAATGCAAATTTGACCAATGGAAGGTATTGTTCCCATCCTCCTTTAAAGTTAAGTATGCACTTTCAAAGCATATCCTCTAACATTTGGTTGACCCTCTCTGTTTCCCATCACTTTGAGAATGGTATGATGTACTCAACCGCAATTCAGTCCCCATCGGCTCTTAGAAACTTCGCCAAAAGTGGGATACATAAATTTTTGTCCCGGTCTGACACGATATTGATAGGAACCCATGAAGTTTCATAATTTCCGTAATAAAGAGCTGGGCAGAGCGTGCCGTATTGTAATATTTTCGTATCAGTTGAAAGTGTGTCGATTTGGTCAAACGATCGATAAGTACCCAAATAAAATCACGACCACTTTATGACGTCGGCAATCCCGTGATAAAATCCATTGAGATACTCTTCCATTTCCACACCGGTATTTCTAACAGTTACAACAATCCAGTTGGCCGCTGGTGGTCCACCTTCACTAATTGACAAGTGGCATATTGGGAGACAAATTCAGAAATGTCCCTTTTCATTCCCGCCCACTAATATTGACGACGCATGTCTTGATACATTTTGTCCCCTCCTGGATGTACTACAAATCTTGAACCATGGGATTCCGTCATGACATCACGTCTCAAGTCTCCCTCATTCAGGACTATAAGTCTTCTGTGGCAACGTAACCCACCCTCAGAACTAGTAGAGTAGGACTCCTCTCCCTCGGTCAATAATTTACGTATCGGGTCTTGACAGTCTTTATCCCGTCCTTGCACTTTTACAACTCGCATCACAATAGCAGGCGTAACGGTCAACACCAACATGCATGCTCTGGCTATAGCATCATCCTGGCCAAGTTCTTTCCAATTATCTTTCCATACTTCCGCTAGTTACCCCATGGGTCTTTAACTTAGCACGTCAGCTACCACATTTGCCTTGCCTGGGTGATAGGGAATATCGAGTTGATAGTCCTTTACGAACTCTAACCACCGTCGCTACCCCATATTTAGATCTTTTTATGAGAACAAATATTGTAATGACTTCTGGTCCGTAAAAAGACTAAATTTCTCACCCAGGAGGTAGTGCCCCCATATTTTTAAGGCAAACACCACTGCGGAAAGCTCTAAATCATGCGTGGGATACTTATTTTCATGGGTCTTAAGCTTGCGAGATGCGTATGCAATGGCTCTATGCTCCTGTTGTAGCACCCCCAATCCTTGTAGAGAAGTGTCTGTGAAGACCAAATAGTCTACTCCCGATATTGGTAATACGAGTACAAGAGGAGAAGTTAATTTATCCTTCAGCTCTTCAAAATCTAGCTGACAGGAGTCATCCCAAACAAATCTTACTCCCTTTCGGGTCAAGTTCGTTAAAGGGCCAGTAATTTTGGAAAAGCCCTTAATGAAACGACGATAATACCCCGCCAAACCCAGAAAGCTACGAATCTCAGTTGGCGTCGTGGGTTAATACCATTATCTCACCGCTGTAACCTTGTTTGGGTCCACAAAAATACCTTCAGCCGTCACGATATGCCCCCAAAATTGCAATTCCTATAACCAAAAGCCACATTTCTCGAACTTGGCATAAAACTGATGATCCCGTAGTGTCTGCAAGAGCAATCGCAAATGTTCGACATGATCAGCTTCAGTTCGAGAATAGACTAGAATGTAGTCAATAAACACGATCACAAACTGGTCTAGAAAGTCCCAAAATACTCGATTCATAAGGTCCATAAATACCGCAGGAGAATTTGTTAGCCCAAAGGGCATAACCAAAAACTCATTGGACCCATGCCTTGTCAAGAGTGCGATTTTTGACACGTCTTGCTCTCGAATTCGCAACTGGTGTTATCCTGTCCTCAAATCTATTTTAGAGAAGTACGACGCTCCTCTTAATTTATCAAATAAATCATTGATTCGAGGTAAGGGGTATTTATTTAAGATGGTTTCCTTATTCAATTCACGGTAGTCAATACATAATCGGAGGGAACCATCTATCTTCCTTACGAATAATATCAGGGCACCCCATGGTGACTTGCTATGACGAATGAACCCCTTCCCCAACAGTTGTTGAGTGTGATCCCTTAACTCCCTCATTTCTAAAGGATCCATACGGTATGGAGTTCGCACAATCGTCCTGGTTCCCGGTGGTAGGTCAATTACGAACTCAATCTCACGACTTGGAGGTAATCCAGGGATCTCCTGAAAGACATCTTCAAATTCTTTAACAACCGGAATCGAGTCTAAGGAAATCATGATTTCTTATAAAGTCTCCTCTTTCATAAAATACAAGTGGGTGCGTGAGCCTCCCTTCGGAAGAGGCATAACTACCAAAAACATTTCTTGCCCTGGAATGGCAAAAACTATACTCCTCCCATAACAATTTACCATGGCTCGGTACTTCACTAATCAATCCATTCCCAAAATAACATCATAACTAACCATATCCAGGATGAGTAAGTCGGCCTCAAAGAGAAATCTACCAAGGTCTATTCCCACCCCTTTACAAATAAAAAGTATAAGTGAACCATCACCCATAGAAGACTCGACGCTAGTGAAAGTACTTTTGGCATACTTAAACAATCCCGTCGAAAGAGAAAATTTCCTACAAATAAATGAGTGTGTAGCGCCAGTGTCAAATAATACCTGACCCATAAACCCATGGATGGGAAACTTACCCTCAATAGCTGGCACTGCTAACAGTGCTGGGGAAACAAAGCGTCTTGGATATTATACATACGTCCAAACTGAAGTTATCACTGTTGTAGTGGGACGGTTGAGATAGGTGCTGGAGGTTGTGGATGTGCCTGTGGATTCTGAGGGCCTCCTGGAAATTTCCCCCCTGTTCAACTGTGGATAATCTCTCTTCATGTGAACTGTCTCACCGTACTGAAAATAACGACCCACAAAATTCTCCAGATGTCGGCCCCGGTCATTGTTTCAAAACTTCCTCGCACCTTGGCCCTACTGGCCTCGACCCCCATTATTCCCTCTTCCAGCTTGACCCATTTGTCCCAACTGTTGCTGTTGCTGAGCACCCTGACCGTGCCTAAAATCACCTCCGCAGAAGTTGAAACCCCCAAAGCGTTGCTTCTTAGCCGAGTCCCGCTCTTTCTATTTATTCCTAAACTTCTGTGGTGGTCGTAGTGTTCCATAGACACCGTTCCCTCCTTGTTTACTAGATTGACCAGGATCTCCTATCTTCTTACTCACCTTTAAATTATGGCAGTGATCCCGGCAATGGAGTAAAGCTGCATTCATCACATTGCCAAAAGTTTGCAAAGCCAGGTTCCCCAACATATGCTACCTTATCTTCCAACTAAAACCCCCAACAAATTTTGAAATCCTACTTTCCTCTGGATTTATCTCGTCTGGCATTAAGTTTTCCAAGCGAGTAAATTCTTCTTCGTATTCAGCCACTGTTCCCTCTCCTTGAATCACATCCTGTAGCTTCCTCCTCATCTCCTTCTGGATTGCTGGAGGAAAGTACTTTCGATCAAATAAAGTCCAGAATGCCGAGATAGTCATGGTATCCATTTGTTCTGGAGTGGTCACCGACTCCCACCATTGGAGAGTTGCTCCCACGAGTTTAAAAGGGGTGAGAATATATTTCCTCTCTTCGCTACATTCCACCATACGAAGATGGCGTTGAATATCCTTGTTCCATTGATTTGCAACAATCATATCAGCACCACCCTGAACTTCTGGAGCGTGACCTTTCAGGAAGGATTCTCTAACTCTTTCCCATGCAGAATGTCCCGTATGGGCTTGAGCCACTGGTGCTATTGGTTGTCGAGCTTGGGGAAATTATTGCGCCATAGCGATCATTGCAGCGTTCACTGCCTGGGGTGCGACACAATATTAGCCACCTTCGTTTATAGTGCCTTGCGGTGGTGGGGGCTTTACATCATATTCTAATAGATTTACCCTTGTTGGGCAAACTCGTCTAGGAGGCATCTGAGATAAAAAGCAACTGAATCAATATATAGTTAAAACAATTTATCCTTACGGCAAAATCGTAAACACGGATAAACAAAACAGTCTTAATAATAGGGCTCTATATCAAATAACGCTATGGTAGAACGTGATAAGATCGCATAGATCCTAAGGACTCTAACACCTGATGCTCTGATACTATGGCCATCCCCCTCCCGGATCCTCACAGTGGGCGGGCGCCTAATGGAGGATCCTAGGTCCCGCGCGTCCCTCTCGGGAGCGCTTCGACCGACGTCATTTGAGGTGAGGTGTAAAAATGTAGAGAGATTAGAATCACCAGTCTATTTTACTCAAAATACAAAAGAAGAGGGGAAGCCATCCCGAAGGACAGCATCCAAAGACATACTGATTTATACGAAACCAAAATGATTTGAAAAGGGTCCAGAGGCTAAGTTACGAAATGGGAAGGTGTTAGGCACCCATTCCGCCCTTTCGGTCTCTCGTGGATTTTTGTTATTTTCCTTTTATTTTCCCCGTCATGTGTGTTCATGTGTATATATAGTGGAGATAGGAATCATCGACTTGCACAATGGAAAAGGTAAAGAGAGTAATTAGTAGGAAGGTATAAAAATATTAAAAAATAAGATTTACGCGATTATCCTTACATTGAACGTTATGATGGAACGATAACGCATGTGGAATAATACGCCACTAAGAACAAATATATCTATCTATATAATAAAGCAGGAGGGTCTTTTTGCCATGTCATACAACTATTGCCACATCATATAGCCACATCATACAACTTTTTCCACGTCATGCTAGCGGCTGAGATTAAATGGGAAGGCTTTCGGTCTAAAGGTTTCACATGAGGCTACTTTTAACTCATTCATGCCTCGCATCAAACATCCTACGTCGAGATTAAATAAAGAGCACAAGGCTCGAGAAAAGCTATTCCTGACAATATCTTCGTTAACGCACGCAACATTAATGATATCTATCCTCATTTTTGTTTTACCATAGCATAAGGCTCCATCACTTCTCTATCAGTCACTTGCCCCCCCTAAACCTCAAGATCCTTTCTCCACATCCCCTTGAAACCAAAATGGAATTTTCCCTGGATAAACAGGTATTCTCTCTACGTCATTTTGCATTTTTTTTGGTTCAGATTATATACTAATTTTCTTGGTTTACAGGTATATTCATTTTTGCCACAGCTTTGATCTAGCGTTTCAATGTGCCTAAGTCCTTGACTTTATTTATTTTTGCAGCAGCTTTGGTGAGTTCGTTTCTTAGTTCTATTTTTTTTTTTTGTTATTTTTGTAAGAGAAATGATTGTTGGAATAATCCATAAACCATGTTGTTTTCTGTATTGGGTCTGTTTCTTAGCATGATGTTTTTTTGTAAATGGTTAGTTTTTTGACTCGATATGGGTTGTTTTCTATGGTTTTCTGACCGTATTTTTTTATTCGGTGATCAGGTATTTGATGAGGGTTCTGATCAGGTATAGGAACCTGGCTTCCCTGGTGGCGTTTTCATTTTCATTTGGAGTAGAGGTTTCGTGTCGTGGTCGGAAATGGCGGCCACTCTGGCACCGCCTATCCTCTCCCATACGAAAAAGGTAAAAACCCCATTATCCTCTCCCATGTGATGCTGCCAATGATTTTTATTAAATGGTTCCGAATGTAATTAGCATCTACTCCAACATTACAAAAGACCCAAAAAGATAACTTCCAAGATCGAAATTACCCACAACTGTGGGAGAAAGCTGAGATTTACAACAAAAAATGAAATCTTTCCGTTGAGATCTGTGAAAGAACTCACAAATAGAAGAAGAAAACAAAAAAAAGTATTGGTGGGCGAGAGGAGAAGTTGGAGACGACAGTTTTCAGTCCAGGAGGGGGTAGGAATATGGAAGATGGAAGAACACACAAATAGAAGAAGAAAATAAAAAAAAAGTATTGCTGGACGAGAGGAGAAGTCAGAGACGATAGAAGTTGGACACGACAGTTTTATCATTTTTGGGTTTCTGTATATATATATATATATATATATATATATATATATATATATATATATATATATATATGGGTCATGGGTTGGAGAAACTGAGTCGGGCGAAGGAGTTGGGTTGGTGGGTCATGGTTATGGGTCGGTTTGGGGACCATATGATTGACCGGCAAATGGGATTTGCCAAAATGTTGGAGGAGATGGGTGTTCGGGTTTTGACCCATTTTCGTGAGGGTGATCATGGGATTGAGGTATTAGAGCCACCAAAAGCTAAGGAGTTGTTCGAGACTTTGAAACATTTTCTTGATAATTTATGAGTGGTTGATGTGTGGGTACCAAATTATGACCAACAAAAATAAGTAATGAGGAATAATACAGAAAAGAATCATTGTATCCTATATATATATATATATATATATATATATATATAGTGGATACTCGGCAAAAAAATTACCCCCGTGATAAAATTTATCTCATAATAACAAAATTAAAAGGAACGCCCCCGCGATAAAACCTAACTCATAATAAAAAAAATAAAAAATATTTTAAAAAATATATATTTAATAAATTTTAAATAATACTTTTAAAAAAATATTTAAAAAAAATATATGTAATAAATTTTAAAACATATTTAAAAAATATATATATTTAAAAAAAAGGAAAAAGAAAAAACATTAGCATGACATTTCATGCATGAGCATGAAATGAGAAAATATCATGCATTGAAAAGTGAATTGAAAAGTTAAGATATTTTTTTGAAAATCATGGTCCTTTATATATATATATATTGTTAGATTTGATATAGGCATAAGCAACAGGAGTGTGATATAGCATAGTAATTTAGGCAAGAAGAAACCGGTGTTTTCCGCCATCTCTCTATGGGTATTCATTTCTTTTGGCTCACAAGAAGAAATGGGTGTTTTTTTTCTCTCTGTATACGTCTAAATGCGTGTGTGAGTGATTATGTTAGTTTGATGAGTTATGTAGTTTATTAGAGTGCTAAATTTGATTAATGTTTAAAAAATATGAAATCTTATTTTTCAAAACGAATTGTTCGATCACATCTTTGCCTTTTTCAAAACTTTTTTTCGCAGGCGTGTCATAGCCTTGGACAGTGAACTGTCTTATTTCATCCTTCCTTTAGGGCACATTAGTTTTGACGAACAATTGTGTCGCCAGTCACACTTTCCAATGGGTTGTACCCTTTTTTCATTGACACTATATTTCATCTAAAATAAATTTATATTACTATTTTATAATTTTTACCTCATTTATTATTGTACTTCAGCATGTGCAAACAGTCATGGAAAATTGAGATTTCGAGGGCCCCACGCTAGCATAACCAATACCTTGGTATTTACTTGGTAAATATTGTTTGTGAATTCAATTTGCAAATCTACTTTGTAAATGTTCTAAATAAATACTGAAAAAATAATGATTTGAGGTTATTTGGACAACGTCTAACTGATTATTAGGAGCAAATCAATGCTAAGTTCTAATTATTTACAGTTTGTATTTTGCAGGAACTCAAAACAGGGGTCAATCAATAGTGAAGCCTAGAGTAATGTTACATCTAATTTATGTTTTTAAGTTGTTTTTGTTTGTTTGAAAGTTATCAGTTTTACTCATTTTCTTCGTGTCAATGTATGATGTGTTTTTTTAAAAGGGTGACCATGTCTTGATTTAGGGCAATATAAAATGCAATTTTATATGTAAATGCAAATTTATATTACTAATACTGTCATCGACACACTTATATGTTAGTTTGCTAAATTCTACCATTAACATGCGTACTAATGAATTATTCTAACTTAATATTATAAGTTACATTTATTCGGCCCGGGCAAGCGTGACATGTAATGTTACAAATTGTGTAGCTAGAGAATCTTACAAAATGTGTATAACATCGTTATTAAATAAGATGAAATTTAATCAGTATTTTTAAATCTTTCTTAAAATGTGAAATACTATATAACAAAAAAGAATCGGGAACAAATTTATCACCGTGCCATCGGCACGGGTACACCCTAGTATATATATAATATAAGAGAGTGGAGTTTAGAGAAAGATAGAAAATGAGAGAAAAGGTAAAAATAGGACTCGAGTCTCGGGTTTTACCCTGAGATGCCTACGTAGCCTATAGAGGCATCAAAGTCCACATAGTTCGCTTGCAAAACGAGGGGTGGGGTTTATCCCATAAATCCAACAGGGGGGTTCTCTTATTTTTGTGTGTGTGATTGTGTAGAAAAAAAGTGTTTTAGTTGTGAGAAAAGTGTAAGAAAAGTGTGAGAATTCCCGTTTGGAATTTATGAGCAAACCTTTTTTTTCTTATTTTTTGGGTTTTTATTTATATGAAAATAAGAGATGTGCAATAATACAAAATAAAAAGTATATTAGGATGTGTGAGATGAGATAATGGAAGTGCTAAGTAATAAAACAAGTTATTGCAAATTTATGAGAATTTAAGGAGAGAGTTGAGAAAATTGGACCTTCTTGAAGATCTTGAGCTTGATCTTGAATGTTGGAGGGAAGCCCTTAGACTTGGATGATGATGGAGAGTGGTTAATTCACCAAGTTTGTTGAAAAGGATGATGAAAGGTGAAGGTTGGAAAGGGATTTGGGTGTGGAAATCATGCTGAATTCGAGAGAGGTTTTCTGGATTTGTTGAGAGTGATATCTATCAGATCTGGGCTCTCCTTGTAAATGAGGTCAGGCCTCCTTTTTATAGGCCGGGGGCATTGCCGATCGGCATAGCCCTATTCCTGCCAATAGGCATTTGCGTTTATGCACACTACTAATAGGCAGGGTTTGGGACCTGCCGTTTGACAGTATCTTTCAGGAATCATGTACAGGGTGGATCGTTGGAAAGGTAATTCAGAGACCTTCGAAGTCCTTTTCACCGATCCTGGGTTTGGGAGTTGACTTTGGGTCAAATATGGCTCAGAAGCATTCGTCGGTCTATTGGATGGGGAATCGTCGGACGCAAATGGATCGTTCGTCCGCATGGTAAGTCCAAATCGTGCACGAGGTGGACCGTTGGAAAGGTTAGGATATGTACTTCGACATTCCAAAGAGTTTGATCTAGTTCGGGGAGTTAAATTTGGTCAACCGGGCCTTGGAAGCCTTCGATGACCTCTCGGAGTAAAACATATTATTAGTCCATACCGTAAGTCACAATTATGCACGGAATGGACCATTAGAAAGGGGTTTCAGTGCCCTTTGAAGATTCATTCAGTCTCGGTCGAGTTGAAGAGTTGACTTAGGTCAAACAGAACCCGAGAGCACCCGGTGGCCTCCTGATTGAGTTATGGGCCAAAATAGGTCGTTCGTTCACATGGTAAGTCGGAATCGCACAAAGGATGGACTATTGGAAAAGGGTTTCAGTGCCCTTTGAAGATTCATTTAGCCTCGGTCGAGCTAAAGACTTTGAATTTTGGTCAAATGGAGCCCGGGAGTGCCCGATCGCTTCTAGGTCAGTCCTTGGGGTATGACCTGGGTTTGTAGTGATAAAGGGAGGTGCTAGGACCTAAGGAGAGTTTAGGGGGTAACAAAATGGATTGTATACAGATCCCCCCGATGGGTGAGTTCGGAATAAACGATTGCTGTCGAATAGACACCGCAGGATGTTTTGAAATAGGATGACCAATTCAGAGGGTGGAGGCCGATTCTGAGGACCTAAGGGAGCAAAGATGACCAATTCAGAGGGTCAAGGCCGATTTTGAGGACCTACGAAGTGTGATGGGGATGACCGATTCGGTGGGTAGAAGCCGATTCTGAGGGCTTGAAGATGAGGGTTACCGATTCTGCCGGTCGAAGCCAATTTTGAGGGCTTAAAGATGAGGGTGATCGATTCTGTGGATCAAAGATAATTCTGCGGGCTTAAGTAGAGATGCCCAATTCTACGGGCTTAAGTATGAGATGACCAATTCTGCGGGCTTAAGTTGGAGGTGACCAATTCTGTGGGCTTAAGTAGAGATGACTAATTCTGCGCGCTTAAGTAGAGATGATCAATTCTGTGGGTTGAAGCCAATTCTACCATCTTAAGTATGAGATGACCAATTCTGCGGGCTTATGTAGAGATGACCAATTCTGCGGGTCGAAGCCAATTTTGTGGGCTTAAGTAGAGATGACCAATTCTTCGGTCTTAAGTTGAGATGACCAATTCTGCGAGTCGAAGCCAATTCTGTGGGCTTAAGGTGGAGGTGGCCAATTCTGCGGGTCGAAGCTAATTCTGCAGGCTTACGGTGGGATGACCAATTCTGCGGGTCGAAGCCAATTATGCGGGCTTAAGTTGAGATGTTCTTGGGGAACTCTGACGGGGAGATTTATCTTGTGGTTTTATTTTGGGCTGGGGATCCGATTGCTGGGGAAATCTTTTGCATCCTCTGAAGGAATAGCCAAAATTCCACTGTGGAGATTTAGGTGGCCTAGGGTTTGGATGTATTTCTTGGGGAAAATTGAGGCCTTTGGGGCATAGGGGGTGATCTTTATAGATCATTCGGGGATGTTGCCATGAGGAGTTTTACTTGGTTTTTAAGAGTTCTGCTGGGGAAATAGGGGTTCTGCTTGAGGGAGGGAAAAATTTCTTGGGGAAAATGTTCTAAATTCTTCCTAGGATTTTTAGGAATTTTTTGAGAAATTTTCAGGGCTTTATGGTATTTTCTGGGAATTTTTTTACAAAATTTAAAGGGGGGTGCCGGTCGACATGGTTCAGAGGGTGCCATTCGGCAGTGGCACGGACTTTTGGACTGCCTCGGGAAGGTAAGGGGTTAGTGTTAATCGGTGGGTAGGGGGTCAATGCCGATCGGCATGACCCTTGGCATCCTATATAAAGGGGGAAAATTCCCCTCATTTTTCACAGCTTCTTGCTTTCTTTCTTTCTGCGATTTTCTTCTGTAAATCATTCTAGCATTCTGATCTCTAAGAAATGGCTGCCTTTATGAGCACAACAGGGCATAGGGAATGGTAGACTGTTGATGACTGGGAGAACATGGAGTGGAGGGCTAGGGAGCCTCTTGCTTTGGGGAGTGAGAACTCCTTTAACTCATTCGAGCAGGTAGTAGATGAGCGAACTTTGTACGGGAGTCGTCGCATCATCGGTCCTCGAGGGTGGTGAGCCCTGGCGGTTATGTAAGTAACCTGAGTTTTGGCATTCTTCTCTTTTTGGTGATTTTTCCTTCCTTCTTGGATTTTAATAAGGTTTCTTCTTTTGACAGTCTGATATCTCTTTTAAGAACATGTGTGCCCATGGGACGACGGGGCTTAAGGACATCTGGGAGCATCTTCCACCTGTGGTGCATTGGGTGGTATCATCAGCGGGTTTTGGGAGGTTGGAGTCTGCACTGGATGAGACACCACGGTCGACAGCGGTCTTATGCCCTTTGGGGGAGAGATGGTGGGATACTACCCACACCTTCCATTTTAGTTTTGGGGAGATAATGGTGACTCCCATAGACATAGAGTAGCTGCTGGGGCTGGATTGTAATGGGGAGAAGAAAGAGGTGGATCGCTCTCTTTGGGTGAGGCCGAAGGCGGTGTGGGCGGCGCTTGGTGACGTAGGAAGGATACTCTCTGGGGATTCCATCCGGTTATCCTTACTGAAGGATGTTCTGCTGAGTAGGGTGGTTGATGTGGAGGACGGGCTGTAGGTGAGGCGGATGGCCCGGTTGTTCATTTTGCTGGTGCTGGGAGGTTTTATGGTGGCGTCGAGTGGCGACGTCGTCCATTTGTGGTTCTTACCGTATTTGAGCATGTTTTCGAACATCTCTCACTATGATTGGGGGAGCCTGACTTTGGAGTCCCTCTATTTTTCTTTGGATGCATTCAGCCGGTGCTACCGGTGAACTTTTACTGGAGCCACGTATTTTCTTGAGGTATTTTCATAATTTTGTGCATTTTTCCTTTCATGCTTTCGCATTTTCCTTATGCGTCTCTTTTTTATTGTGAATTCCTGTCTTTGGCAGACGTGGTTCTATAAGGTGATGGGGTGAAATACCCCACTGATTTCCTTGAAGGACGAGACCGTTGATGACTTTTGTCGATTGTATCGATGGAGCGAGGCCAATCGGCAGTCGAAGGGATCCCTCTCTCTAGAGGTGGTGCGTCAGGTCTTGAATGGCCTGACCAGTGGTAGGGTAAGACTCTTTCCTTTTAAGTCTTGGTTTTTTTGCACGTTCTGATTTTGTATTGACTTATGTCTGCTGTGGATTTTCAGGTGACTTTTTACCCTTGGGGGACAGCCATTCAGGATACGGGGGAGACCGGGGTGAATGTGAAGATGAGGCGTTTGCTAGCGCATGAGTTCAGTCATTCCTAGTATCTGGGGGAGCGGGTGGTTTGGCAGATTTCTAAGGAGGAGGTGATGGTGCCACCTACACAACCTCCTATGTCTATGAGGCGGGAGCGGCTGCTGTCGGAGGATGCAAGGATCGCGGCGGTGATCGGTGAGTCCTACTTATTGTATACTGATACGACCGTGCCATATGACTACATGGATTTTATGACGAGCTGGTTGATGGCGCATAACATATATGATGCCTTTCTTTTCCCTCCTGCGGGTTCGAGTCGGGCAGTGGGGTCCTCCCCCAGCGGCGGTGGTCCATCGGCGTTTGCGGTGGAGGCGACTTCAAAGGTTACTTTCGTGCGGTTGCATACCCCTTCGTACAACATTCGGCGGACTGATGGAGGGTTGGTGCCTATGTTACACCGTCCTCACGTGATGGATCCGGAGGAGTTGGGTTTGACAGAGCAGGTTCTTCATCCTGCGGTATACCTTCTTCCTTTCCTCTTTTTGGTTTCTTTTCTGTTTTGATCCCTCTTTCATACTGATTTTGCCCTTTACTTATAGAAGTCCGTGTGCCGACCACTTGACTGAGGGACATTAGAGATTGGATATCTTCGACCACTGCCCATATTCGGGATACGGTCCCTATTCCTTCTTGCTTGGTGCCGTCTGCTTCGTCCGGGGAGGACTATGGCTCGGGTAGTGGTGGTGCGTCATCTCGCCGCAGGGGAAAGAGCGCGTGTCACATGGGTGGAAGCTCTTAGAGATAGGGGTGAAGGGTAGGTGAGAGAGAGAGATAATATGGGTTTGGGCTGAGTCCCGTTGTTTTTTCTTTTCTTTTATTTCCTGTAAAATTTAATGTAACAGAGAAGAATATATATATGCAATGCAAATGGTGTTTTTTATTATCTTATGTTAATGATGGATGAGTGAATGCATGCACATGCACTTTTTACTTTGCTGTTGAGATTGTAAAATGAGATATTTTTAGGATTTTGAAGGAAGGTTTTATAAATGAGAAATTATATAGGGGTGGAAGAGGATTTTTTTAAAATTCTGTTGAGAATATCAATTTTATTTTTATTGGGTTTTTCTAATTTTCATAAAAAAGAAAAAAGGAAAATTTCCAAAAATGGGGGGTTGCCGATAGGCCAGCCCCTTGCCCTGCCTATCGGCAGTCAAGTCCAGTCCCGTCAATTCAAAGCTTTTGATTAGTGCCCTCTTCAGCTTCTTGTACGTTATGGGGTAAGATTTCCTCTGATTTCTACAGGGGTTATGTCTTTTGTGAGGGTTATCAAGTATAAAAAGGGGTAGGGGTGGAGTGTTTTCACCACACCTTCACTTTTCTACTGTTTCTTAGTTTTGCAAGATGTCTCTCCCTGGTAGTGTTGAGTTTTCCAACTACCTCGAAGCCTTGGAAGTGATGTGCTCTTATAATGTCAACTACGATGCTTTCAACATGCGTAGAGTCTCTTTGTGGCGCAATCGGTCCATTGAGTGGAACATGCTGATGGCGGCGGTACAATTTTAGTACCCCAAAGACCATGTATTTCGCTTTGGGTTGGATGAAGTTTGTCCTACCTACGAGGAATTTTTTTCCATGCTGGGGATAAATCCCAATTTTAGTGCGACTTTACTTGAATTTTCCCGTTCTCCTAGGGTTTTCTGGCTGGGCTTCTTCATATTTAGCCTTTAGCGACTAGATCACTGGTTGCTAGAGGAATGATCTCCCTCTCGGCGGTGTTACAGTCTGTGCATTTGCGGGAAGTAGGTGATGCTGGTGCCTTGCTCTGGGACTGGTTTCAAAATTATTGCTGGTAACTGGGGAACTGCTGGTGGATCCGTAACTTGCAGTCGTTACTTCATGGATGTCATACCGTCGTAATCCTACGGCAATGATACTGACAGAGACCTTGAACAGTTTGGATGCCTGTCGAGAAGGTCGTTCTGACTTCCTGCGGGGTAGCCCCGTGATGCTGTTCATGTGGTTGTCTGAAAGACTCCGCTTGGTGGCTCTTCCAGAATATCCTTTGTCGGCTGTACCCAACTTCTTTTCGCGTCACTTCTTCAGCATTGGCTTGGATATTGAGAGCTGGGATAGTTGGCTTGTGGAGCATGGGGCTCGAAATCTGTACTAGTCAGTGCCTTGGTGGGGACAGTTGCTGCCTGTCCTGGAGTTAGGAGAATACCCGTATGTGCGGCTAGTTGGTCTCAGCCAGACCTCTTTTTATTTCCCTTAGCGGCTTCTGTGCCAATTTGGCTGGGCACAGGTCGTGCCACCTCGAACACTAAATTTCTTTTTGATAGAGGATTTGACCGAGCGTCTGCGCCTACGGCTTGGCTCTCTATGGGAGAGTCGGCATCCGTCGACCCATCCCTCTCAGTCTGTTGGGAGAGTTTGGCATATCCCTGGGGATTATATGAAGTGGTTGTGGAAGAGAGTAGTTAGCACGATGTTGGCAGTGGAGACTGGACAAAAGTGTCTTGTCTCTTTTGACACAATGGAAGGAGGTGTTGTGGTTTTTTCGGATCTGGTTTGAGCTTATTGATCCATGGAGTGTCTGCGATACTCTATTCAGGCAGGGGAAACTTAGGGACCCCAAGATGAATATAATGATGACGGAGCGGGATCCTATGGTAGCTGTGGCTAGAACTCCTGAAGAGTTTATTGTGTAATGGGGGATAAATGTGGGGATTTTATTTTGGCTTTTTTAGGAGGGTAGGGGGAAGGGAGTTATCTGTTCCTTTTCTTATGTAATCTATACTGTAATTTCTTATTAGTTGAATAAACAAGTTTCTGATCATCCAGATGTGCCTTTCGATGGATTTTGTGTTGTGTGAATTATCTATACTGATCGCTAAGGCATACATAATCCTTTTGTTCAAGTATATGTTGGAATTGACTGTTGTTCTCGGAGATAAGCAAAGAATAGTAGTTTATGAAAAAGAAAGGGTCGTGCTCATGTAAGTTATATGAGCTGCCTACGTACCTCTGGTGTTTTTGAAAAGTTTTAATTTTGTTTGAAAATGTTTTTTTACAGAGGATCAGGACCACATAGTTCTGGGTAGAGGGAAATGAAGAGATTTTTTTTATTTTTTGTTTTTTTTTCAAAATAGAAGGGAGATGAGAAGAGACGTAGCGCGCCGAGATTTCGGACTAGGGGTAGAACTTATTGAGACGATCCAGGTTGATTGTATGAGCCATTTATTCCCCATCTAAGTCGGTGATCATGGCATCACCGCTAGACAAGATCTTCTTGACAATGTAGGGGCCGCTCCAATTGGGCTTGAATTTCCCTTTGGGGTCCTAGATGCGTTCTATGATTTCTTTAAGGGCAAGGTCCCCTTCTCGGACACCGCAGTCCTTGACCCTCATGTTGAATGAACGTGCTATTCGGCGATGGTACCCTTGTATGTGGTATAGTGCTTTTAATCTCCTTTCATCTAGGAGGGTCAGCTCGTCAAGACGGCTTTGGTACCAGTCTTTTTCACTGACCTTGCTTTCAAGCATGACGCGTAGCGAGGGTATTTCCAACTCCAGGGGTAGGAATGCTTCCATATCGTAGACTAGAGAGTAAGGGGTAGACCCAGTAGAGGTTCTAATGGCGGTTTGGTAGCCCCAGAGGGCATACAGGATCTAGTCAGCCCAATCCCAACAACTTTCGGTCATTTTACTGATGATGGCTTTGAGGTTCTTGTTTGCGGCTTCAACTGCACCATTGGGCTAAGGTCAGTAGGGAGAAGATTTGTGTCTCTGAATCCCATATTCGTTGACCACTTCTATGACTTCTACCTCGAAATGCAACCCGTTATCTGATACTAGCTCGTGCGGGACCCCATATCGGCAGATGATGATTTTCTTGATGAATTTGGCCACTTTCTTGGCGTTCAACATTGCGTATGACTTCGCTTTGACCCATTTGGTTAAGTAATTAATGGCAACTAGGATGAACTCATGCCTATTGGAAGCCGTCTGTGTAACCTTCCCTATGATGTCGATGCCCCAGGTGGAGAATGACCAGGGAGAAGTCATTCTGTATAATTCACATGGAGGCAAATGCTGAAGGTTGGAGAATTATTGGCATTTGAGGCATCTTCGGACATAGGCGATGCAATCCTCGGTCATGGTGGTCCAGTAGTAGCCTTGTCGGATGATCTTTTTGGCAAGCATGTGACCGTTCATGTGGGGTCCGCATTCCCCGCCGTGGATCTTCTGCATTATTTTTTCAATATCAGCCCCTGCGATGGAGTGCAGATGAGTTCCATCGAAGTTCCTTTTGAGCAGTGCTTTGTGATAGATGATGTACTGGGCGGCGAGTCTTCGAAGGGGTTCTTAATCTTTCTTATTGGAACCCTCGGGATACCTACCATGCTTGAGGAGGCGCCAGATATTATAGTACCAACAATTGGCTACCTCGAGATCTTCTGTAGTGACGAGCTCAACGTGGTAGTAATGGGTTGGTTTGTATTTCTTTTGAACTAAGAAGGGGGTCATAGTTATTCCTTCGATCATGTCGACCATGGAGGCCAAGGTAGCGAGAGCATCGGCTAGGTTAGTCTTTTCTCGAGGTAAGTAATGGAAGGTGATATCTTGAAATTGGGAGGCTAGTTCTTCTAAGTGGGCATGGAAGGGTTAGAGTTTCTCATCCTTGACCTTCCACTTTCTGAGCACTTGATCGATGATGAGGGCGGAATCCCCGTAGACATCTAGGCATTGAATACCTTTCTCGAGAGCAACTTTGAGGCCTATTGTGCATGCCTCATATTTAGTCATGTTATTGGTGCAGGGGATATCCAATTTGATGGCGATGGGAGTGTGGGAGTCATCTGGGGCGATTAGAAGTATCCCAATGCCATACCCCTTTTTGTTGGCAGCACTGTCAAAGAACATTTGCCGTCAAAGGTTGTATTGAGCAGTGCAAATGATGTTTTCATCTGGGAATTCGGAGATCCAGACATCAGCTTCATCCATGGGGTAATCAACAAGGTAGTCAGAGGTGGATCTTCCTTTCATGGATTTCTGCGTGATGTACATGACATCAAACTCGGCTAGGAGCATCAACCATTGGGCCATACGACTGGACAAGGTGGGTTTCTCAAGTAGGTATTTAATGGGGTCCATTCGGTATACAAGTTTGATGGGGAAGGCGAGCATGTAGTGCAGTAGCTTTTGGGTGACCCAGATAAGAGCGACTCATGCCTTTTCTAAAGTAGTGTAGTTAACCTCATACTCGGCCAATTTGAGACTGGCAGAATAAATGGATCTTTCTTTGCAGGAATCTTTAAGGTATTGTGCTAGCAAATCCCCAGCTAAAGTATCGATTATGGTTAGGTATAGGAGCAATGGGAGACCAGGTTGTGGTGGCATGAGTACTGGGGGTTGGGTAAGATATTGTTTGATTCGGTCAAAATCTTCTTGGCATGCCTTGTTCCAAATCTTAGTTGAGTCCTTTCGGAGGAGTTTGAAGATAGTTTCACAGATGGAGGTTAGCTGGTTGATGTATTGCAATTTCCCAAGGAAACCTAGGACTTCTTTCTCTGTTCGGGGAGGTGGCATCTCAAGTATGGCTTTCAGCATGGCAGGATCTGCTTCTATCCCTTTCTCACTGACCATGAATCCCAAGAGTTTTCCCTTTGTAATGCCGAAGATGCATTTCTGCGGATTGAGTCTCATCTGATACTGTCGTAATCATTCGAAGAACTTTAGGAGAGCAGGAACATGACCTTCTCTAGTTTTGGACTTGATTATCATATCATCCACATAGACCTCAATTTCTTTATGAATTTGTTCGTGCAGGATGGTTATGGCATCCCTCTGGTTGGTAGCCCCAATGTTCTTGAGACCAAATGGCATGACAGTGTAGCAAAAGGTTCCCCATGGCGTGATGAATGCGGTTTTTTCTTGGTGGTCTGGGTGCATTTTGATTTGGTTGTATCTGGAAAACCCATCGACGAATGACTTGAGAGCATGACTGGCTGTGTTGTCTATGATCATGTCGATATTGGGTAACGGAGAATCATCCTTTGGAGAGGCTTTGTTAAAATCCCGATAGTCTACACACATCCGAACTTTTCCTCCTAATTTCTGCATGAACACTATGTTGGCTAGCCATGTGGGATATTCGACCACACGAATGAAACCTACGTTCAACTGTTTGACCATCTCTTTTTTGACCTTGAGTGACCATTCGGTGCAGAGATTTCTCAACTTTTGTTTGATCGGCTTGTAATCTGGGAGAGTGGGAATATCGTGCTGAGCTATTTCAGGATCAATGTCGGGCATATCATTGTAGGACCATGCGAAGACATCCACAAATTCTTTTAGCAATTCTTCAAGTTATGCATGCTAATGCTCTTCAAGGGTAGCCCTTATCCTAATCTCACGCAGTTGGATACTAGAACCGAGGTAAACAACAACAGTCTCTTCTTCATTAACTTGAATGCGGTTATGTTGTTTATTATTAGCCTTATTTAGATCAGTTAAGAATTCTTCATATGTAAAATCATCATCATCAAAAGTTTGATTAGAATCCAAACAGTTAATGTAAGGCACAACAAGATACTCAAAATCTTCGTTTATTTCATTGATAGGAAAAATAGCATTGAGAACCTCATAAAAAGAGGATTCGATTACATTTGAGCAAGAATAGACAACAGGAGAATAAAGGGTGTAAACATTACGATTAGGGGAGATTTCAGCAGGTAGAACTGGCGCAGCATGCCAGTTGAGGAGAGGTCTATCAGTAGCTTTAATTAGGTGGGATGGATCCGGTAATGTAGTGCCTGAGTGAATCATGCAGAGTGTCAGCCCCAGTGTTTGTAAGTTGAAGGAATCTTCAGAGTCACTTTCCTCAGTCTCTTCGATATTTTTGATGAGCGGTTGTACACGGTGTTAGGAACTCTCGGCCCATGGGTAGCTGTCTTGGAAAAATATCACCATTCCAGGCTTCATCTTCTTGTCTATATGGTCATACCATGGTTCTGAAAAGCCGTAAAAGGGGAAGTCTTCTCCCTCTTTGATGAATCTTCCATTCAAGGAGTCACCTGGGATAGTCTAGATGTGGTCTAGTTTTCTCTTTAGTCGAGACTGGTGAATCGTTCTGAGCTCTTGTTCTGACGGCTGATGCCCCAAACCATAAGGAGGGAAAGCCTTCTTCAGTTCAATCGACTCGAGTATACCTTGTTGTCTTTGTCCTAGCCCCAGTCCGGGCATGAAATGCATGTTTCTGAATATCTAAATCACATTGACGTTGCCATGAGGGTCGTATTCTGGACAAACCCTTTCCTTAAAGTCGTCCCCTGCCTAGAGTGGAAGTGGCTCAACTCGAAATCCTGATAGGAGCATATCATTTGACACGTTCTGTATCTTAAGGATTGGACTACTGGTAATTGCACCATCGGCATTATCGTCGTTACCCAAGATGGTAATTACCCGCTCGTCAGTGAAGAACTTTAATTTCTGATGGAGTGAGGAAGACACGCCCTTGATACTGTGAAGCCAAGGTCGTCCTAGCAACAGATTGAAACAAGTTGGGATGCCAATAACTTAGAATTCGATGACAGGGTTTATAGGGCCAACCCCTATTACAAGCTTTATGGATCCCATCACCTCCCGACAGGTATTATCGTTGGCACGTACAACAGCGGAGGTTAGAGAGAGATCGCTTTCTTTCAGGCCTAAACATTTGAAAGTTCTCAGTGGGAAGACATTCAAGGCGGATCAATTATCGACAAGAGAGAGGGGTAAGACCTTCCCCATAACTTCGATGAAGATGTTGAGTGCATGATTGTGGTTTGGCCCAATATTGGGGATTTTTTCTTCGAAAATGGATAGCATTCGGGTAGAGGTCAAGGAGCTGACCAAATTTATCGCTTCTTCTGGTGTGGTAGAAGGATGAATTTTGGGTCCAGTGAGCAACTTGATCAAAGAATTTCTATGCAGTTGAGAATACATGAAAAGCCTCCATAGAGTGATGTTAGCTTGAGTTTTCTTTAGTTAATAGAGGATCTTACTCTCCTCGAGGGTCATCTCTGGCATAGGAGGGTTTTCAACACCCTTCCCTTTGTCATTTGCTGGTAGTGAGTTTGGGATCTAATAATGCCTCCCTGATCTGGTCATGTGATTTACTGAAGAAGGGAAAAATATGATTCTCGTTTCCTCGTCAATTTTGGGTTGTTCTGCCATCTTATTTATTTCTCCGAGGAGTTCTTTAAATGATATCATTCCACACATGTCTGCTACCGGGCCAGTTTTTTCTGAAGCTTGTTCTTCATTCGAATCTTTGAATTCTTCCCCCCATCCGGTGGCAATAATTCTGTCTTTCCATGTAAAGTCGATGCATTCCATAACTTTAACGACTTCTTCATACAGGTCATCCCATTCTGTGGGGATGTGTAAGGGTGAAAGGACCAGGCACCCCTGTAGATTTAGAGCATCAAGTAACTCGGTCATACTGCAAATGTTATTGGTTTGCCTAAATAATTCTGCCATGATATGGGTGACGTCATACAGGCTGACTTCATCGGTTGGTACTACCCAACTATCTGACTCTCGGGCCCATTTTTGTTCTTCCAAGAACAGCGTACTGAACTTCTGGCAATCAAGGATAACTTGTGAGGGCAATTTCAGCCCAAACTCTAGGAGTTTGTTTAACACTTCTGATAATTCTATGCCTCCATTTTCAGAATGGGTATAGACAACGGTGCATGCTCTAGTAAGGAGTGACAGTGCCTGATCAGCGAGGCTAGCAGGGTGTAGGAGGAAATATGGGCAAACTTGGAGAGGTTTAAGAGAGTATATGGGTGTGATTTTAGTTGAGGGATCGAATTCTGGGTTCTTTTCTAGAAAGATGGCATTGGCATGATTTGGAAGTGGGTTGTGAGTAGTGTTTGGCTTAGGATTGGCTAGTGGGGCGATGGCACCCCGGTCAATTAGACCTTTATTTATGTTTCGGAGGTGAAAGCATTGGTCGGTGGTATGGCCAGTAATTTGGTAAAAGGCGCAATGGGCATCTGCCTTGAAGTTTCTTGGGAGTGGATTTGGTAATGGATGGGGATCCAAGGGTTTGATAAGGTTTCATCTTAGCAAGGCTTGATAGACTTTGGAGAGGGGAGCGTGGATCTCAATGTATTCCTTTCGAACTGGGACAGGGTGGCTTTCTGGTGCCCATGATGTGGTTGGTTAAGATATATTATTGATGGTTGAGACTATAGCACTGGCAGGCTTGTCATATTCTTTTGGGGTGAACTGTTCGAACACCTTCTTCAGTTCGACATCTTTTTTAGCAAGACCTTCCTCGATTTCTACTACTGCTTCTCTCAGAGCTCAGAAATTGGGATAGTATTATCCTCCCATGGTTGCTCAGACATGGGGTAAGAAGTTCTTCTTCACTATGCTGACTTGTTCTTCCTCGGAAGGCCGATTGGTCATGGTTGTTGCTTTTTCCCTCCATCGGTCTATAAAGTTACTGACTGATTCTCCAGGGTTCTGTTTGAGCATCTCTAAATCACAATGGGTGACCTTAAGCTCTTCGTTGTATTTGTACTGTGACATGAATTCTCGGGCTACATCCTCCCAACTACGAATTCTGGACTCTTCGAGAGACAAAAACCATCGGAGGGCGCTATCCTTTAAAGTTTGCTGAAATAATTGGGCCATAACTTCTTCGGAAGCCCTTAATAGAGTCATGGAACAGTGATAACTTCGGATATGAACAATCGGGGGGTCCACTTCCTCCGAATTTCTTTATATTTGGCATCTTGAACTTCTTGAATAACCTCGCTTTAGGATAAGGAGACATGTGGGTGTAGTCCATGTAATTCCCCAAGATTTTGACTTGGTCAAACTTCTTGGTGAGCATCTTGAGGTCCTATTTGACCTTGTTCAATTCTTCCTCTTTCGGACTAACGATCATACAAAAATTATCCCCATGCTGGGCAAGGCTCGGCATAGGAAGTTGGGCAGGCGACGACCCATTAGCAAGAGGGGCACGTGGAGCATGTTGATACTCTTCGGGAACCCAGATGGGCTCGGGTGGAACCGTAGCATAAGGGAATAGGGCCTCGAGTTATTGAGGAATGGGAACCTGGTTTCATTGCATCTCTCGAGCCTCAGTTTAGAGGTTACCAATCTTGGACACAAGCTGAGCTAGGACTGCCGTCAGATCCGGTTGCACAACGGGTACTTGATCTGTGTTCTCCATGGAAGGCTGATGGATTTCGGACTCGGAAGGAGTAATAGGGGAACGGAAAAAACTCCGGGGTGACTTGACTGAAGATCGAAGCCAATAAGGAACGAGGCTAAGGGCTTGCGATCGACCTGAGAAGGCGTAAAATGGGATTTATTTTTGAGAAAAAAGGATGAATTTTTAATCTTTTTTTTTTTCGAGATTGAAAGGAAAAATATTTTTGGATTTTTGATAAAGAGAGAAGAAATGTTTTTGGATTTTTTGTAAGGAAAGGAAAAAATGTTTTTGGATTTTGGATAAAGAAAAAGGAGAATTTTCTTTTTGGAGATGGTCTCAGCATGATTATTATAATTATCATGTTTTCACTTGTATTAATTCTCCTAAATGGAAAATGAAATGTCGGACGGGACCCAAGCCTGGAAAAATTGGGTTTGTAATTTATGCAAAGCTATGGAGGGACTTGTGACTAGGCTCACGGACAGGGTCCCATTTTAAAAATGCACAAAAATTTGGGTGGCAGGCCGACCCAAAATTTCGACAGAGTTTCGGGTTGAAACCGGTAATCTAACATGTGTGTCCTAGGCTTGACACCTATATGCGGGTATGCAGTTGCTTGGGTGAATAGGAAAGGGTTCCCCCCTTTGGCGTGACTTCCATGATATACGTCTTGCTCTTGCGGGAAATCGGTACGTGTGGACAAGCCATTTGATATACCTGAGTGTACATGAATTGCCTCACTATATACCTCGTGGGGACGATACGTGTGAGAGTGAATTCGATATACTCGGCGTACGTGAATGAATTCCCTGTGATATACCTCCCTTCATGACTTCGATCAAGCGATACGGTGCGGGGGGAACCGTTTGATATACGTCGAAGGTACTTGGCCAATGGAAGGTGAGAGTTATACCGCTTAGGCTAACTGTGCCCTGCCGGACCAGTGCCCAACACGAAGTGACCCTCCAGTTACTGGATAGAATTTGGTCAATAACAATACTCTTTGGTGATGTCGTGTGAATCATGCATGATCCTATTATTAGTATCTTATGAGAATGTTTTTTCGATTATGCCAACAGAGAGAAAAGTACAAGTACTAATGGTACACCAAGTATGGATGGGTGATGCACACAACATATGGATATTTGTGACCCTAGGTGCACGTGGTGCAAAGTGTACATGGAGAATTTTCTACAAGTGTGTCAATAGAAGCATAAGTATGAGAGATACATGGAAAAGAGGGAACATGCAAAAATGGGGAAGATATAAACAAACATAACACCCATGTAAATAGAGTCTAGCCCTCATAAGGATAATCCCTAACAGAGTCGACACTATGGCCATCCCCTTCTAGATCCTCACGGCGGGCGGGCGCGCAACGGAGGATCCTAGGTCCCGCGCATCCCTCTCGGGAGCGCTTCATCTGACATCATTTGAGGTGAGGTGTAAAAATGAAGAGAGATTAGATTCGCCAGTCTATTTTACTCAAAACAGACAAAAGAAGAGGGGAATCCATCCCGAAGGACAACATCCAAAGACATACTGATGCATACGAAACCAAAATGATTCAAAAAGGGTCTGGAGGCTAAGTTACGAAATGGGAAGGTGTTAGGCACCCATTCCGCCCTTTCGGTCTCTCGTGTATTTTTGTTATTTTCCTTTTATTTTCCCCGTGATGTGTGTGCATGTGTATATATAGTGGAGATAGGAATCATCGACTTGCACCATGGAAGGGGTAAAGCGAGACATCCGTAGGAAGGTATAAAAATATTAGAAAATATGATTTAGACGATTATCCTTACGTTGATCGTTATAATGGAACGATAACACATGTGGAATAATATGCCACTAAGAACAAATATATGTATATATATAATATAAGAGAGTGGAGTTTAGAGAAAGATAGAAAATGAGAGAAAAAGTAAAAATAGGACTCGAGTCTCGGGTTTTACCCCAAGACGCCTACGTAGCCTATAGACGCATCAAAGTCCACGTAGTTTGCTTGCAAAATGAGGGGTGGGGTTTATCCCATAAATCCAACAGGGGGATTCTCTTATTTGTGTGTGTGTGAGTGTGTAGAAAAAAAGTGTTTTAGTTGTGAGAAAAGTGTAAGAAAAGTGTGAGAATTCCCGTTTGGAATTTATGAGCAAACCCTCTTTTTCTTATTTTTGGGGTTTTTATTTATATGAAAATAAGAGATGTGTAATAATAATAATAAATAAAAAGTATATTAGGATGTGTGAGATGAGATAATGGAAGTACTAAGTAAGAAAACAAGTTATTGCGAATTTATGAGAATTTAAGGAGAGAGTTGAGAAAATTAGACCCTCTTGAAGATCTTGAGCTTGATCTTGAATGTTGAAGGGCAGCCCTTAGACTTGGGTGATGATGGAGAGTGGTTAATTCACCAAGTTTGATGAAAAGGATGATGAAATGTCAAGGTTGCAAAGGGATTTGGATGTGGAAATCACGCTGACTTCGAGAGATGTTTTCTGGATTTGTTGAGAGTGATATCTATCAGATCTAAGATCTCCTTGCAAATGAGGTCAGGACTCCTTTTTATAGGTCTGGGGTATTTCCAATTGGCATATCCCTGTTCCTGCCAATCGACAGGTGCGTTTAGGCACGCTGCCGATAGTCAGGGTTTGGGACCTGCCGTTTGGCACTATCTTTCAGGCCTTTTCGAAAAATTGACTGCAGAACGCAAACTGTTGATCAGAATCGTACACGAGGTAGACTGTTGGAAAGTTAATTTAGAGATCTTCGAAAGTCCTTTGGACCGATCCCAGGTTCGGGAGTATACTTTGGGTCAAATATGGCTCGGAAGCATTCGTCAGTCCATTGGACGAGGAATCGTCAGACGTAAATGGATCGTTCGTCTGGATGGTAAGTCCGAATCACGCACAGGGTGGACTATTGGAAAGGTTAGGATATGTAGTTTGACATTCCAAAAAGTTTGATCCAGTTCGAGGAGTTGACTTTGGTCAACTGGGCCTTGGAAACCTTCGGTGACCTCTTGGAGTAAAATAAATCGTTGTCCGTATCGTAAGTTGGAATCGCGCACGGATCGAACCATTGGAAAGGGGTTTCATTGACCTTTGAAGATTCATTCAGTCTCGGTCGAGTTGAGGAGTTGACTTAGGTCAAATAGAGCTCGAGAACCCCCGGTAACCTCCTGATTGAGTTACGGGAGAAAATAGGTCGTTCGTCTGCATGGTAAGTTGGAATCGCGCACGTGACGGACCGTTGGAAAGGGGTTTCAGTGCCCTTCGAAGATTCATTCAGCCTCAGTCGAGCTGAAGACTTTGACTTTTGGTCAAACGGAGCCTGGGAGTGCTCGATGGCTTCTAGGTCAGTACTCGGGGTATGACCTGGGTTTGTAGTGATGAAGGGAGGTGCTAGGGACCTAAGGAGAGTTTAGGGGGTAACAGAATGGGGTGTCTACAGATACCATTTGTGACACCCCGCTTATTAAAATAAGAGGTGGCCAACCCGCTACTCCAATAAAAATAGGAATCTTAAATGTTCCATTCTTAGCATCACAGTCGCGTAATAATACTACGAAACAACCACAAAATATCTTTGAAAACGAATGTCATATATAATTTTTCAATTTTGGAAAAAGCAATTTCCATCATTCAATTTATAACAAAAGGTTGATATATAGATATATAACAGTTCGATAATAATTCTACAAAACATAACCGAATAAGCTGTTGGTTAACAAACTAATACAAAAGATTACACCAAGCATAACGGTATGTACGAAGACTATAAATGGGCAACACCCCGAATATAAAGACGGATCATAACTAGAGTATCGAGATAAACTGATGCGTCTACTATAAAAATCAACATACTCAGAATCATGTAGCTCCTTAACACTAGAAAGGAAAGTCAGAGCGGGCGCCCATGCGGTGGAGCACCTGAACATATATAAGAGCCACACAAGAAGAAGAAATATAAACATGTCAGGGCCCGATTTGATATGATATACATGTGAATAAAGTGCATAACAATTATAAATGCTAAATTTCATAAACAGGCTAAATTTGCTCTTCATTCAAAGTATCATCCTCACCTTTCTTTTAAGTGCACATCCTAGCGCGTACAATTCATGTTAAGTTAAACTGCCCATCTACTTAATAGGAGTAACATAACTATATTCAACATGACACGTTTGCCAACTTCATATGTCCATACAAAACAATAATCATTAGGGACCATATGCAATTAAAGTTGGTTCACAGTTTCCTTAAATCAATTAATCATTCGTGTGAGATACCACTTCAGTGAGAACAGTTACAATCATATAATAACGGTTCTAAGATCATCCTTCCGGGAGTCACCCCACTGGATGCGCCCCTAAATGCTATCATCTTCCAAGGCCTATGACCAAGACCACTTGGGTATCCTAATCGCGACGCATGGGAAGCAACCATATACCTTCGATAGTGAGTCATAACCATTCCCAGAATTAACTCACTTCGAACAAAATAATCATACAATTCCACAACCGGTACGATGGCCTGAGGACTATACTTCCCCTGCATGATTAGCCAGGGGATTCACCTCTTTCGTGCAACTTCCCCCTATGATAGCATTTAGAGAGGTATGTAGAAATGTTCCATAGTCACAAACTATATTAATTTAAACATACGATTTTTATTTCCAAAACCATATGTGCATACAAAGTTGGGTACAAGAGATAATTGCTCTCATAGTAGTCCCCGAAGGTCCAACACAACACTACCCGACTCTATAATAGTCCTACTCACGTATACTAGATGAAATAAGACATTAAGTTCTCCTAAATATTCCCCAAAATATGCCCGTATACCCCCTTACTGACCTAGGGCATTAATCCCTCTTATGTGAGACCCTAATTCAGTAAAAAGAAAAGGAGTAGAAACCAAGTTGGAAAATTTTCATAAAACAACAGGATTTTCAAATCGATTCTCCTAGAGCCGAATTGATTTGCCCCTGAAAGTGAATCAATTCGCAGAAAAAGAAAATCAATTCGGTTGGGAAAACCAACCTTCTGTCTAGGCCGAATCGATTCGGCCTTAACTCGAATCGATTCGGTTCCTCAAACCTGTAGTCTCCATTTTAGCTAATCGATTTTCCCTGGTCGAGATGTCCAATTGTGGCTAAGGGTTGATGTTAACCCTAAATTCCCAAAACCTATTTTCTTCCATTTAAACCCAACATCATCAACCAACATCATCTACAAACCCTTCCACAAGACGTTTAACTATTACAATCCATTCAATCAAGTATAGATCCTAAACCTTTAGGTTTCAACAACCAAATCATCAAAATCCATAAATGGTTTAATATGAAGAACACTAACTATATATACCAATTATTCACACCCAATCATACATTTATGCAAGTTAAAATCTTGCCTCAAGATTGTAGCCTCGAATTATCTTCTCGTTGCAACGATTCCAAGCTCGAATCACCAAAGCTCTCTCATTTCTCTTCTTTCTCTCAAGCTCTCACTCTCTCGATATATATAAATTTCTAGGTTTAAAACACAAATGATTAATCAATGTTTCCCAGTTACATGAAGTCCAACATTAAAAGCTACTAAATACTTAAGATGACTTGTAACATCATATTTAAGTTATAACTAGCCAAAAGTACCCCGAGAGCCCAAAAACACACATGGCACTTATTTTGACTATCTTAACCATTCCCGGACTAACCGTGCCCTCTAAATTGACATCCGAGATATCGTTCATTATTTTCTATTCCAACATCATATTAACATTCTAATAATCACCCGAATGGAATATAAATCATAATCGTCGCTTTAAAGCCCATCGACTCAACATAACATAATATTACACTATTTACATTCGAGTAATGGTAAATATGCAATACTCATAAATATTAACTCTTAAATTATTGAAATTAATATTTACTTCAATTTCCTTTATTTTATATAACTAACCCATATGGCAATTTAATATAAAAATATTTACTCAAAAGTAAGGGGTATTACACGTACATGACGGAAGGTCACATTAAAGAATATGCGTGATCCAAAATGTCAGTAACTAGGGTGAAGATTTCCAAAGTGGGCTGAATTGTTTTTAAGGAACAGTCCACTGAAGCTTTTTTTGTAGCATAACATGAGGTGTCCGGGCCAACTTACGCACACTTTGATTAATCCTCATTCGCAGTTCGTGGCTTCCGTTGGCCAAGCATTATTTTGACAATACTGGGGATCGAACTGGGGACCAAACTCAATCCATCCCCAAGATTGTCCCAGTGACATCCTTAATCTCTAATGCTTTAATTACATGAAATGCTCCCTTATAAGTTATAGCTTCTCCAACCAAAGCGGAATGATGTCTCATTTGTTTATGAAAACCAAACAAAAATTTACCATTCTAATCTCTAAGGATACCAATTATTATGACTTGAAGAGATGCTTGGAAAAATATGCATGTGTTAAATTTATAGGAGTTAATCACGGGTGGGACCCATTAACGACCACAGAGTCAAGATCAACGATCATCTTAGGAAAAGATAGGGCAGAAAAAAAAGGAGTCCCTATACTCAGCTATGCCATGAAAGATTTGACCAACTGGGCAAAAATTTGACCTTCTCTTGTTCTTAAAAAATATGTTCCTATTCAACCATATATGCTAGAGAACAAATGATATTTTTCCCAAAGAGCAGCACCCAAATGAACAGACCTAGCATTTGATATTAAGTTTGAAAACCATCTTATACATGAACTTTCATTTGCCCCAACCCATTCATTTTCAAGGCCACATAATTGACATACCTCCTTTAACTCCATAACACCTAAGAAAAATGTGTTCTAAGTCTTCAGGCTCTTTATGGAAGAAGTCACAAATATAAGAGCTTGCACATTTTCTTATAAAAAGGTTAATTTTTCATGCCAGAGCATTGTTTGAAACATTCCACGTGAAATTTCTAAATATGGGGGATTTTTTATGTTACAGATGGCCTTCCAACGATTGGGGTGAGGTTTAAATGATGATAAAGGTACTCTACTTATCCTTTCTTCAAATTTAACTTTTTTAGCTTCAATGTAGGCAAATTTAATTAAAAATTGTCCTTGTTTATTGTGGTTTCATATGACTTTATCCTTTGAGGACTCGTGAGATACTGGGATGCTTGTAATGTCAGTAGCCTTTAAAGGGATGAATAGCTCAACTGATCTGTTAACTCTCCACTCAGATTGAGGATGAATCAGATCCACAACCTTGTCTTCCCAAACATTTAAAGTCTTATTGGAGGTGATCTTGAAATCCTTCGCATTGGGAATACCCTGATCCTCTCAGAAAATTATGTTTTTACCCCCACCCACCTTCCACCTAAGGATTTACTTAATAACTTATCTCCCTTCAAGAAAATAACTTCATATTCACAAGGTACGATCCCCTCTCTTTGTTGTTAGAAAGGGTCCTCTAAAAAAGTAGATAGCCTTCAACATTTGAGCCCACGTTGAGTTAGGATCAGTGAATAAACGCCAACCTTGATAGGATTGAAAGGATTTTATGGGAGTCACAGATACCTAATCCTACTTGGTTTTTAGAGTATCTAGCTGATCCAGTTAATTTTCTTCTTTTCTTCAGAGCTCCTCCACCAAAACTTGCTTATCATTCAAATAATCTTGGTACATAGAGATTCGGGAGTTTTGCACACGACATCACATAAGTAGGAATGACCTGGATGGAAGATTTGATTAGAACTTCCTTACCTCCTAGAGACGAGAGATATTCTTTCCATCCTCTTAATTTATGTGATACTTTTTCCAAAATAAAGGAGAAGCTTTAATTACTTGATCTCCCCCATGAATCATGGAACCCGAGATACCTGGCCTTTAAATCCATAGGCATAACATTCAAATGCCTATAAACTTCATTATTCTAACACATTGAGGATGATATTGAATATCACTGTACTAAAACATTGCATAACCGAGGTGGACCCATTTATGACAGAATCTCATTTTTCCATCACCTTTTGAAGAAATACCCATTCGACCATGTCATAGGCTTTATTAAGATCCAATTTATATACCAATTCTTCTTTCTTTCTTCTCTTTCCCATCTTTAGATATTGGAAGGCTTCATAATCTATGATGATGTTATCTTGAATGAGACGGTTAGGGATAAAATTCGCCTGATTGGGAGACATAAGTTGTTTAAGCATAGGTTTGATATGGTTAACAAGATTTTTGGAAATGATTTTAAATATATAGTTGCATAGGACTATAGGTCCAAATTGGTTAATGATCACGAGGGCTGGGACCTTAGGAATGAAGAAAATATTAGTTTTTGTAATATACTTAAGCATGTATCTTGCTTCAAAACGCCTTTCATCACTTTACACACATCATATACAATAGTGAACATAGCTCAATCTGTTACTTGTTAGTTTTGTACAGAAATTTAGTTAATTGACATGCAACATTTCCTTGAGTTTTTTAAACTAGTCGATACAACAGTGTTTCATTGTTCATGTGGTGGTCTGTTAGAGATGATTGGTTATTCGTAGATAATGTGGTCAGTTGTTGTTGCAATAAATTATCACTTCAATCAATTTTACTTCAAAGATTTGAATTCTGTGCGCAGAATTCAAATACATGTTTTTACTTTTTCTATCTTCTTCTTTTTCTCTAATTTAGAATACTTTCCAGGAAGGGTGGGTTTGGACACTTTGATAAGAGCTCCTATTGCATTTGGCAGTGAAATGTAATGACTTGTTAACGAATTCCATTTTGAGGCTTACTGATGTTTCTACTTTTGACTTAAAGAGGTCCGTTTATTCTCGGAACGTGCAGCTTGAAATTTTTGAATCCTTTATGGCCCTGTTTGGTTGAGATAATTCTTTAATTATCTAAATTGGTAAATTGTGAATTAGTGAATTGAAAATAAGTGAATTTAAAATGAGTTAGATCCAATTTTATGCGATGTTTGGTAATCTGAAATTGATGTTAAGGTTCAATCATAAAAAAAAGTTAAAAACGAATGGAAATTGATGAGCATATGTGAAATGATCATATTTCAACTGGGTGCATTTCATGTCTTTTTTGAAATGGTCAAATTTCTGATTACACATGAGCTAAAATGGGTCGATTAATGAATCATTTCATTAATAAAACCAAACATAATTAATGGACCAATTTATAAATAAGACAATTAATAAATGGGACAATCTACAATTTTGGGACAACCAAACGGGCCTATTAGATTTATATGAATGGGATGGGATGGATTATTGCATTGAACTTTTTTAACTTCAGTAAGTCAAAGTATACTTTTTTCATGAAATAACCATACTTTATGCTTGAAAATGGTATATAATTTTAGCAGAATTATCTGCTTTAGTTTTGCATTTTAAAGTAACAACGATCTGTTTATAGATTAGTTTCTTGATATGGTTGTGGCTTTGGGTTAGTCTGTTGTATGACTCCATTTTGGGTGGTTAGTGACGAAGTTAGCCATTTTTTAGGCCAACTTTGAAATTTTTTGAAAGGGCACCCCTTATAAGTCTTTTTTTTCAATAATTTTTACCAAAACACAAAATAATATTTTAGAAATATAATTTCGTATAAATGTACATCCCAATACATAAAATCATAATAACATCCAAATTATAACTATTTTATACTGTAAACGTTTGTTTTAACAATTTTATTAATTGAGTTAATTAATTTTTAATCTAATTAAATAAAAATATTATATTGTCCCCCCTCAACCTATATTCTTGGTTTCGGTGCATGCATGGATGGGACATCTATTGATGCTATACAACTTTAGATTTGGATTTAGTTATAAATTAAAACGTTTTGGTCAAGTTGTTGGTACACAACTTCATACTACACATGTATGATATTTCCAAAAATAATTATTTCTATTCTTCCTATTTTTTAGATTAGATTACATTTAACTTAATTAATACAATTATAATTAAAAGGAGGGCAAATCTATCATAGTCAAAACAAATTTGGTTTGAATGATTTTTTACTCTAAAATTTCAAGCATTTTTGCACGCCTTTATTGCAAATATTGGATATAAAGCACAATGTAACAAGTCATTACATTATCTGAAGCGGTTGTGCGTTAAAGAACTATGTTATTTTGCATGTGTTTTAATTTTAGACTCAATAAAATTTAATTTATATTCGTAGGGAGATGCTCAAAAGTGAACATTTTAATGAATCATAACAAAAATACTTAACACCCAATCAATTTTAATTTTTATGTTGTAATTGGTCCATGCCAACGGCAACGAACACTCGTCTGACACGCGCCAGCGGCAACAGACGCACGTGTGACACGGGTGTATTAAAAAAGATGCATATATATATATATATATATATATATGTGTGTGTGTGTGTGTGTGTGTGTGTGTCTTTTCAAGTTTCGTGCAATTCTTTCGTATAATTGATTAGTGTTGAAAAAAATGTGTATTTTTTGAATGTTCGCATCCATTCTCATTATGTCTTTTGACACACTTTACAACACGTTATCCGCATGAATATTTATACACTCGCTGAGCTTGCGGATGAGTTTGCCTTTTTTAATTGGTTCATGAAATTGTGTATGCTTGGAGTATTGTTCACTTGACAAGCTTGATTTAAAACGTTTGTCTAGGTACGCATCTAATTGTAGCCTAGTTAGCCTTTTTACCAATATTTATATATATATATATATATAGAGGCAGGCTCCTGTGCACACTAAGCTTGCACACTAAGTTTGCACATTACCTTTTAAAAGTGTGCAAACTTAGTGCTGGCGCACACCAATTTTTTTATGTGATATTTTAACATTTCAACGGACTCACATAAAAAAAATTAGCTCAAAATTTTTTTTTTTGCTATTTTTAAAAAATCGGTCAAACTTTCGCAGTTTTTAAAGGGCTTAAAAACCGCGAAAGTTTGACTGATTTTTTAAAAATAGCAAAAAAAGTTTTTTTAAGCTGATTTTTTTTATATGGGTTTCTTAAAATGTTTAAATATCACACAAAAAAAATCAACTCAAAAATATTTTTTTTACTATATATAAAAGGTAATGTGCAAACTTAGTGTGCACAGGAGCCTGCCTCTCTCTCTCTCTCTCTCTCTCTATATATATATATATATATATATATATATATATATATATGTGTGTGTGTGTGTGTGTGTGTGTGTGTGTGGGTTGAGTTCATTCACTTAACTATGTATACAAGTTTATTTATGCATTAGATCTCTGTATCTAGGTTTGTGATTTTTAGTTATGATAATATATGTTGATATCAAAGAATACCATATCCATTTAATCCTAATTTTGTTACATATTAATGTTTAATCTCATAAATTTGGATATTTATAGTTAATCCCTTACGTATTTGATTATTTTTATATTGGCCCATATACTTTCAGTGATTCTTATCCAAAATAAATAAAATAAAATAAAATAAATTTCATATGTACAAGTTTGCCATTAAATTTTGAGAATTACTATTTGACTTATATTTGTGTATAACTTATAATAAATTTAAAATTTTGGGCATGGAGTTGCGAATTACTATTTTAGATTTGGGGCATGAAGTTTCCAATTGTTATTTTAAATTTGGGGCTTATGGTTCCTAATTTTTATTTAATTTTTGGACCCAAGGTTCTAATAAAATAAGTACTAAATTCAAACCAGTAATTTTGATTGATTATATAATAGCACAAGAGACTAAAAGTCCCCTAACAATTATTTATAATTTGGACAGGAAGTTCCAACAAATATATATTTTTCTAATCAAACTGAAGTTTTGATTATTTTTATTATAAAGGTAAGGGCATTAAAAGTCCCAAAATAATTATTTTGGACCTCAAGCTCCACAAATTTGCTATTTGTTTGAAGTAATTTCAAAATAAATTACATATTACAACATGACTTTTCAACTTCTTGGCTTTTCATTTTCTTTATTTAGTTATCTTTTATATATACGATTTTGTTGGTTAAAGGACCCTTTAATTACCATATCAATGGTTTTACCATTAAAACTTCGTCTCTCGACCTTTTTATTCATTAGAATAATCAATTGCATTTTTAATTTTCTTAATTATAATGTTTTGCACATTTCAATCATTTACTATAAATTGAACTCTTAAGAATGTGTAGAGAGTGTAAAACAATAAATAAATAAATACTTCAAACAATTTTACCTCTTACCTAACTTAAAGTTTGGATATAATAATGTACGGCCTCCAAAGTCCCAAAATATTAATAAAATTTAACCCAAAAGTTCATTTATTTCATATGTAAAACCAAAAGTTCTCGCAAACAATCGTATAATAAAAACGTCCTAGTTTTTTATTTAGGATCTGTAGACCCTAATTGTTAACCCGAAGTTCCAATTATTGAATTGTTATTTGTTATTTTTTAAATACACATTATTTTCCTAATTCTAATTTAATAATTGAACAATTGAATATTTTAAATATTTCTAAACATGAATTTGAAGAACTTGACATTTTTGGGGCAATTTATCTTAAATGGGTCCTAGATGCGGATCTCCACTTCGAAGCTCGAAATCTTGGGGATGCCACAACACCTGATAATACTTTATCCCAATAAGATAACGTTAAGGCTCTTATTCTTCGGGGGTATAACATCCACAATGATTTAAAGATTGACTACGGGAACCTTAAAGATTCTCTCAAATTATGGAACTCCCTTAAGGATCATTATCACCATCAAAAGTTTGTCAAATTTTGTTGTACACTCCATGAATGGCTTAACCTAAGATTTCAGAATTTTAAAACAGCCTCTGAATACAATTATACCATGTTCAAAATTAACTCCAAGCTTAAGTTATGTGGATAAAACATGGAGGATACATTTATGCTAGAGAAAACTTTCTCCAGTTTTAATGCCTCGAGTATACTACTGCAGCAACAATATCAAGAGAGATGATTCAAAAATTACTCACAGTTAATCTCCTGTATCCTAGTCGCTGAGTAGAATAATTATTTATTAATGAAAAATCATACATCTCGACCAACTGGTAATCCTGTAGGTCAAGGCTATATGCGATAAGACTGTGGAAGCTCCAAAAGAGGTTGCCACTAGAATATTGGACCACGAAAAAAAATACAAACTTCAAGCCATACCTATAGTGGAACAACCATAACAATATTACCACAAGTCTGCTCCACTAAGTCTGAAAGACATTTTCCATAGGTGTCGTTGTAGTGGACATTAGAAACATACTTATCGTGCATATAAGAAAGGGGAAGAGAAATATCAGGCCTCGAAAAAAAGAGTGCAGACAAATAATATGGAAGGTCCTGTAGACCTTTGGATGATGGAGAAAAACAACATGGAAGGTCTTGAAGACTGCTGAAAATTGATGATACCTAGCTCAATGTTTATTACTTTTATGAAGATGGGGATGAAAATCCCATTAATGACGAGACATTCGATGCAGCGATTGGTGCACCCCCTAATAAGACCCCTAAGATCTAAATAATTCTATTTTCTTTTTTTCTTAATATTGCTTCAATAATGGTTTTGCCTTATTCCTGAAAGTTCTTTATGTTTCTATTCAAATAGTTATTTTAAAGTGGTGCAATTTTTACATTTATTTATATAGTGCTTACAAGATTGGTAAAATTAAATTTTGATTATGTTACTCATCTTAAAGGTATGGATTTGAAAATGAAAGCAAGGGACCAAACTTGTCTAGTAGACAATGGAACAACCCAGACTATTTTAAAAAATTAGAATTATTTTTTAAACTTGGTGTATAATACGACAAATGTTTCCATAATAGTCAATCCTTCTAAAATTATTGAAGGCTCCAGAAGAGCCCATGTGGTGTTACCTAATGGTACCCACTTATTCATAAAAATATTCAATATACTCAAGTAATTACAAAATAAATTTGCTAAGTTTTAGATACGTAATAATGAGCAAGTATCATACGAAAACTCGTAATGAAAATGACAAAGACTTCATTTGCATTAAAACTAGTGTTGGATGCGAGAATCTCACACTGGAAACAATCCTTGTATTATCCATGGGGTTATTGACGCGACCACAAATGTTTATCTAGTGTTCATGCTGATATAGGCTCAAGTGCAAGCCTGTCGCGTTAGTAATAAACCCGGTAAGTTGGGATCGTCTCCACAGGGAAATAGGACGAACAAAGTCGTAACGACGTTAGAAAGATTGAGAACCCTAACTTGACTCTAAAAATAACGAAAAGGTGATTATGGGAGATGGACTAACTATAAAAAGAAATAAAAAGAAAATTATCTACAGAATTTAGAAATAAATTAAAAACTTCTTTACCGACTTAAGAAAATTAAAAATTGTAGTGAAAAGTGTGCGTGAGAAAAACGAGTTACGATACACTCCTCCAACCCTAGTTCATTGATCAATGTTAAAACTTAAATCGTAATTGAAATATCTGAGTAAACCCAGTCTTTAGTACTCTCAAGCATTACATATATGAGGGATCGTAGCCCGCATCATACATAATCAAGAGACGAGTAAAGCAGTGTCGTCGTAGTTACACGCGCGTTGCATTCTTAAGCATCCCGGTTACCTAGGGCAAACGAGATCAAAAGTCTTACAACAGTTGTGATCACCATACAACATTATTAACTCATTTATTTAATTCAAAATCAAATTTTACACATTCATCAAGAACATCGGGTTGGATTCATGCATCCCAACCCTTAGAAAATTAACCACACATAGTAAAACAAGAAGAAAACATGATTTTAATAAAAGAGGACATCTTAACTAGTAACTTAGAATTACGAAGAATGAAATTATTAACTAATTAATTAACTAAAGCAATTATGAAAGCAAAAAGGGAATGAATTTACTTGAATTGCAGAAGCTTGAATCAAATCTAAATAAAAGCTAGGGTTTCTTATTGTTCTCTCTCAAAAACTAAGTAAATAGCTTCTCTAAAATGAATTAGAAGCTCCCTTAATGTCTGGGAGGACATTGAAATATATACACTACGAAAAATACAAGAGTTGAAGTCATGAAAAACTCTAGTTTGAAGAAGATAATCACAAATCTCGAATCCCGAATCGATCTGCCTGATGACTGGATCGATCCCTTTTTTATTTCACCCGGATCGATCTGCTAAATGTGTCTTATACAGTGAACTATGGGGGACGGATCGATCCCTTTTTATGAGGAACGAATCGAGATGATAAATGTCTCCTTATACAGTGACTTCCAGTGCCCTGATCGATCCCTTTTTATGCCATCCAGATCGATCCGTATTTTCTTCTCAATTTCTCTTCAATTTCTCATGATTATTTCACATCTTTGGGTCTTCATAACTTCTACCCCGGAACTCGGATTGGAACGTCATTTCTTCCTACGCACTCGTAGACTCGAGATCTTCAACTTTTATTTTGGGTCCTTGACCAAATTCCTGGTGGAAATTACACTTTTGCCCTTTTAATTCGTCTTCTTTCTTCTCTATTGCCTCTTCCGGTTTCTTTCTTTCTTTCTTTCATATATTAAATACATTAAAAATCACTAAGAAATACACGAAACTCGGGATACTAGTTAGAAGAAGCCATTAGCAATGATATGAGATAAATTAACTCGTTTTACACTGTCTGAGGTAATAAAAGACTCTAAATTAAGGGATAAATTTGGAAGAATTTATGCCGAATCAAACCCCCCTAACTTAGAACTTTGATCGTCCCGAGCATTGTAAAAGAATCAAAACATGGTCCAACTCTAAAATGAGATAGCATACCTCTTTCGTGGGCGAGCGATTGAATTTAGCATATGCAACGAGCCTTTAAACCTCTAGGTTACCCTAGTAGGACGAGTTGTGTCTCGTGAGGGTTTGCAGTGAATATACCCACAAAATTCGTTATTGACTCAAAGAAAAATCAAAATACTTAAAAATTGTACAATTTAAACTCTCCAAAAAACTTGTCACTATAAAATCATTTTCACGAGTCTCAAGTCATAGTGTGTGTGTGCAAAGCCAAAAATCGAACCGCTAATTTCCACCAATCGATCATTACGTTACTTTTCAAAAATTCGCTTTGATTTCAAAATCTCACTAAATACACTCACAAATGAATCACTTGGAAGTGTGGTTATTCTCTCAGTGTGCGTGATACAAGGAGTAAATATAATGGACACAAATTCACGCATGCCATTATGAAAGACGAAATTTTTTTATGGTGAAAAGATCTCTTCATCGGAATACGGTCATAGGGAAATGGGAAACATCATCTCTTTTTCATTCCATGTAATCTCTTTTATTATCTTTTGTGCCTTAGCTCTCCACGCGGTAGACAATTTATCCATTCGAACTCGGTTAGGACTTTCTTGGGATGAAGGTGTAATTGGGTAACATGGAAATAGTGGGGCCTTCAGAAATGGAGAATTCATTTATGATGTCCATTAGTGTTTTTTCGGGATTTTGCTCATTTTTTTCTTACCCCTTTTTATGCACTTTTCGGACTTTATTTCTTGGATTTTCAACTTTCACAATTTCGGGTCAATGAGGGTTTTTCGAGTTGTCAAACGAAAGGAAAAATTATTCGGCTCAAATTTGGGTTACAAAAGGGATAATTTTTCACAACTTTTTCTGGCCAATATTTTTTGGTGGCAAACGAGGGCCTACTTCATTATCCACATGCGAGTTATTTTACCATATGTGTCTCAAGATTGATTAAGTTTTAGAAATATATTTAGTGCGCTTTTCAAGACAACATTTCACACATTTCCCATAATCGATCAGAATAACGGTATTGAGATCCTCAACGACTTATTAAAATGCTGAAAAGAACTTTGAGTTAACCGTTAACACGGATTGATTTAAAAACTCAGAAAAATCGATAGGCTCAAAATCTCACTGGGTTGGTTAATCTCCACACTTATTCGTTAAGTCGTCAATTTTCACTCAATTTCCATCTTTGGTCAACTTTGGCTTTGTGCATTTAATTTTTACAACTTGATACAAAATATTTGTAACATTTTTGAAGCTTTTAAGTTCCAATTTTAATTTATTTTGAAGAAAAGTATTTTTGGATTTTTCAATTTTTTTCAATTTTTGAGCATTTCGAAAATTTGTGAAGTTTAAGAAAGACGCACTTATGACCCCCCTAACTTAGACTTTTGCATTATCCTCAAGAAAAAAGGACTAAAATCTAACTCAAAGCGAATTAAAAGTGCGAAGAAATAAAACGAACAAATACTGAAAATGCAGAATTTTATAGAAAATGACCAACATGAGTTACAAGGGAAAGGGAGACAAATAATCAACAGTTATAACAACCAACAATACAACCAAGCTATAGAAATGGCATCACTGGGGTGGGGCATGGGATCCACCGGGCGCATTCGGGTCATCTGGGTCATAGAAATATGGCGGTGGTGGTGTACCCATAGACCTCTGATACATCTTCGCTTGGAGACGGTGCATTATACTGGTGGTGCGCGATAAGACCTTTGGTCGGTGTTGTATTGGTTTATGAACCCATCGAGTCGTGTTTCCACCGCTGAAATATGTCGATTAATTTATGCGTTTGCTGGTGAAAAATCAGAGTCCTCATTACGATCATACTCCTCGTCACCTTCACCCATATCGATATCCTCCTCTTCTTACTCGCTGCTTTCTTTATCGTCACTCGCATCCTCGTCTTCATCACCTGCGTCCTCTTATTCATCACTATCCTCCTGTGCGAGTCTGGATCGGATGTTTTCCCATTGGCTTTCATGTCTAGTTTGGGTGGCTTCCCCAAAAGGAGCTGGGAGGCGAGGGAAATCCTGTGGGGGCAATTTCGATGTCCGCTAGCATGGACATGATGAGCCGGGAAGAGGGGAGATGGGGTTTTCCCTTTTTATCCGTGACTGTAAAGAATATGTCCTTATAAATGCAGGGAGCCAGGTTGATGAGGGTGTTGTGGTCAAAGAGGTGATATATGAGGGTGGCTTAACGCGGGCGCATTGCCGAGTTGTTTCTCGTTGGGAGAATGTTCACGCATATGATTTTGAAAGTGAGGCTCGTTTTCTCGCTTAGATGGCCCACCGAGAATGTCTCGATGATCCAGTTAGCACCGGGGTCAATGCGGGACATCCACACTACTTTGTCAAGCGGGAGAAGAGGGTTGGGGTAAGTGTATGGATGAGGGCTTGGGACACCTTTGGTAGATAACTTCTAGAGCAGAAGTTCCAAAGATAATGGGATGTGGATACCGCCGACATATGCTTCAGCCTCGTTGTGCCCGGTACGGAGAAGTGTGCCATAGAATGCTCGCACTTTGTTGGGCCACACCGCGTCATAAGGATCATTTAGGAAACGACACCAACCTCGTGCCATAAAAAGTTCTGTGACGGAGTTGGGCATGTCATTCCAAATAACTTAACGCTCCACTTGGAGCTTGCGAGTTTATCAGAAGAAATTCTCACACCACACTTATTCTTGAAGGGAATTTTAGTCGGCGGCTCCGTCGCCAAGAATTTTGGTGGACTCGTATTTTTAGGGAATCGATTGGTTGGCCATGGTAACTGGAGGTAGGGTGATTGCTGCACATATATAGAGAAAGGGAGAAAGAGAGTGAGTAGTGGTGGTGAAAATGTTGTGGAGAGGGTGTGGTTTTATAAGGTGAGGGAAGAGTGTAGGGTAGGTTTTGGATGTAAAAGGGGGAAGTATTTGGGAGGGAAAAGGTGGTTGGGAAGGGTGGTGGATTAATTTAGAGGGAAAGAAATGGATTGGGGGAAAAGGGTGGTGAACCTTGGGAACGTAAGGGGTTACAGAAACCGAATCGATCCGGGTTCCCAGGACCGAATCGATCCGAACCCTTTTTAATTTCAATTTTTCCCTAAACGGATAGATCCGGGTTCCCAGGAACGGATCGATCCGGTTCCCAAAACAACTCTAGTTCACCTTTTGATGATATACTCTCTTATGACCTTTGGATGCTCCTACTAATGGTCCTACACCTGTTTGAATTTGAAAACCTCCGACCTCGACACTGCGGACCATAATGCTCGCCTCGTATTGTGTGATGGTGCTCAAATACCTCTCCTTTCGTGGTGTGAATCTACGAACTCTATTACCCTAAACTATGTGCAGCAACTATACACAAGAATTCACCCTATACATGTCGGGGGTGCGACGACCTGTCCATTTCAGCTCACTTTAGCCCATAAACGGGGTTCGACAACCAAATGATGTCGATCTATTCTACGTACGCCTCTACATATGGCTTTAGGCATTGTCCATTGTCTTTGAACATGTTCCCCCCTCTTGGATCTTCCAATTCCACTGCTCCGTGGGGGAATATGCTTTTCACAATGAATGGAACAGTCCACTGAGACCGCAATTTACCCGGAAATAGATGAAGCCAGGAGTTATAGAGGAGTACCTTTTGTCCAGGTTGAAACTCTTTTCGTCGAATAATCTTATCATGCGTGAGTTTTATCCGTTCTTTTCAAATCTTAGCATTCTCATTGCATATTTCCTCTAACTCATTCAGTTAAAGCTTACTAGCTTCACCAGCTTTGTCCATATCTTAATTTACCCTCTTAATGGCCCAATACGCTTTGTGCTCCAAATTAGCGGGAAGATGGCAAGGTTTGCCATACACAAAGCGGAATGGAGACATTCTGAGTGGGTTCTTGTATGCGGTACGGTAGGCTCATAGCGAATAGTTCAATCGAAGGGACCAATATTTCCGGTTAGGATCGACGGTCTTCTCTAGTATGTTTTTTACCTCACTATTCGCCAACTTGGCCTGCCCATTCTTTTATGGGTGATAGGTCATTCACACCTTGTGAACGACACCATATTTTCTCATAAGCTTCTCAAACAGCTTGTTGTAAAAGTGCGTTCCATTATAAATGATTATAGCTTTCGATTCACCGAAGCGAGAAAGTATGTGTTCCTACAGGAATCGTATCACCACTTTATTGTCATTAGTCTTGGTATCTATAGCTTCCACCCATTTAAAAACATAGTCTACCGCGACTAGGATGTATAGGTAGCCAAAAGACGGAGGAAAATGGCCCATAAAGTCAATACCCCAGCAGTCAAAGATCTCGATAATGAGTATCGGGGATAATGGAATTATGTCTCATCGGGTAATCACCCCCATCCGTTGACACCTGTCGAAAGATTTACAATAATTGTTTACATCCTAGAATATTATTAGCCAGTACAAGCCGCTTTGAAGAATCTTAGCGGTTGTCTTTTTCATAAAAAAGTGGCCTCCACATGCTTTCGAATGACAGAATTCGATGACCTTTGGAATCTCGTCATCCGATACGCATCGTCGGATGATTTGGTCGGGGCAATATTTAAAAAGGAATGGATCGTCATAGAAAAACATGTGTGACCAAGTGATGAACCTTTTCTTATCCTGTGGTGTCCAATTGGGAGGGACGACTCCCGTGATAAGATAGTTCACTATATCCGTAAACCAGGGCAAAGACTAGGTGGCAGAGAGTTGCTCATTCCGGAAATACTCGTCTATGGGTGTAGGATCACTAGTTACGTCAGACGAAAGCCGTGATAAGTGATCGACGACGGCATTTTCTACTCCTTTTTTGTCTCTAATGGAGAGATTAAACTCTTTTAGGAGTAGGATCCACCTTATGAGGCGTGGCTTCGCGTCTTTCTTTGCAAGGAGATATTTTAAAGCCGCGTGATCGGTGAAACAGGTGATGGGGGGCCCAATGAGATAGGATCAAAATTTATATAGAGCAAAAACTACCGCTAACAATTCCTTCTCCATGGTGGAGTAGTTGAGTTGTAGTCCGGTGATAGTCCGACCAGCGTAGTAGATGACATGAGCTTTTTTATCTTTCCTTTGGCCCAACACAACCCCTATCGCATAATCGCTAGCATCACACATAAGCTCGAATGGAAAGGACCAATCCGGAGCTTGCATGATGGGAGCGTACATAATCATGTCTTTCAATTTTTCAAAAGCACTTTGGCATGCTTCAGTCCACTCGAATGGGGTGTCCTTCATAAGAATGTTACTTAAGGGTCTAGCTATGGCACTAAAATCCTTAATGAACCTTTTATAAAACCCCACGTGGCCCAAGAAAAAGCGCACGTCTTTTAGCAATTTAGGTGGGGGTAGGTCAGCTATGACATGGATTTTTGCTCTATCAACCTCGATCCCTTTGGATGACACTATGTGGCCAAGAACTATGCCCTCAGTTGCCATGAAATGGCATTTATCCCAATTCAGCACTAGGTTTTTCTCCACACATCAGGCTAGTAATTTCTCAAGATTGGCTAAACATAGATCGAAAGAGGTGCCAAAAACACTAAAGTCTTCCACGAACACCTGTATCCCTCTCTCAACCATGTCACTGAATAAGATTAACATGCACCTTTGAAAGGTCGCGGGTGCATTACACAAGCCGAATGACATACGTTTATAGGCAAACGTACCAAAGGGACAAGTGAAGGTCGTCTTCTCTTGATCAAGTACATCTACCTCAATCTGATTATATCAGGAATAACCATCTAGGAAGCAATAATAAGAATGGCCCACTACTCTTTCAAGCATTTGATCAATAAATGGCAAGGGTAAATGGTCTTTCCTAGTTGCTGCATTGAGTTTTCGGTAATCAATGCAAACGTGTCACCCAGTGGTGGTACGTTGGGGAACTAGCTCTCCCTTGGCATTCTCAATCACTGTCATGCCCAACTTTTTCGGGACAACTTGGATGGGACTCACCCATTTGCTATCCGAGATTGGGTAGATAATACTGACATCCAACAATTTGATGATTTCAGACCTCACTACCTCTTTCATGGTGGGGTTTAGCCTTCTTTGCATTTCTCTCGAGGGCTTCACATCCTCCTCGAGGTGAATTTTGTGAGTGCAAATTCGAGTGCTTATCCCCTTTAGATCAGCTATACACCAACCAAAAGCACTTTGGTGCTTCCTCAAAATTTATAATAGCTTACCCTCCTTCTCTTCATCTGAGCTAGAGGAGACAATAACAGGAAATGTCTCACTTTCACCTAGGAAAGCATATTTAACGTTGGAGGGTAGTTTTTTCAATTTGAGAGTCGGGAATGTGTCACTAGAGGGCACCATGCGTGCCTCTCTTGGCGGTAACTCTTCAAATCGAGAAACCCAATTAACATCTCTCGCGTCTCGTCCGATACTCTCTCATCAAGAATCTCTCTCAACTCCTCAATCTCTCTCTCAAACTCGGTATAATCTCCCTCTCTCTAATTGCTAGACACTAGGCAAGATTCTAAGGCATCTCCACAGAAAATTTTCTCAATATGCTCTTCTACGATCTCATCAATTCAACTCACCGCGTGAAGATCATCTTCTTCCCTTGCTTGTTGGTCTATATTGAAGATGTTTGTTTCTAATGTTATGTTCCCAAAAGTGAGTTGCGTGCTCCCATTTCGAATATTGATAAGTGCGTTATCCGTAGAAAATAATGGGCGCCCAAGAATGATGGGAACATAATTCTTCGAGGCGAAGGAGGGCTCCGTGTTACAAATGACAAAATCTATTGGTAAGTAAAAAGTGTCCACATGGACTATCACATCCTCAACTATACCTATCGATATCTTCACGGTTCAATCCGCAAATTGGAGAGTTATCCTTGTGGGCTTAAGGTCGCCCATATCAAGCTGCCTATAATTTGAATAGGGGAGGGTATTAACACTTGCCCCCAAGTCGAGTAAGGCCCTATCAATTTTGTTCTCTCCAATGGTGCAGGAAATGATGGGTGCACCGGGGTCCTTATATTTAGGTGGGAGATCGTTAAGAAGAATGGAGCTCACGTTCTGTGCTAGGAAGACGTTTTTCTTTACCTTCATCCTCCACTTGGCAGTCAATAAATCTTTAATGACTTTTGCATAATCTGGAATTTTCTTTATTGCATCGAGGAAAGGTAAGTTCAATTTCACGATTTTAAGCACCTCTAGCACTTCATCACTTATGGCCCCTTTGTGGGAAGGATACAACTACCTCGGGCTCACTAGTGTCTTCCTTTTCACTCTCATTCAAGGGGATATCTTCGGCCTCTTTCATGCCGGGCGAATTCTCCTTGACTTTCGAAGTGTCATGTGGGGGAGGTGATAAATCAACAATTCTCCCTCTACGAAGAGTGGTTACCACTTGGCAATACTCCTGTTGTTCTATAGAGGTGGAGCTAACACTAGGTTAACCATGGGAAGGTCTTTGTCCCTGGGCAGGAAACTTTTCCTTCTCTTGGATACTCAACGAGGATTGCAACTTGGAGATGTTCACATTCATGTCGGCAAACATGCGATCATATCTAGCATTGGTTGCACTCTGGGAGTTGATGAACTGGTTTATTTTACCCTCAAGATTCCTCGGTGATGGAGTAATATACAGAGATGGAGGAGGTGTGCTTGCTAAAATTGAGGAGGTGGTGGAGGTGGGATAACCTGTGAATGTGGGTTCATCCCATCTTGTGGTTGTCCGTAATTAAAACCAGGATGGTTTCTCTACGAAGGGTTGTACGAGTTCCCATGTGGGGTATTGAAATTTACCTTAAATCCTCCTATAGCATCCACATGCTCGGTGTGCATGGACTTGAAGGCAGAAATCGCCGAGCATGCCTTTGTGGAATGGCCCGCCTCACAGATTGCACACATCTTTTGTTTCGAAACACGGCTGGATTCAGAGATATCTCTCAATCGGCTATCAAGAAAATCTTTCATATCTCTCTGAAACTGACCGAATCGATGGTCTATTAAGGTATTACTATCCAAACGGTATAAACTAGATGCAATTGGAGCGATAGATGCTTGTCTAGGCCGAGATCGGGTTGTAGGATTAGATGTGTCCCATGCTTGAGTAGTCTCTGCGACATACTTACGATGGGTCTTAGCATCGCTGGAGTCTAACTCCCAAAAAAGTCTTTCACACATTATTTGCACAAGTTATTTGGAAGCCACTGTTAACCCATTATGCAAGAAAGAGATCAAATGGTGTTTTTCAAAACCATGATGGGGGCAAGCACTTACCAACTCTTGGAAATGTTCCCAACACTTGTCAAAAGGCTCATTATCTTGTTGTCGAAAACCTTAGATTTGATTTTTGGAAGAGTTGGTCTTGTGTTGTGGGTAGAATTTTGAGATAAACTTGGATTGCATATCCCTCCAGGAAATCACTGAGTTCGGGGGTAATGACCATAGCCAAGTCTTGGCTTTATCCTTTAAGGAAAAGGGGAAAAACTTTAGGCGAACGACATCCTGCGTGCAAGCTTGGTCACTAAATGTGTCGCATGCCTCTTCGAACTCTCTTATGTGAAGGTATGGTTTCTCCGAATACATGCCATGGAAAGTAGGGAGAATATGTATCATCCCATTACGGAAGTGGAACTGACCGGCATTACACAGGAGTAAAATGCAACCAGGGGTAACAGTCCGTTCAGGAAAGAGTAAGTCTTTCATGGGACGATAGGGTGGATTTCCCTCTCCAGTGCCGAAACTAGCGGCGTACGACATCGCTCCTTCTTCAAATGGCTCGAAATACTCACTCGGTGTCCTAAATGTGTGACTCGAGTATCGTCTCAGGGTGTAACTACCGATAGAGTGCTCAGGGGTAGGAGGTGGAACCCAAAATTGTGGAACGCGAGGCGTGTGGGGACTATCAGAGTTATACTCAACGATTGGATTTTCGTGGATTCTGGTTGGAGTATTTTGAGGAGTTTGAGTATGTTTAGGATTTTGCATTAAAGGCTTGTGAGAAATGATATTTTTGGATTTTTATTTATTTATTTATTTATTTTTTATTATTATTATATATATATATATATATATATATATATATATATATATATATATATATATATATATATATATATATTTTGAATTTTTGGTCAAAGCTTTAGATTAACTCGATCTAACCTAAGTCTACCTAAATCCCCTGCAACGGCACCAAAAACTTGACTCAACCACAAATATGTATCTAATGTTCGTGCTGATATAGGCTCAAGTGCAAGCCTGTCGTGTTAGTAATAAACCCGGTAAGTCGGGATCGTCTCCACAGGGAAATTGGACGAACGAAGTCGTAACGACGTTGGAAAGATTGAGAACCCTAACTTGACTCTAAAAATAATGAAAATGTGATTATGGGAGATGGACTAACTATAAACAGAAATAATAATAAATTTGCCTACATAATTTAGAATTAATTTAAAAACTTTTTTACCGACTTAAGAAAATTAAAAACAGTAGAGAAAAGTGCAAGTGAGAAAAACAAGTTAGGATACACTCCTCCAACCCTAGTTCATTGATCAATGTTAAAACTTAATTCGAAATTGAAATATCTGAGTAAACCTAGTATTTAGTACTCCCAAGCATTACATATATGAGGGATCGTATCCCGCATCATACATAATGGTTGTGATCACCATACAACACGAGTAAAGAAGTGTCGTTGTAGTTACACACGCGTTGCACTCTTAAGCATCCCGGTTACCTAGGGCAAACGAGATCAAAAGTCTTACAATGGTTGTGATCACCATACAACACGATTAAATCAGTTATTTAATTCAAAATCAAATTTTATGCATTCATCAAGAACATCGGGGTTGATCGATCCCTTTTTTATTTCACCCGGATCGATCCGCTAAATGTGTCTTATGCAGTTAACTCTGGGGGACTAATCGATCCTTTTTTTATGAGGATCGGATTGATCCGGTAAATGTCTCCTTAAACAATGACATCCAGTGCCCGGATCGATCCTTTTTTCATCCCACCTGGATCGATACGGATTTTCTTCTCAATTTTTCTTCATTATCTCTTCAATTTCTTATGACTATCTCACATCTTTGGGCCTTAATAACTTCTACTCCAGAACTCGGATTGGAACTCCGTTTCTTCCTACGCACTCGTAGACTAGAGATCTTTAACTTTTATTTTGAGTCCTTGATCAGATTCCTGGTGGAAATTACACTTTTTTCCCTTTTGATTCGTCTTCTTTCTTCTATCTTGCCTCTCACGAATTCTTTTTTTCTTTCATATATTAAATACCTGCAAAATCATTAAGAAATACACGATGTAGACACCCCATTCTGTTACCCCCTAAACTCTCCTTAGGTCCCTAGCACTCCCTTCATCACTACAAACCTAGGTCATACCCCTAGTACTGACCTAGAAGCCACCGGGAGATCCTGGGATCTATTTGACCTAATTCAACTCTTTAACTTGACCAAGACTGAATGAATCTTCGAAGGGCATTGAAACCCCTTTCCAACGGTCCGTCCCGTTTGCGATTCCGACTTACCATACGGACGAACGATTCGTTTTACTCCGAAAGGTAACCGAATGATTCCAGGGCTCAGTTGACCAAAGTCAACTCCCCAAATTGGATCAAACTCTTTGGAATGTTGAAGTACATTTCCTAACCTTTCCAACGGTCCACCTCATGCACAATTCGGACCTACCATGAGGACGAACGATTCGTTTGCGTTCGATGATTCCCCGTCCAATGGACCGACGAATGCTTCCGAATCATATTTGAGCCAAAGTCAAATCCCGAACCCAGGAGCAGTCCCAACTACTTTCGAAGGTCTCTGAATTAACTTTCCAACGGTCCACCCTGTGCGTGATTTTGATCAACGGTTTGCATTTTGCGGCTGATTTTCTGAAAAGGCCTAAAAGACACTGCCAAACGGCAGGTTCCAGACCCTGCCTATCGGCAGTGTGCCTAAACGCGCCTGCAGATTGGCAGGAACATGGCTATGATGATCGACAATGCCTTGGGCCTATAAAAAGGAGGCCTGACCTCACTTGTAAGGAGAGCCCAGATCTGATAGATATCACTCTAGCAAATCCAGAAAACCTCTCTCGAAATCAGCGTGATTTCCACACCCAAATCCCAATCCAACCTTCACTTTTCATCATCCTTTTCATCAAACATGGTGAATTCACTACCCTCCATCATCGTCCAAGTCTAATGGCTGCTCTCCAACATTCAAGATCAAGCTCAAGATCGTCAACAAGGTTCAATTTTCTCATCTCTCTCCTTAAATTTTCATAAATTTGAAACAACTTGTTTTATTACTTAACACTTTCATTATCTCATCTCACACAACCTAATATACTTTTTATTTAGTATTATTGCACATCTTTTATTTTCATATAAATAAAAACCCAAAAAAAACCAAGAAAAGAGGGTTTGCTCATAAATTCCAAACGGGAATTCTCATACTTTTCTTACACTTTTTTCACAACTAAAACACTTTTTCTACACACACACACACACACACAAATAAGAGAATCCCCCGGTTGGATAAATGGGATAAACCCCACCCCTCGTTTTGCATGTGAACTACGTGGACTTTGATGCCTCTATAGGCTACGTAGGCGTCTCGGGGTAAAACCGGAGACTCGAGTCCTATTTTTACTTTTTCTCTCATTTTTTATTTTCTCTAAACTCCACTCTCTTATATTATATATATAGAGTGGGATTGAAGGTAATCATGAGATTAGGGATAATTCCCTAATTAGCAACAACGTTTGGGATTAAGAAACCGAGGCAGCTCAAGCGTGGCAACTCAGCGAGGCACGTTAGCGTAGCAACTCATACTTTAGCTTGTTGTGTTAGTCATATTGTATCTTTGTTTATATTGATTGTAAGCTATAATGGTTGTAACGATGTAACAAGAATAATAACGAGTTTTAGTGTGAGGTCAAACGGTACTCGCGAAAGACCAGGCTTGGCAGGGCCTGGGAGAGCTTTCATGCTCTATCAAATGACCTCGTCGTGGGAACTTTAGAGGGATCTGGTTGGGAGGATTGAGAAGTGAGGAATCGTTGGGTCTTGTCCTGACCATCTTAGATACACCTCATAAAACACCGAAGGATCCTGACCGTGGAACCTCGGGCGGAGAAGCTTGGAGTTCCATCGTGCGTTGAGTTGTGAACCAAACAACCATCTACTTAATGTCACATCTACTGTAGGTGATGTAACTAGCCAGCTAAATAATGTCAGACCTACACTTTAGTAAACCACCGTGGTATTTGGGGCTGTCAGACAGTTGGTGAGCCACCTCTGCGACAACAGCCCCTTGACACATAGTGGTTAAGCAAAAGGCATGTCTTGGCATTTAATGTTTATGACATGGAGACAACTAGTGCATCAGACATTTAATGCTGTGACATAAAGTATGAGGGATGTATTTCTTAGTCTTTAATTACTGAGTTGCCTCGGGGATGGTGAGGGGGCTATCTAAGAACCCCAACCACCCTTGAGGAGAGGATGATCTTTTGAGAGTTTAAGAAGTTATTACTAGAAAGAATACACGTCAGAGAGAATTATTACAAACCAGAGGTCTTATTCACTCACCATTGTCATTTATTACGATGCTTTTAATACGTGACAGAGATTTTTGAGGGTGTTTGGAGTGTTTGCCTGCCTATCAAGGTGTATCTAGGGTGCTTACTTCTCTCTCTCTCTAGCTAAGTTAATTATAAGTTCATGACTATCCTCTGAGTTATACACGAGAGATTTGTGAGTTTAAACTGAGTCTATCTTCATTAGGTTTGTGCTCGCATGTCCTATCATTAATCCAAGGTTTTTGGCCAATTAACTTATCATTACCATACTCAAAAGGGGTTACGCCTCCATCTTATCTAAACTACCCTTTTACATTTGGTGACTCTGCTGGGGAGATACCGCACCCCCCCCCCCCCCACGAAACGCCTTACGGGGGGCTGGTTGGGGGGTAGGCTCTTCTTCTTTAACTCCTTGCACTGAAACATTTTCTTATTAAGAAATGAGAAGATGCAACACCCCTTAAGAGAAGGGGAATAAGAAATAAGGAATGCACACATACCTCAAATCCAGAGGGAGAACGAGAAGGTATAACCACTAGTGAAGGTGGCGAGGAGGCAGAAGAAGGAGTTGGGGATGGAAGTTTCTCAAGTGTCTATTTCTTCTGGGATTTGGTACCCAACATTTTTTTCCTTGAGCTCTTTGCACCACCACTTTCAGGTACCCTCGACCTTATTCTCCTTTTTGTCGGTCGCTCACTGGGATCAACCACAATCGTGGGAAAAGTAGTCGAGGGAGGAACGACAACAGCGCGCCATTGGAATTCAGCATTTATTCTTTCAACCTTAGCTTGAACCTGCCTCCTCAACTCTTCAGCTACCTATGGAGACATAGGAGGGGGAATTGAGACAATATGAAATGCCTCCAAAGGAGTTTGTGCTTGAACTTGGGGCTTAGACTTCGAGGACTTGGATTTCTTGGCCTTCTTAGTGGGTGGCTGAGAAGGCCCTTCTCCTATCGTTGCAGCTTCGGCCGAAGGAGCAGGTGGTCTGGGGGTTGCAGCGGCCTTGGGTTTGGGCGTGGCAACAGGGATCATGGGGAAGTATGGAGGAAGTTCAGTGAGAGGTTCTTTGGGGGTCTGGCTTAGAGGGAACTCAACCCCAAGAACGAAATTTCCCTTCAACCCCAACTCCAAGGCAGAAAATGAAAGAACTAAAGGATACACGGGATCCCCCTCGATGAATTCAAAAATTTGGGCCAGTTGCCCCGACCAGTACTTTGTCACAAACAGAGGGGTCACGTCCCCTTACCTGGTGATACTGGGGATGGTGACTCACCCAGCCAGTGTAGAACTCACTCCCCATGCAGCAGTTGAGGAGAATAGAGAACATGCCTCACTAAAGGAGACCTTGGGGTTGGATAGTGGAAAAACTAGGCGAGGAGCCCCTTGATCAAAGCCAAGCTGACAACTGCATCGATTGGGATTGTAGTTCTCGCTGGTGTATCCCCACTCGATGTAAGAGGGCAGGTATCTGGGTAAAAATAGAAGGACCACGGCTAGTGAGGGGTCTTCAGTAATGAGGTCTACAGTAGTTGCCTAGACCACTCTTGCCTCATGCTTGAAAAAATCACAAGTATAGAGAAAAATATCCTCTTCATAGGGCCTCATCACAAAACTCAAAAATTAATTGATAAAGGAGTTCATCTCCTTTCGAATTTGTCTCTTGTGATAAATAAAGGATCGAGGGGGCAGGATCGCTTCCCCCTAAGGAGGGCGATTGGTTTTGACTGCTACGGTCGGGAAACACACATAGAGGAAGCCTGTTAGGAGGATGCAGTTGGCAAAGTTGGCCAGGTTGTAACGACCCAGAGATCGCTCCATGTTAAAAAGGGATCTATCAAGCCATGTTTATAAGTATCCCAAGGCAATTGCATCCAGAGGAAGCTTGATACCCCGAGCCAAATGGAGGGATATGCTGATGAGATCCCTTCGAGGCTGGTCATTGGGCTTCCCCATTAAAAAGAAGCGATAAAGAATGACAAGGATATAGGCAGGAAGTTCTAGTGATGTACCTTGTCCAGGGGCAGCCTCAGAGGAACTACCTTTAGAAATATCCTTGAAGAAATAATTGATAAGAGGAGTGAAGGTAGCTTTATTTGAAGTACCGATGCACCTTCGACATATACGGTCCAACTCCAAACGGTTAGTAGTCTTTTGGGCATCCAGGGCTTCATCGAAATAAGGCTTATGGTCTGTTACCTCAAGGCTTAGGATCTCGCACACATCTTCCAACGTTATTGTAAATTTTCCCCATGCAGCGATGAACGTATGAGTGGTAACATTCCAGCGAGATACTAGAACGGGAAGGGCAGCATTATTTTTGGACAGGGTGAACTCACCAAACCACTTAGCTCGATGAAGCCCAATCTTAGTGAGGGTATTATCATAGGAACTCTACATATAGGAGTTCCAAGAAAAAAAAGGAGCAGGAGAGCCCCCCCAGACATTCAAAGTCAATGTGGGACCATGGGAAGTCCCCTCGCTCAAGAAGAAATCTGAGAGTCCCCTCGGGAGGTAGAAAGCCCCAGTCATCAGAATTCTCATCTTCATCACCAAGCGTCATGGCATCATACTTGGCATTAAAAATGCAACTCTTACAAAACCCAGCGAAGTCATCACCCTTGCCAAAAATGGGGGATCGACAGTAGAAATGCAACTGTTTTTATCGAGCAGCAGTCAATGAGGCGGCAGAGGAGGCGGTGACAACGAGGGCGATAGGTGGAGCACTGGTGGTAGGTGAGGCAGGGTTGCTTGAAGAGGCCATTACAGACAACAATGAGGTGCAAGAAAGAAAGCTTGGTAAAAGAAGGGTTGGGAATGAAGATGGAGAACCACAACCACGGGTAGTGGTGCAACAGATGAGAAAGGGAGGAGAATAAGTAAAGAACTGGACAACAATGGAGGTTTTTGCACAAGTTTCTCTCTCTAAGGAATACGGGAGCTTGAAGAAGAAGGAAAAAGAAGGGTTTGAAATAAAAGAGACGTTTGAAGCCTTTTAAACCTGTCTTTTGAGTTTCCCACTATCGCACGTGCAAGGCCACCTATAATCATTTCAAATGAACACGTGGCACTTCGAGAAGTGTTTTGACAGCTGAAAAGAAAGCCTACGTCATTTACGAAGTGACACCTGGGGAATAGAAAGGGTTTCCTTCCTAAGCAAGTTCGAGTTTTGGCACCAAAATTTTTGTCAGACATATCCAGTAACTCTCAACGGAAAAGATGTTCCAATGGTTCAAAAAAGCTACGATGTCCCCTCGCCACAAGTTCAAACATTGTTCAAATGGTGACTCAGCTACATCCGGGATAATTTATACTTTTTCGAACATAGCGAAGCATTGCAAGGGAGAATTTCACTCACCAAGAATTAAACTGTGTATTTGAGAAGGTTAGTAGGCCTTTCGGGAGAATTTCAAATATTAAAGCTAGAACAGTTGAGGCTCAGCATGAGGAAAAAGTGGCGATGCCCCTTTGCCCAAGCACAAATAAGTCATGGCGCTTCAGCTCAGGTAGAACGGGGAGAATTTTACTTTTTCTTGGAGATTATAACGCTGTGGATCTAACGAAGGAAAGGAGGCCAAGATTTTTTTCACACAAAGAGGGTTCCTCGGATCGAGAAGTTTTTGTGCAGAAATTTCTTGTTCCCATAATAAATCTCTCCACGAAGGGGAAAATGTAGAGGGGTCATCAAGGTAATCCTGAGATTAGGTATAATTCCCTAATTAGCAACAATGTTTGGGATTAAGCAACCGAGGCAGCTCAAGCGTGGCAACTCAGCGAAGCAGCTTAGCGTGGCAACTCATACTTTAGCTTGTTGTGTTAGTCATATTGTATCTTTGTTTATATTGATTGTAAGATATAACGGTTGTAATGATGTAATGAGAATAATAAAGAGTTTTAGTGTGAGGTCAAATGGTACTCGCGAGAGACCAGGCTTGGCAGGGCCTGGGAGAGCTTTCATGCTCTATCGAATGACCTCGCCGTGGGAACTTTAGAGGGACCTGGTTGGGAGGATTGAGAAGTGAGGCACCGTTCGGGCTTGTCCTGACCATCTTAGATACACCTGGTAAAACACCGAAGGACCCTGATCATGGAACGTCGGGCGGAGCATCTTGGAGTTCCATCGGGCGTTGAGTTGTGAACCAAACAACCCTCTTCTTAATGTCACATCTAATGTAGGTGATGTTACTAGCCATCTAAATAATGTCATACCTACACTTGAGTAAACCACCGTGGTATTTGGGGTTGTCAGGCAGTTGGTGATCCACCTCTGCGACAACAGCCCCCTGACACATAGTGGTTAGGCAAAAGGCATGTCTTGGCATTTAATGTTTATGACATGGATACAACTAGTGCATCAGGCATTTAATGCTGTGACATAAAGTATGAGGGATATCTTTCATAGTCTTTAATAACTGAGTTGCCTCGGGGGTGGTGTGGGGGATATTTAAGGACCCCAACCACCCTTGATGAGAGGATGATCTTTTGAGAGTTTAAGAAGTTATTACTAGAGAGAATACACATCAGAGAGAATTATTACAAACTAGAGGTCTTATTCACTCACCATTGTCACTTATTACGAAGCTTTTAATACGTGACAGAGCTTCTTTAGGGTGTTTAGTGTGTTTGCCTACCTATCAAGGTGTATCTAGGGTGCTTACTTCTCTCTCCCTCTAGCTAAGTTACTTCTAAGTTCATTACTATCCTCTGAGTTATACACGAGAGATTTGTGAGTTTAAACTGAGTCTATCTTCATTAGGTTTGTGTTCGCATGTCCTATCATTAATCCAAGGTTTTGGCCAATTAACTTATCATTACCGTACTCAAAAGGGGTTACGCCTCCATCTTATCTAAACTACCCTCTTACAATATATATACATATATTTGTTCTTAGTGGCGTATTATTCCACATGCGTTATCATTCCATCATAACGGTCAACGTAAGGATAATCGCTTAAATCCTATTTTCTAATATTTTTATACCTTCCTACGGATGACTCGATTTACCTCTTCCATGGTGCAAGTCGATGATTCCTATCGCCACTATATATACACATGCACACATATCACGGGGAAAATAAAGGAAAATAACAAAAATCCATGAGAGACCGAAATGGCGGAATGGGTGCCTAACACCTTCCCATTTCGAAACTTAGCCTCCAGACCCTTTTTGAATCATTTTGGTTTCGTATGCATCAGTATGTCTTTGGATGCTGTCCTTCGGGATGGCTTCCCCTTTTCTTTTGTCTGTTTTGAGTAAAATAGACTAGCGACTCTAATCTCTCTACATTTTTACACCTCACCCAAATGATGTCGGTCGAAGCTCTCCCGCGAGGGACGCATGGGACCTAGGATCCTCCCTCACGCGCCCACCTGCCGCGAGGATCGGGGGATGGCCACAGTGGCGACTCTGCTGGGGATTATCTTTTGATGGCTAGACTCGATTTACATGGATGTTATGTTTGTTTATATTTTCCCCATTTTTTCATGTTACCCTTTTCCATGTATCTCCCATACTTATGCTTCTATTCACACACTTGTAGAAAATTATCCATGTATACTTCGCACCATGTGCACCTAAGATCGCATATATCCACATGTTGCATGCGTCGTCCATCCATACTTGGTGAACCATTGGTACTTGTACTTTGCTCCCTGTTTGGTATAATCGAAAAAGACATTCTCATAAGATACTAATAAGAGAATCATGCATTATTCACACGACATCACCAAAGAGCATTGTTATTGACCAAATTTTTACCCAGTAACTGGAGGGTCACTTCGTGATGGGCGGTGGTCCGACAGGGCGCAGTTAGCCTAAGCTATATGACTCTCACCTTCCATTGGCCAAGTACCTTCGACGTATATTGAACGGTTCCCCCACATCGTACCGCTTGATCAAAGTTATGACGGGAGGTATATCGCAGGGAACTCATTTACGTACGCCGAGTATATCGAATTTTCTCTCACACGTACCGTCCCCACGAGGTGTATGGTGAGGCAATTCATGTACACTTAGGTATATCAAATGGCTTGTCCACACGTACCGATTACCCGCAAGAGCAAGACGTATATCTTGGAAGCCACGCCAAAGGGGGGAACCCATTATGAGTCTACCTATCGCCCGAATTTTTGTGCATTTTTTAAATGGGACCCTGCCCGTGAGCCTAATCACAAGTCTAGCCATAGCTTTGTATATATTACAAAACTAATTTTTCCAGGCTCAGGTCCCGTCCGACATTTCATTTTGCATTTAGGAGAGTTAATACAAGTGAAAACATAATAATTATAATAATGATGCTGAGACCGTCTCCAAAAAGAAAATTCTAATTTTTTTATCCAAAATCCAAAAACATTTTTTCCTTTACTTATCAAAAATCCAAAAAAAATTCTATTCTCTTTATCAAAAATCCAAAAATATTTTGTCTTTCAATCTAAAAAAAATGTCAAGAATATATTCATCCCTTTTCTTTCTCAAAAATAAATCCCATTTTACGCCTTCTCAGGTCGATCGCAAGACCTTGGCCTGGCTCCTTATTAGCCGGAGTTCCATCTGTTCCCCTGTTACTCATTCCGAGTCTGGAATCCATCCGCTTTCCATGGAGAACACATATCAAGTACCCGTTGTGCAGCCAGACGGCAGTCCTAGCTCAGCTTGTGTCCAAGATTGACAACCTCCAAACTGAGGTTCGAGAGATGTAACGAAACTAGGTTCCCGTTCCTCAAGAATCCGAGGCCCTATTCCCTCATGCTATGGATCCACCAGAGACCATATGGGTTCCTGAAGAGTATCAGCATGCTCCACGTGCCACTCCTATTAATGGGCCTCCACCTGCCCAACTTCCAATGCCGAACTTTGCCCATCCTGGGGATAACTTGCATATGATCATTGATCCCAAAGAAGAAGAGCTGAACAAAGTCAAAGAAGACCTCAAGATTCTAACCAAGAAGTTTGAGCAAGTCAGAATCTCAGGAAATTACGTGGACTACACCCACATGTCTCCTTATCCTAAAACGAGGTTACCCGAGAAGTTCAGGATGCCAAATATCGAGAAATTCGAATGAAGTGGACCCCCGAATGTTCATCTCCAAAGTTATCATCGTTCCATAACTCTACTAGGGTCTTCTGAAGAAGTGATGGCCCAATTGTTTCAGAAAACTTTGAAGGATAACACCCTCCGATGGTTTTAGTCTCCCGAAGAGTCCAGAATTCGTAGCTGGGAGGATGTATCCCAGGAATTCATGTCACAGTACAAATACAATGAAGAGCTTGAGGTCACCCGCCAAGATTTAGAGCTACTCAAACAGAACCTGGAGAATCAGTCAGTAACTTCATCGCTCAATGGAGGGAAAAAGCAACAACCATGACCAATCAGACATCTGAGGAAGAACAAGTCAGCATAGTGAAGAAGAATTTCTTACCCCATATTCGAGAAATGATGGGAGGACAATACTATCCCCACTTTCAAGCACTCAGAGAAGCAGGAGTAGAAATCGAAGAAGGTCTTGCTAAAATAGATGACGAACCAAAGAATGTGTCCGGACAATAAGCCTGTCACTGTTACAGTCTCAACCATCAACAACATCTCTCAATCGATTACATCATGGGCACCGAAAATCTGCCCTGTCTTAGTCCGAAAGGAATACACCGATATCCATGCTCCCCTCTTCAACGTTTATCAAGCCTTGTTGAGCCGAAACCTTACCAAACCCTTGGGTCCCCGTCCTTTTCCAAATCCGCTCCCAAGATACTTCAAGGCAGATGCCCATTGCGCCTTTTACCAAACTGCTGGCCATACCATCGACCAATGCTTTCACCTTCGAAACATAATCCAAGGTCTAATTGACCGGGGTACCATCGCCCCACCAACCAATCCTAATCCAAACACTACTCACAACCCACTTCCAAATCATTCTAATGCCATCTTTCCAGAAGAGAACCCAGAATTCGATCCCTCAACTCAAATCACACCCATATACTTTCTTAAACCTCTCTAAATTTGCCCATATTTCCTCCTACACCCTGATAGCCTCGCTGATCAGGCACTCTCACTCCTTACCAGAGCATGCATCGTTATCCGTACCCATTCTGAAAATGGAAGCATGGAATTATCATAAGTGTGATAACAACTCCTAGAGTTCGGGCAGAAATTTCCCTCACAGATGGTCATTGATTGCCATAGGTTCAGTACACTGTTCTTGGAAGCACGAAAATGGGCCCGAGAGTCAGATAGTTAGGTAGTACCAACCGATGAAGTAAGCCTGGATGATGTCATCCAAATCATAGCAGAATTATTCAGGCAAACTAACAACATTTACAGTATGATCGAGTTACTTGATGCTCTGAAGCTACAGGGGTGCCTAGTACCTTCAACCTTACACATCCCCACAGAATGGGATGATCTGTATGAAGAAGCCGTTGAAGTTTTGGAATGCATAGACTTTACATGGAAAGACATAATTGTTTCCACCGAATGGGGGAAGAATTCAGAGATTCGAATGAAGAACAAGCTTTCGAGAAAATAGGCCCGGTAGCCGATATGTGTGGAATGATATCATTTGAAGAACTCCTTGGAGAAATAAATAAGGTGGAAAAACAGCCCGAGATTGATGAGGAAACGAGATTCATGTTTTTCCCTTCTTCAGTAAATCACATAACCAGATCAGGGAGGCATTACCAGATCCCAAACTCACTACCATCCAATGACAAAGGGAAGGGCATTGAAAACCTTCCTATGCCAGAAATGACCCCGGAGGAGAGCAAGATCCTCGATCAACTGAAGAAATCTCAAGCTAACATCACTCTATGGGGATTTTCATGTCTTCTCAGCTACACATAAATGTTTTGATCAAGTTGCTCACTGGACCCACAGTTTCTCCTTCTACCACACTAGAAGAAGTGGTAAATTTGGTCGGATCCTTGACCTCTACCCGAATGCTATCCTTTTCCAAAGAAGAAATCCCAAGATTGGGCCAAACCACAATCATGCACTCAACATCTCCGTCGAAGTTATGGGGAAGTTCGTACCACTCTCTCTTGTCGACAATGGATTCGCCTTCAATGTCTGCCCACTGAAAACCTTTAAATGTTTACATCTGAAAGAAAGCGACCTCGCTCCAACCTCCGCTATTGTGCATGCCTACGATAATACCCGTCGGGAGGTGATGGGATCCATAAAGCTTCTAATAGGGGATAACCCTATAAACCCCATCGTCGAATTACAAGTTATTGACATCCTAGCTTGTTTCAACCTATTGCTAGGACAACCTTGGCTCCACAGTATCAAGGGCGTGTCTTCCTCACTCCAGCAGAAATTAAAGTTCTTCACCGACGAACGGGTCATTACCATCTTGGGCTACGACGACAATGCCGATGGTGTAAGTACCAGCAGTCCAATCCTTGAGATACATCATGGGTCAAATGATATGCTCCTATCAGGATTTCAAGTTGAACAACTTCTACTCCCGACATGGGATAACTTCAAAGAAAGGGTTTGTTCAGAATATGACCCTTATGAAACGTCAATGTGATTTAGATGTTCAGAAACATGCACTTCATGCCCGGACTGGTGCTAGGGAAAAGACATCAAGGGATACTTGAGCCCATTGAACTAAAGAAGGCTTTCCCTCCTTATGGTTTGGGGTATAAACCGTCAGAACAAGAGCTCAGAATGATCCGCCAGTCATAACTAAAGAGAAGACTAGACCGCATCCAGACTATCCTAGGTGACTCCTTAAACGGATGATTCATCAAAGAGGGTGAGTACTTCCCCTTTTGTGTCTTTTTAGAACCATGGTATGACCATATAGACAAGAAGATGAAGCCTGGAATGAAGATCTTTTCCAAGATAACTACCCTTGGGCCAAAGGTTCCCAACACAAAGTATAATTGCCCATCAAAAATACCGAAAAGACTGAGGAAAGTGACTCTAAAGATTCCTTCAACTTACAGACACTGGGGCTGACACTCTACATGGTTCATTCAGGCACTACATCACTGGATCCATCCCACCTGATTAAAGCTACTGATACACCTCTCCTCAACTGGCATGCTGCGCCAGTTCTACATGCTGAAATCTCCCCTAATCCTAATGTTTTCCCCTTTTCTTCTGTTGTTGTCTATCCTTGTTTAAATGTAATCGAGTCTTCTTTTGATGAGGTTCTCAATGCTATTTTTCCTATCAATGAAATAAACGAAGATTTTGAGTATCTTATTGTGCCTTACATTAACTGTTTGGATTCTAATCAAACTTTGGATGATGATGATTTTGTAAATGAACAATTCTTAACTGATCTAAATAAGGTTAATAATAAACAACATAACGGCGTTCAAGTTAATGAAGAAGAGAATGTTGTTGTTAAGCTCGGTTCTAGTAGCCAACTGCACGAGATTAGTATAGGGGCTACCTTCGATGAGCATGAGAGTGCACAACTCGAAGAATTGCTAAAAGAATTTATGGATGTCTTTGCAGGGTCTTACGATGATATGCCCAATATTGATCCTGAAATAGCTCAGCACGAGATTCCCACTCCCCCAGATTACAAGACGGTCAAACAAAAGTTAAGAAATCTCCACACCGAATGGTCGCTCAAGGTCAAAGAAGAGGTGGTCAAACTGTTGAACGTAGTCTTCATTCGTGTGATCGAATATCCCACGTGGCCAGCCAACATAGTGCCCGTGCCAAAATAAGGAGGAAAAGTTCGGATGTGTGTAGACTATCGAGATTTGAACAAATCCTCTCCAAAGGATGATTATCCGCTACCCAATATCGATATAATCGTGGACAACACAGTCAGTCATGCTCTCAATTCATTCATCGACAGGTTTGCCGAATATAACCAAATCAAAATGCACCCAGACAACCAAGAAAAAACCGCATTCATCACCCCTTGGGGAACCTTTTGCTACACTGTCATGCCATTTGGTCTCAAGAACGTTGGGGTTACCTACCAGAGGGCTGCCACAACCATCCTGCATGATCTGATTCACAAAGAAGTTGAGGTATATGTGGATGATATGATTATCAAGTCCAAAACTAGATAAGGTCATGTTCCAGCTCTCTGAAAGTTCTTCGAACGACTGCGACAGTATCAGATGAGACTCAATCCGCAGAAATGCATCTTCGGCATTACAAAGGGAAAACTCTTGGGATTTATGGGCAGTGAGAAGGGGATATAAGCAGATCCCGCCAAGATGAAAGCCATACTTGAGATGCCACCTCCCCGAACAGAGAAAGAAGTCTGAGGTTTCCTCAGGAAATTACAATACATCAGCCGGTTCATCAGCTAGTTAACCTCCATCTGTGAACCTATCTTAAAACTCCTCCGAAAGGATTCAACTAAAGTTTGGAATGAGGCATGCTAAGAAGCTTTTGACCGAATCAAACAATATCTGACCCAACCCCCGGTACTCCTGCCACCATAACCTGGTCTCCCCTTATTCCTATACCTAACCATAATCGATACTATAGTTACGGCTTTGCTAGCCTAATACCTTAAAGATTCCCGTAAAGAAAGAATTATCTATTATGCCAGTCGCAAATTGGTTGGGCATGAGGTTAACTACACTGCTTTAGAAAAGGCGTGTATCGCACTTATCTGAGTCACCCAAAAGTTGCGGCACTACATGCTCGCCTTCCCCATAAAACTTGTATCCCGAATGGACCCCATCAAATACCTTCTTGAGAAACCCACCTTGTCCAGCTGAATAGCCCTATGGTTGATGCTCCTAGTCAAGTTCGATATCGTGTACGTCACGCAGAAAGCCATGAAAGGAAGAGCCATCTCTGACTACCTCACTAATTACCCCGTAGAAGAAGCTGATGTCTGGATCTCCAAATTCCCAGATGCTTTGCACCGCTCAAGACAACCTTCGATGGAAAATGTTCTTTGATGGCGCTGCCAATAAGAAGGGATATGGCATTGGGATACTTCTGATCTCCCCAAATGACTCCCACACTCCCATCGCCATCAAGTTGGGTTTCCCTTGCACCAATAACATGACTGAATACGAGGCATGCACAGTAGGCCTCAAAGTTTCTCTCAAGAAAGGTATTCAATGCCTAGACGTCTACGGGGATTCTGCCCTCATCATCGATCAAGTGCTCAGAAAGTGGAGAGTCAAGGATGAGAAACTTCAACCTTTCCATGCCCACTTAGAAGAAATAGCCTCCCAATTCCAAGATATCACCTTCCATTACCTACCTCGAGCAAAGAATAACCTAGTTGATGCCCTTACTACCTTGGCCTCCATGGTCGACATGCCCGAAGGAATCATAATGACCCCCTTCCTTGTTCAAAATCAAGACAAACCAACCCACTGCTACCACATTGAGCTCGTCATCACAGAAGATATCGAGCTAGCTAATTGTTGGTACTATTAAATCTGGCGCCTCCTCAAGCATGGTAGGTATCCTGAGGGTTCCAACAAGAAATATCGAGAAACCCTTCAAAGACTCGTCACCCAGTACATCATCTGTCATAAAGCACTGCACAAAAGGAACTTCGATGGAACTCATCTGCACTGCATCGCAGGGGCTGACATTGGAAAGATAATATAGAAGATCCACAATGAGTAATGCAGACCCCATATGAACGGTCACATGCTTTCCAAAAAGATCATTCGATAAGGCTACTACTAGACCACCATGACCCAGGATTGCACCGCCTATGTACGGAGATTCCTCAAATGCCAAAAATTCTCCAACCTTCAGCATTTGCCTCCATGTGAATTATACAACATGACCTCTCCTTGGCCATTCTCCACCTGGGGCATCGACATCATAAGGAAGGTTACACCGAAGGCTTCCAATGGGCATGAGTTCATCCTAGTTGCCATTGATTACTTCACCAAATGGGTCAAAGCGGAGTCATACGCAGTGCTGAATGCAAAGAAAATGGACAAATTCGTCAAGAAAAACATTATCTATCGGTATGGGGTCCCGCATGAGCTAGTATAAGATAACGGGTTGCATTTCGAGGCAGAAGTAACAGAGGTGGTCAACGAGTATGGGATTCAGAGACATAAATCTTCTCCATACCGACCTCAGACCAACGATGCAGTTGAAGGCGCCAACAAGAACTTCAAAGCCATCATCAACAAGATGACCGAAAGCTAACGGGATTGGGCCGACCGGATCTCATACGCCCTCTGGGGCTACCGAACCTCAATTCGAACCTCTACATTGGCTACCCCTTACTCTCTAGTTTACGATATGGAAGCAGTCCTACCCGTGGAGCTGGAAATACCCTCATTACGCGTCATGCTTAAAAGCAAGGTCAACGAAGAAGACTGGTGCCAAAGACATCTTGACGAGCTGACCCTCCTAGACGAAAGGAGATTAAATGTACTATACCACATACAAGGGTACCATCACCAAATAGCACATTCATTCAATAAGAGAGTCAAGGACCGCGGTGTTCGAGAGGGGGACCTAGCCCTCAAAGAAATCATAGAACCCATCTGGGACCCCAGAGGGAAATTCAAGCCCAATTGGAGCGGCCCCTACATTGTCAAGAAGATCTTGTCCGGTGGTGTCGCCATGCTTATCGACTTATATGGGGAAGAGACGGCTAGTCCAATCAACCTGGAATGTTTCAAGAAGTTTTACCCCTAGTCCAAAATCTCGGCACGTTACGACTCTTCTCGTCTCCCTTTTATTCTAAAAATAAAAATAAAAAATCTCTTCATTTCCCCCTGCCCAGAACTATGTGGGCCTGATCCTCTGCAAATAACCATTTTCAAACAAAGTATAAAATTTCAAAACCCCAGAGGTATGTAGGCAGCTCATACACCTTACATGAGCACGACCCTTTCTTTTTCACAAAATACTATTCTTTTCTTACCTCCAAGAACGACAGTTCATTCTAACATATATTTGAACAAAAGGATTATGTATGCCTTAGAGATCGGTATAGATAATTCAAACAATACAAAATTCATCGAAAGGCACAACTGGATGATCGGAAACTTATTTATTTAACTAATAAGAAATTACGGTATGGATTACATAAGAAAAGGAACGGATAACTCCCTTACCCCTACCCTCCTAAAAAATCCAAATAAAATCCCCACATTTATCCCCAATTACACAATAAACTCTCAATGAGTCCTATCCACAACTACCAGAGGAGCCTGCTCCGTTATCATCATCTGCATCCTGGGGTCCCCAAGTTTCCCCTGCCTGAATAGAGTGTCGCAGACACTCCATGGATCGATAAGCTCGAACCAGCTTCGAAAAAACCACAACATCTCCTTCCATGGTGTTAAAAGATACAAGCCACTTTTGTCCAGTCTCCACTGCCAACATCTTGCTAACTACTATACTCCACATCCACTTCATATAATCCCTAGAGATATGCCAAACTCTCCCCACAGACTGAGAGGGACGGGTCGACGGACGTCGACTCTCCCACAGAGAGCCAAGCCGCAGGCGCAGATGCTCGGTCAAATCCTCTATCGAAAAGAAATTTAGTGTCTGAGGTGGCACGACCTGTGCCCAACCAAATTAGCGCAGGAGCCGCCAAGGGAAATAAAAAGAGGTCTGGCTGAGAACAACCAGCCGCACATACGGGTATTCTCCTAGCTCCAGAACAGGCAGCAACTGTCCCCACCAAGGCACTGACCAGTATAGATTCCGAGCCCCATGCTCCACAAGACAATTCTCCCAGCTCTCAATATCCAGGCCCACGCTGAAGAAGTGACGCAAAAAGAAGTTGGGTAAAGCCGACAAAGGATATTCTGGAAAAGTCACCAGGTGGAGTCTTTCAGGCAACCACATGAATAGCATCACGGGGTTACCCCGCAGGATGTCAGAACGACCTTCTCGTCAGGATCCAGACCGTTCAAGGTCTCTGCCAGTATCACCGCCATAGGATTGTGACGGTATGACATCCATGATGTAATGGCTGTAAGTTGTGGATCCACCAGCAATTCCCCAGTCACCAGCAGTAATTTTGAAACCAGGCCTAGAACCACGGCTCCAACATATCTAGCATCACCTACTTCCCACAAATTCACAGACTGCAACATCGTCGGGAGGGAGATCATTCCTCCAGTAACCAGTGATCTAGTCGCCGAAGGCAAAATACGAAGAAACCTGACCAGCAAATCCCTGGGAGAATGGGAAAATTTGGGTAAAGCCGCAGCAACATTGGGATTTATCCCCAGCATGGCAGAAAATTCCTCGTAGGTAGGAAAAATTTCATCCAACCCAAAGAGGAATAATGGTCTTCGGGGTACCAAAATTGTACGGCCGCCATCAACGTGTTCCACTGAATCGACCGATTGGGCCACAAAGAGACTCGACACATGTTGAAAACATCGTAGTCGACATTATAAGAGAACATCACGTCCAAGGCTTCGAGGTAGTTAGCAAACTCAATGCTACCAGGGAGAGCCATCTTGCAGGACTAAGAGATAGTAGGCAAGTAAGTAAGAATGTGAAGGAGTGATGAAAACACTCTACCCTTACCCCTTTTATACTTGAGAACCCTCACAAAAGACATAACCCTTGCAGAAATCGGAAGGAATCCTACCCCACAAGGTACAAGAAGCTGAAGAGGGCACTAATCAAAAGCTTTGAATTGATGGGACTAGACTTAACTGCCGATAGGCATGGCAAGGGGCTTGCCGATCAGTAACCCCCCATTTTTGGAAATTTTCTTTTTTCCTTTTTTTTATAAAAATCAGAAAAACCCAATAAAAATAAAATTGATATTCTCAACAGAATTTCAAAAAAATCCTCTTCCACCCCTATATAATTTCCCAATTTTAAAATTTTCCTTCAAAAAATCCTAAAAATATCTCTTTTTACGGTCTCAGCAGCAAAGTAAAAAGCGCATGAGCATGAATTCACTCATCCATCATTAACAAAGAACTCCATTGCATTGCATATATATTTGTTCTCTGTGTTACATCAAATTTTGCAGGAAATAAAGGAAAAGAAAAAAAACAATGGGACTCAGCCCGAACCCACATTCTCTCTCTCTCTCTCACCTACCCTTCACCCCACTCTCTAGGAGCTTCCACCCCTGCGATGCGCTCCCTTTCCCTACGGCGAGATGACGCACCACCACTACCCGAGCTAGAGTCCTCCCCGGACGAAGCAGACGGCACCAAGCAAGAAGGAACCGGGACCGCATCCCGAATATGGACAGTCGTCGAAGATATCTAGTCTCTGATGTCCCTCAGCCAAGTGGTTGACACACGAACTTGCTGCAAGTAAAAGGAAAAATCAGTATCAAAGCGAAAAGGATCAAAATAGAAAAGAAAGAAAGAAAAGAATAGAAAGGTATACCATAGGATGAAGAACCTCCTCTGTCAAACCCAACTCCTACGGATCCATCGCGTGAGGATTATACAACATAGGCATCATCCCTCCATTAGCCCGTCGGATGTTGTATGAAGGGGTATGCAATCGAACAAAGGGAACCTCTGAAGTCATCGCCACCGCAGACATCGACAGACCACCGCCGCTGTGGGAAGACCCCACCGCCCGACTCGAACTCACAGGAGGGAAAGACAAGGCATCATATATGTTGGGTTCCATCAACCAGCTCGTCAGAAAATCCATATAGTCATACAACATAGTCGTATCAGTGTACAACAAGTAGGACTCACCGATTAGAGCCGTAATCCTCGCATCTTCCAGCAGTAGTCGCTCCCACCTCATAGACGTAGGAGGCTGCGCAGGTGGCACCATCACCTCCTCCTCCGTAATTTTCTGAACCACCCACTCCCCCAGATACCAGGAATGGCCGAACTCATGCGCCAGCAAATGCCTCATCTGTGCATTCAACCCGGTCACCCCCGTATCCTGAATGGCTGTCCCCCGAGGGTAAAAAGTCACCTAAAAATCCCCAACAAGCATAAGTCAATACAAAATCAAAACATGCCAAAAACCAAGGCTGAAAAGGAAAGAGTCTTACCCTACCACTGGTCAGGCCATTTAAGACCTGACGCACCGCCTCCAAAGAGAGAGATCTCTTCGACTGCCGATTGGCCTTGTGCCATCGATATAATTGACAAAAGTCTCCAACAGTCTCGTCCTTCAAGGCAACCAGCTGGGTATTGCACCCAATCACCTCATAGAACCACGTCTACCAAAGATAAAAATTCACAATAAAAAGAGAGAGGCGTAAGAAAAATGCGAATTCTTGAAAGGAAAATACGCAAAATTAAAGGATACCTCGAGGAGATACGTGGCTCTAGTAAAAGTTTGTCGACAGCATCGGCTGAATGCATCCAAAGAAAAATAGAGGGTCGCCAAAGCCAGACTCCCCCAATCATAGAGAGGGATGGTCGAAAACATCCTCAAATACAGCAAGAACCACAAATGGACGACGTCGCCACTCGACGCCACCATGAAACCTCCCAGCACCAGCAAAATGAACAACCGGGCCATCTGCCTCACCTGTAGCCCATCCTCCACATCAACCACCCTACTTAGTAAGACATACTTCAGCAAGGACAGCCAGATGGAATCCCCAGACAGTATCCTCCCTACATCATCGAGCGCCGCCCTCATCGCCTCCGGCCTCACCCGTAGAGAATGATCCACCACTATCTACTCCCCATTGCAATCTAGCCCCATCAACTGCTTCACGTCTATAGGAGTCACGGTCATCTCCCCAAAACCGAAATGGAAGGTGTGGGTAGTATCCCACCATCTCTTCCCCAAAGCACATAAGACCGCTGTCGACCGAGGTGTCTCATCCAGTGAAGATGCCAACCTCCCAAAACCCGCTCATGATACCACCCAATGCACCACAGGTGGAAGATGCTCCCAGACGTCCTTAAGCCCCGTCGTCCCACGGGTACGCATGTTCTTCAAAGAGATATCAGAATGTCAAAAGAAGAAACCTTGTCAAAATTCAAGAAGGAAGAAAAAATCACCAAAAAGAGAAGAATGGAAAAATTCAGGTTGCTTACATAACCGTCGGGGCTCACCACCTTAGAAGACCGATGACGTAACGACTCCCGTAGCAAAGTTCACTCATCCGCAACCGGCTCAAATGCATCAAAGGAGTTCGCACTCCCCAAAGCAAGAGGCGCCCTGGCCCTCCACTCCACGTTCGCTCACTCATCAATAGTCAACCATTCCCTATGCGCTGCAGTGCTCACAAAGGCAGCCATTTCTTAGAGATCATAACGCTAGAACTATTTACCGAGGAAAATCACAAAAAGTAAGAAAGCAAGAAGCTGTGAAAAATGAGGGGAATTCGCCCCCTTTATATAGGATGCCAAGGGTCATGCCGATCGGTATTGACCTCCCACCCACTGATCGGCACTAACCCCTTACCTTACCGAGGGAGTTCAAAAGTTCGTCCCACTGCCGAATGGCACCCTCTGCACCATGACGACCTGCACCCCCCTTAAAATTTCGTACAAAAATTCCAAAAAAATACCAGACAGCCTTGAAAAATTCTCAGAAAATTTCTAAAAATCCTAGGAGGGATTTAGAACATTTTCACCAAGAAAATTTCACACTCCCTCAAGCGAAACCCCTATTTCCCCAGGGGAACTCTCAAAAACCAAGTAAAACACCTCTCGGCAACATCCCGGGAGGATCTCTAAAGATCATCCCCATGCCCCAAAGGCCTCAATTTTCCCCAAGCAATACATCCAAACCCTGGGCCACCTAAATCTCCCCAGTGAAATTTTGGCTATTCCTTCAAAGGATGAAAAAGATTTCCTCAGCAGTCAGCTCCCCAGCCCAAAACAAAACCACAAGATAAATCTCCCTGACAGAGCTCCCTAAGAACATATCTACATAAGCCCGCAGAATTGGCTTCGACACGCAGAATTGGTCATCTCAACTTAAGCCCGCAGAATTGGCTTTGACCCACAGAATTGGCCATCCCTACTTAATCCCTCAGAATTGTCTTTAACCCCCAGAATTGGTCTCCTCCACCTTAAGCTCGCAGAATTAGCTTCGGTCCACAGAATTGGTCATCTCTACTTAAGCCCGCAGAATTGGCTTCGACCCATAGAATTGGTCATCTCAACTTAAGCCCTCAGAATTGGCTTCGACCCACAGAATTGGTCATCCCACCTTAAGCCCGTGAAATTATCTTCGACTCGCAGAATTGGTCATCTCTACTTAAGCCTGCATAATTAGCTTCGACTCGCATAATTGGTCACCTCATCTTTAAGCCCGCAGAATTGGCTTCGACCCGTAGAATTGGTCATCTCAACTTAAGCTCGCAGAATTGGCTTCGACCCACATAATTGGTCATCTCTACATAAGCCCATAGAATTAGCTTTGACCCGTAGAATTGGTCATCTCAACTTAAGCCTGCAGAATTGGCTTCAGCCCGCTGAACTGGTCATCCCACCTTAAGCCCTCAGAATTGGCTTCGACCAGTAGAATTGGTCACCTCATCTTCAAACTCGCAGAATTGGCTTCGACCCGCAGAATTGGTCATCCCACCTTAAGCCCTCAGAATTGGCTTCGACCCGTAGAATTGGTCATCTCATACTTAAGCCCGTAGACTTGGCTTCGACCCGCAGAATTGGTCATCTCTACTTAAGCCCTCAAAATTGGCTTCGACCCACAGAATCGATCACCCTCATCTTCAAGCCCTCAGAATTGGCTTCAACCCGCATAATCGGTCGTCCCCAACACCTCCTCAGGAATTGGCCTAAACCTTTCCTCCAAACTATTCCTTAGGTCCTCAGAATCGACCTCGACCCACCGAATTGGTTATCCCCAGCACACTTTATAGGTCCTCAGAATCGGCCTCGACCCACTGAATTGGTCATCCTCGCTCCCTTAGGTCCTCACAATCGGCCTTGACCCACAGAATTGGTCGTCCTCCCTCAAAAGCATCATGAGGTGTCTATTCGACGGCTATCGTTTATTCCAAACTCACTCGTCAAGGGGCTCTATAGACACCCCATGTTGTTACTCCCCTAAACTCTCCTTAGGTCCCTAACACCTATCTTCATTACTACAAACCCAGGTCATACCACGAGTACTGACCTAGAAGCCACCGGGTGCTCCCGGTCTTTGTTTGACCTAATTCAACTCTTTAACTCGACCCATACTGAATGAATATACGAAGGTCATTGAAACCCCTTTCCAATGGTCCGTCCTGTGCGCGATTCGGACTTATGGTACGGACGAACGATCCATTTTAGTCCGAAAGGTCACCGAATGCTTCCAGGGCTCGGTTGACCGAAGTTAACTCCCCAAACTAGATCAAACTCTTTGGAATGTCGAAGTACATCTCCTAAACTTTCCAACGGTCCGCTCTGTGCGCAATTCGGACCTACCATGCGGACGAACGATCCGTTTGCATCCGATAATTCCCCGTCCAATGGATCGATGAATGCTTCCGAGCCAAATTTGACCCAAAGTCAACTCCTAAACTCGGGATCAGTCCAAATGACTTTTAAAGGTCTCTGAATTAACTTTCCAACGGTCTACCCCGTTCACGATTCTAATCAATGGTTTGCATTTTGCAGCCAATTTTCCAAAAAGGCCTGAAAGACACTGCCAAACGACAGGTCCCAGACCCTACCTATCGATAGTGTGCCTAAACGCACCTGCCAATTGGTGGTAATAGGTCTATGCCGATCGGCAATGCCCTGGGCCTATAAAAAGGAGGCCTGACCTCACTTGCAAGGAGAGCCCAAATCTGATAGATATCACTCTCAATAAATCCAGAAAACCTCTCTCGAAGTCAGCGTGATTTTCACACCCAAATCCCTGTCCAACCTTCACTTTTCATCAAACTTAGTGAATTCACTACCCTCCATCATCATCCAAGTCTAAGGGCTACTCTCCAACATTCAAGATCTTCAAGAAGGTCTAATTTTCTCAACTCTCTCCTTAAATTCCCATAAATTCACAAAAACTTTTTTATTACTTAGAACTTTCATTATCTCATCTCACACATCCTAATATACTTTTTATTTAGTATTATTACACATCTCTTATTTTCATATAAATAAAAATCTAAAAAAATCAAGAAAACGAGGGTTTGCTCATAAATTCCAAACGGGAATTCTCATACTTTTCTTACACTTTTCTTACAACTAAAACAGTTTTTCTACACACACACACACACACACAAATAAGAGAATCCACCGGTTGAAATTATGGGATAAATCCCACCCCTCGTTTTGCATGCGAACTACGTGTACTTTGATGCCTCTATAGGCTACGTAGGCGTCTCGGGATAAAACTCGAGACTCAAGTCCTATTTTTACTTTGTCTCTCATTTTTTATTTTCTCTAAACTCCACTCTCTTATATTATATATATATACATATATTTGTTCTTAATCGCATATTATTCCACATGCATTATCGTTCCATCATAATGGTCAACGTAAGGATAATCGCGTAAATCATATTTTCTAATATTTTTATACCTTCCTACGAATGACTCGCTTTACCTCATCCATGGTGCAAGTCGATGATTCCTATATCCACTATATATGCACATGCACACATATCACGGGGAAAATAACAAAAACCCATGAGAGACCGAAAGGGCGGAATGGGTGCCTAACACCTTCCCATTTCGTAACTTAGCCTTCGGATCCTTTTTGAATCATTTTGGTTTCGTATGCATCAGTATGTCTTTGGATCCTGTCCTTCGGGATGGCTTCCCCTTTTCTTTTGTCTATTTTGAGTAAAATAGACTGGCGACTCTAATCTCTCTACATTTTTACACCTCACCCAAATGACGCCGGCCGAAGCGCTCCCGAGAGGGACGCACGAGACCTATGATCCTCCCTCACGCACCCGCCCGTCGTGAGGATCGGGGGATGGCCACACACGAAACTAGGGATACTTGTTAGACGAAGCTATTAGCAATGATATGAGATAAATCAACTCGTTTTACACTGTCTGAGGTAATAAAAGCCTCTAAATTAAGGGGTAAATTTAATAGAATTTATGCCTAATCAGTTATACCTCACAACACTTAGTGTTGCAGAATCACACTTTGCCATGAGCCAAAAATCTCTATGATCCTAATGCATTGATATTGTGGCATGACGGTTTGTGTCATCCCATATCCAACATGTGATATAATATTATAAATAACTCAAATGGTAACTCATTAGCAAACTAAAATCTCACCCTACCTAGTGACCATTTGTGCACCCCTTGTACATAAAAAACATTAATAACTAAGGCATCGTTTCTCAAAATAGCCCCATGAGTCACAATATTTCATACAACAAATTCAGGGGAATATTTTTTGACTTTTTCACTCTTTAATGGACCTTCTCGATATTTTATGGTTTCAATTAATGCATCAACTCGTTGGTCACATATTTGTTTACTATGCAGTCAAAATTTGTATTTTGCAAAATTATTTGATCAAATCATTAAACAAAAGCACATTTTCCCGATCAACGCATCAAACCAACTCACTTGGATAATGCAAGAGAATTTACTTCTCAAGTTTTTATGACTATTGTTTATCACTAGGAATTTATGTTGAGCAACCAATTCCACATGTCTATACTCAAAATGGTTTGGTTGAGTCATTGATTAAGCATTTAAAACTAATGAAAAGTGCGACTGTGTGATAATTGATTAAATTTATTCTCAAGTTTCCAAATCGGCACACTTATTTAATTAAAGTCTATTTTTAAACCAAATTAATCCATCCCCTAAACATGCATCTAAAAGTGCGTGTGTCAACCCATAAATAAATAAAGCATGTGACACAAATATTCAGGAAAAATCCCCCAAAGGGGCAAAACCTTTTATTTCACTATAATTTGTAAGAAAACGGCTTACACGGATTACAATGAAATAGGGTGACATACGAAATACCCGCAGGTGTCGGTTTTGATGTCTCGGCAGGAACTTTCCCTTTCCAGGAGGGCAGCAGTGAAGAAGAATACGGCTCCTCCACAAGATGTGAACTTTATAAGGACTCCCTCCACAATAGCACGCAGCTGTCGGTTGTATAGCTCTCCCCACAAAGTATGAACAAAAGCAAAATATGTTCTTCGGTTCCACAAAACAACTCACGTTAAAGTAATTGGGATTTGTTGTGAATTGTAAACAAAACAGAAATTATTTGAACCCTTAAATGAGACAAAAAACATTCTTCCAAACAAATGTTATTGAGAGTTATGGAAGATAAACCAAACAAAAGTTTCTAAGGGTTTTAAAACTCTTCTCTACGTCAAAACCAAGGCCTGACAGCCCTTTTATAACAAGATTGAGTCGGTCAAATAGATAGCAGCGTGTCAGCCAAAAAGTGATCTCGTTCGAACGACATAGCATCTCGTTCAAACGAGATGCCTATGTCGTTTGAATGACATAAGAATTTCTTTCGAATGAGATTCCAAGCGAGCCCCTAGAAAATTTCAATACGAACGCGTGGCCGCCAGTTTCGTATTTTTCTGATTTTTTATGAATTAGTTACGATTTTTCTACGGAAATGTGTCCGAGAATAAAATCTTTAGAAAAATATTTGATAAAAATATCCCAACACTTTAATATGAAATGTAAATGAAACTTTAAACATTATCTTACCAAATGTCATATTGTTGGGCTTGAATGTTGAAGACCACTTGTAATTCGGATTCGTCTTTTGTAGATGAAAACTTCTTCAATTCTTCGACGACTTGTAGCGGTATACGACATAATTAATTGTGACAGACTTATTAAAAATGTGTCCTTACAACTAATAGTGTGACCTTTACTTATGCCGTCCAAATTCCCAATATATACTGGGTTTATGACTTGCTACACGCTGCCAAGTTAATTAAACTTTGGCCAACTGCTTACCACTATTTTTCCCCTTCCCAACTCGTGTTAAGATGTTAGCCAAACATCTCACACTTGCGTACATTTGGTACCCAACTTCATTTAGGAATGTATGTGGGATATTATTTGCCATTAATAATTCATTATGTTGAACCATTGACATGTGATGTGTTTATTGCAAGATTTACGGATTTACTTTGAAGAGGAAATGTTCCTTCCATTAGAGGAGGGAAAAACATTACCTGAATCATAGTATGTTCCAGAAGAACGATAAGAATTAACATGGATTACTATCACTTTGTCTTATATATACCCTTGTACTGCTCAATGTGAGCATGAAGTGTTAAGGATAATACATCTTCAAGTAATTGGGAACTAATTACATGATACATTCAATGATGCAGCAAAAGTGATAAAATCTCGTGTGCGTGCGGCTAATGTGTCAGCCATAATTTATATTCCATCGGGAAAAACTTTGATTTAATCAGCAAATAAATTTATTTATTAACAAAAGATCCACTTGATCTAAAACCCTTAAAGATGTTATTATCTCTGAAATTACACAAGCCTATCAAGTGACGATGAAAGTTCATAAAGAGGCAAAGGTACCTAATAACAATAGTGATATTTCTATGCTTTATACATATGCAAGATAATTGTGGGATCGTAATGAAATAGTCACCGATGATATATTTTCTTATTCAATAGCTACGCAAATTTCAAAGGGCTACGATGATGATTCAAAATCATGTACTATAAATGAATGTTGACAAAGAGAAGATTGGCCAAATTCAGAAGTTTCCATCAACGCAAAACACGAGTCTCTAAATAAATGGGGTGTATTTAGAACTATAGTACAAATCCCAAAAGATAATAACCTAATAGGTTACAAATGGGTTTATGTAAGAAAGTGCAATGAGAAAAATAAAATCACTCGATATAAGGCATGACTTTTGGTACAAGGTTTCCTATAGAATCCTGGGTTTAATTATGAGGAAACACAATCCCTAAGAATGGAATAAATTTCAGTTATTTGATTGGTTTCACGGTCTCTAAAAATCTACATATGAGGTGTTTGTGCCTTTTTTTTGTATGTTTAATTTTTATTTTACATTTTCTCCCATCAAAGACTAATTTTAAAGCTTCAAAACTTGTAAATTTTAAATTTTTATCAAAATCTCAACCTGCGTGTCGCGTGTGTCGCGTGACTACACAAGATGTTTCTACATGTGTTGATGCCTCTTTTCAGGTTGTTTTGTTACATAACAATTTCACGTTACAACCCTAAATCTCATCTTTTATACTTAGAAATTTGAAATTTAGAGCGATGTCTGAATCCATAACTCCCGTGACTACACGCATTATTTGTAGAAGTTACTTTGAACATGTATGATGTGTTTTTGCCTATTTAGGATATGTTTGAATGTTGTTTAATGTTTTCATCCACCAAATCCTAGTTTTCAAGCTTTAACAATTAGAATTTTCATATTTAGATCAAAGTTCCAACTCACGAGTCACATAACTACACAGGTTGTTTCCACATGTTACTTTGATCCTATGTGAGGTATTTGTGCCCCTTTTTGAGTCGTGTTGTCATTATCTTAGGAAGTCTGAATCTATCAGCCTAGTGAATACATAAGTTATTTATACAAGTTATTTTGATAATGTATGAGGTGTTTGCGGCTCTTTCTAGTATATTTTAATGTTGTTTAACATTTTCGGCCATCACCATCCAGTTTTCAAGATTTAACACTTATAATTTTCTGATTTAAATTGAAGTATCAATCGATGAGTTTAATAACTATACGGTTTGTATCTGCAAGTTACTTTCATACCATATGAGGTGTTTATGCTTCTTTTTTAGTCATTTTTAATATTATTTTACGTTGTCGTGCTCTAACCCCAAGTCTCAATTTTTATAATTAGAAGTTTAAAATTTAGAATGAAGTCCGAGTCCATAAGTCCCATGATTACATGGGTTGTTTCTATATTTTTTTCACCTACCAATGCCAAATTTTTAAGATTTAAGACTTGGAATTCCCAAATTTTGATCGAAGTCTCAACCTGTAAGTCGCATGACTAGAAATTTTATTTCTACATGTTACTTTGATCCCATGTGAGGTGTTTGTAACTCTTTTCGACTCATTTTGTTATTATTTTACGTTTTCAAACTCCAACCCCCAATTCTGAACTTTCGTACATATAAATTTGAAATTTAGAACAAATTCGGAATCCATAAGTCCCATAACTACACACGTTGTTTATACAAGTTACTTTGATCGTGTACTAGGTGTTTTTACCTCTTTCCGGTATGTTTGATTGTTGCTTAAGGTTTTTCCCCGCCAACTCCTAATTTTCAAGATTTTAAACTTAAAATTTTTAGACTTGTATTGAAGTCTCAACCCATGCCTCACATCACTAAATGGGTTGTTTCTATAAGTTACTTTGATGTGAAGTGAGGTACATGTTCCACTTTTGGGACCGTTCTATTATTATTTTATGTTTCCATGCTCCCATCCCCTAATTTTCAAGTTTTATTCTTAGAAATTTAAAATTTAGAATGAAGTCGGAATCCATTATCCAATGACTACATGGTTTTTTTATACAAGTTACTTTTATCATGAGGTGTTTGTGCCTATTTCCGATATTTTTTATTGTTGTTTAACTTTTTTGCCCACCAACTCCCAATTTTCAATCTTCAAGACTAAGAATATTTGGATTTGGATCCCGTGAGTCGTATGACTACACGGATTGTTTTTAATAGTTACTTTGATCCCATGTAAGGTATCGTTCCTCTTTTTAAGTCATTTTGTTTTTAATTTACATTTTCGTGCTCTAACCCTCAAGTCTAAAGTTTCATACTTATAAGTTTGAATTTTAGAACGAAGTTTGAATCCCTTAGCCCCGTGAATGTTGTGGTTTTTCCACTTTATCGCATCGCATTGCATCCCCCAGTCCCATTACCTGCTATGATGATCTTAGCATCTTGGTGGCCCTGATTGGGAGCCATTATCGAAGAACTCGTTAAAGTCAACTGGTCGAACCCGGTGTGACACCCCGCCTAATTAAATACCGGGCGATCACTCCTTTATTAAATTAAAATTAAGGTGAACAGTCGGATCATTCTTAGCATCACTGTCGTTCCAATTTAAACACCCTAATTAATTAAGCTAAGCGTCAAAACCATTATTAACATTCCTTTCAAGTTTTATTTATTTATTTTATTAAACAATCAATCCAATAATTTAACATTCAACAACTGGCTACTAACAATAAAACTTAAAGTAAACCATCCAGAATATAATAAATCCCAAAGTGACAATACTAGAAATAGATGAAGTACAATATCCAAATAACAACTGAAAAATGGAAAGGGCGACACATGCCCCAAAAATGAACATGCTAGGAGTAAAATCAAATGGATAAAGTCGTCTAAACAACAGGCCTGCAACTCCCACCTAAGCTTCAGCGCGTTCCTGCCAAAGGACCCTATGCAAGACGCCCCTGTGGCTGGGCACCTGTAATATATACATATATATATACAAGAGAGAAAGAGAAATGGAAACGGTTCAGAGCCCGATAGTGTATATGATTTAAAAATTCGTTTAGCAAGTATTTAAATTGATACAGGCCAATGCAACAACATATTAGTACGACACTCTCTTGAGAAATTCTCACCTCTCTTCTAATGTGCACTCCTATCGCACTAACCTCCCCAAGGGTTTATCTCATCATATATCACACTATCTTTCCCCAAGGATTTAACTTATCTTAGGTGACTCTCAAGATTTAAGATTTAACAACATCATGGTTTAAAAGGATAATTTCATTTAGTACCAAAACGCTCATTTTAACTTTATTGATTCATAAAGTTTTACAATATCATATTATACTTTTCAAAAAAAAGTATTTCCAATTTGAGTCATTATACATGTCTTACTTACCATAACACAGTAGGCAGTTTCCCAAATTTCAGAAGTTCATGAATATATTAAATACTCGTATAATATATATATTCTAACAGCACCCCGCATAAAAATTATGGTGCGGGCATACTCTGCTATCCAATCCCCGAATCAATCGTACTAAAGGGAATACAAGTTCGGGAATACTCTCGAACTGTATAAATACATACACAAACAATATTGAGGCGAAGCATAGTTTCCAAGTCCAAGAGATCAGTACATACCCTCACGTCTCTTAGGACCGTGACTACCGATTCGATAGCATGTACCCTGGATTTTTATCTTCTAGGGTACGAGTCAATATCCCCCATAAGGCACACGAGATAAGATCGTCCCAGCGTGGAAACCTCAGGGATAGAAACTAGCGCGGGCATGATTTTCACAAGTATATAATATATGCATACACAATCATATAAGTATACCACTTTTATTATATCAATTTAGCTTTATCTAATAACCTACATTCACAACATTTATCCTTATTTTCCCATTATTATTTATCAAGTATAATGGTTCGTTTCTAACTTTAATTCAAAGGGTTTTCCAACTTACTACGTAACCCTCATGGACTCTATTCTTCCAAATGTACAATTCAGTAGATATCCATTTATGTTCCAACGTAACTCTCTCTTACGTGTCTCTCCCCTTTAATATATACTTACATTATCCCTTATGCAAAATATCCCAAAAATATAGATTTCGCCTTACCTTAAAGGATTTTGAATTTTATTTTCAAAGATGAGAATTTCAAACGGTTTCGAAATCGGAATTAAAATGGAGTTTTAATTGAATTTTTATTATCTCTAAGAGTCCTCAAAACATAAAACTGTCTATCAAAAAAAAATATTAAAAAATATTGAACGGTCCGATCGAGTTGAATTTTTTTCTGTAGCTTCCTCTCGTCTTCAGCTAATTCTCTGTAAAATTTCATCCAATTCCAACGGTTCAATCGTCCGAAATAAATGTTTTAGTGTTTGTATCTGATTAAAACTCTTTTCTTAATCAAACTCTTAATGCTTTACATGACAAAGGGTTTCCAGAATATCATATAAATCATCACTACATGAAAATTTCCCATCTCAAATTGGGTTTTTCTTCCGTAAATCTCATCCTAATAACTCCTAAACTGATATGGATGATGCATCAACGAAATAAGAAAGATAAGCACTTGCCTGGGATTTTCAGAAATCTGGTTTGGTGTTGAATTTGGTGTGGTTGCGTTCCCCGTCTCGCAATCTACGCGTTGGCAGCGGTGTAAACGGATGAGTTTTGAGCCTTGGAATGCCTTGAGAGCTCTCTCCTCTCCTCTCCAATGGCCGTTCTAGTGTTTTGAGTTATCTAACCCTAGGAGATAACCTAAACATCTGATATAACCCCTTTAATTTTCGTGGGTTTAATTACCCAAAAATACAAAATGACTAAAATGCCCTCCCGGGGTACTAATTAGGCCTAAAAACGCCCCGAGACCCAAATCAAACCCCCGGGTATACTTTTCTGACTATCTCGACCCTTACGGACGCGTTGGCACACTCAAAACGACCATACGAACAACCTATAAAATATTCACTTTTATTAATCCACATTTAGTCCCGACACGACACAGGCGCGTCCCGACTTAAATTTCCACAATTGTCATTTTATTCACACGTGACAATATTATAAAAATAAATCTCATATATTACTATACTCATCCAGTAATATGCAACAAATAATATATTCCCAATAATTACTAACTCTTGTCACGCTAGTAAATATTTAAAACAACATTTCGGATTAAAATTAAATTAATTTCTTTTATTAATCCACATTTAGTCCCGACACGACACAGGCGTGTCCTGACTTAAATTTCCACAATTGTCATTTTATTCACACGTGACAATATTATAAAAATAAAGCTCATATATTACTATACTCATCCAGTAATATGCAACAAATAATATATTCCTAATAATTACCAACTCTTGTCACGCTAGTAAATATTTAAAACAACATTTCGGATTAAAATTAAATTAATTTATCTCAATTAAATTTAATAAATCCTTAAATTTAAAAGCCATGAAAATACGGGGTATTACACCCGGTAAAAGGGTTGCCTGTAAAAGTTACTTTGATTATGTACGAGGTGTTAGTGCCTCTATTCAGTATGTTTGATTGTACAGGTTTACGTTTTCACCGCCCAACCCCTAATTTTTAAGCTTTAACACTTAAAACTTTCACATTAATATCAAACTCTCAACCCTTGTAGTCATGCAACAAGTATGGACACATTTTCTCATAAAATGGTATTGATCTCCCCATTGTGTATTGGTACTTATCGAGTATATAATAACTATGCTTCTCTTTGTTCCTATAAATGGAACTGTTCCATTATTACGAACATAATAGAACCTATAGTAGCCCTTGATCTAATGTCTAAACTCGTGAGTCTAATGTCTACAAGAGTTATTTATACAAGTTACATTGATGCCATGTGAGGTGTTTATGCACATTGCAGTCCGTTTTGTAATTATTTTATGTTTTCACACTTTAACCCTAAATATTCAAGTTTCATACTTAAAAAATTTTAAATGCGGAATGAAATCTAAAATCATGAGTCTGAGGACTTCACAGGTTTTTTGTACAAGTTAGCTTTATCAAGTATGAGGTTTTTCTCCCTCTTTTCGATATGTTTGATTGTTACATTTTTTTCACCAATGCCCGATTTTCAAGCTTTAACACTTAGATTTTTTAGATTTAGATCGAAGTCTCAACTTGTGAGTCGTATAACTACATGAGTTGTTTCCACAAGTTATTTTGATCCATGTGAGGTGTTTGTGCCTCCTATCGGGCCGTTTTGTTGTTATTTTATGTTGTCATGCTCCAACGCCCGATTGTTAAGTTTTATACTTAGAAATTTGAAATTTAGAATGAAGTTTGAATTCCATAGTCTCATAACTACACGGGTTGTTTATATGAGTTACTTTGATCATGTATGAGATGATTGTGCCTCTTTTTTATAGGTTTGATTGTTGTTTTTTACGTTTTCGCCCACCAACAACCCATTTTCAAGCTACCCCTGAGTCACATGACTACACACGTTGTTAACAAAAGTTACTTTCATCCCATGTGAGGTGTTCGTTCCTCTCCTCGGATCGTTTTGTTGTTATTTTATGTTATCACACTCCAACCTCCAATTCTCAAGTTTTATACTTAGAAATTTGAGATTTAGAACGACGTCTGAATCCACAAGTCCCATGACTACATGGATTGTCTGAACAATTTACTTTGATCATGTATGAGATGTTTTAGCCTCTTTTCGGTATATTTGATTGTTGTTTTATGTTTTCCCCCAATAGTGCCCAATTTTCAAGCTTTAACACTTAAATTTTTCATCTTTAGATCAAAGTCTCAACCCGTAAGTCCCATGACTACACGAGTTGCTTCCATAAGTTATATTGATCCCATATGAAGTGTTTGCTCCTTTTATCGGGACATTTTGTTGTTATTTTACATTTTCACACTCAAACCCTCAGTTCTCAAGATTTATACTTAAAAATTTGAAATTTAAAATGATGTTAGAATCTATAAGTCTCATGACTACACAGATTGTTTGTACAAGTTACTTTAGTCATATATTAGATATTTGTGCCTCCTTTTAGTATGTTGATTATTGTTTTACGTTTTCGCCAAATAATGCCTAATTTTCAAGCTTTAACACTTATTTTTTCTAGATTTAGATCGAAGTCTCAACCCATATGTCGCATGACTAAACAGGTTGTTTCTACAAGTTACTTCCAAACCATGTGAGGTGTTCGTGCCACTCTTCAAGACGTTTTGTTGTTATGTTATGGTGTTACGCTCCAACCCTTAATCCTCAAGTTTTATAATTAGAAATTTGAAATTTAGAACCCATGACTATGTGGGTTGTTTGTACAATTTACTTTGATCATGTATGAGGTGTTTATGCCTCTTTTTGGTATGCTAATTGTTGTTTTATGTGTTTGTCAACCGACACCCGATTTTTGAGCTTTAACAATCATAATTTTCAAATTTATATTTAAGTCTAAACACGTGAGTCAAATGACTACACGAGTTATTTACACAAGTTACTTTTATCCAATATGAGGTGTTTGTGCCTCTTTTCGGATCGTTTTATTATTATTTTACGTTTCACACTCCAACTCCTAATTCTCAAGTTTTATACTTGAAAATTTGAAATTTAGAACGTTAATTTTTTTCCACGAGTCCCAGGACTACACGGGTTATTTGTACAAATAACTTTGATAACGTATGAGGCGATTTTGCCTCTCTCCGGTATGTTTGACTATTGTTTTACATTTTCGCCCATCAACTCCCAATTTTCAAATTCATGTATCTTCGAGTTAATCAATTTAAAGCACTTATTCAGTAAAGTTTCCTTTGTTTATTCATGAAATCCAACTTGTTTTAATATTTTAAAACTGAACATCAACAACAAAAGCCACAACTAAACTAACAATAAATCCCGTCCACCGATTTTAACATACATAAGTTCATAAATTAAGCCCATTAACATAAGGTTCACCAGACTCACATCTATGTTTCAAAGATATATAAAAATGGTCTCAAAAGGATGGACGGCCTACCAATAGTCTTACTTTAGTCCCATGTGAGGTGTTTATGCCTCTTTTCGGGTTGTTTTGTTACCATATTACGTTTGCATGCTCCAACACCCAATTCTCAAGATTTATGCTTATTTTGGTAACATTTTGCCATTGTTCAGGGCATTTTGCTAATTTTTTAATATTATAGTTTTTTAAATTTTTCAAAAAAATAAAGAACGTTTGAGACTAACTGATTTTGATTTGCATCTTAATAGCCACCCAATGAACTCTACCCATCACGACTTTTCGAAAGTGTCCCATTTCGCACTAACAATACCATCAAGTCGTCAAATCTTTTGTATTGAACTTCCATTTGATATTGTTGCATCTCAAGTTTCTTTTGTTGGTTGGTGTTCAGTTTTTCAAGTGCTGATATCTTATCGCTCAAGTTCCTATCTGTTCATTATAAGCCCGGGGAGACGCTGTGATTTTTGAAGAGCTAGAGGGCTTTAGGCCGATACCGAATCCTCCCAAATACCTCGATTTCTGCCCAATCACCTCCATGGATATCTCCTCCTATGACATCTGAACGACATTGGATCCTTCAATATCTCTTTTAGCTTTGAAAACTCATCCTTCCATGTTTAAAAAAGTAAAAAAAAAAAGTATATAAGGTAAACAGTTTTTTCATAAACTAATATTAGGTAAAAAAAAATAAAATGAATCCCAAAAGACTTATGTTTGGCGGTTTGGCTTATATTTTACATGGTTCGACTTAACAAAACCCACTATATTTATTATTTGTGCTCCTAGAGAGGGATTGAATAAAAATGACAAAAAAACCAAAAATGATAAATAAATAAAAAGGGGGGGGGGGGGGGGGGGGGGATAACTTAAACATACATGTGTCTTCTTGCATTAATCATTCATGAAATCATCTTTTCTCTTACTCTAATGAGATATTTTAAAGAATTCCATGATGCCATGCTTCATGCTCCTGATTTCATAATTAATGAATGCAAAAATATAATCATACTAATTTTCAATGATGCGTGTACAACATGTCTAATATGCACACTGTCGAGAATATTATTGTGACACGCAAATTAAAAAAAAAATATCTAAGTATTAAGTTGAAATCATCTTTACTAGAGGTAAAATTAAGTTGATAATTATATAATAATTTAGAAATTAATAAATGCATTACCATGATCGACATCGCAACTACAAACGATCGTGGTCCCTAAGCATGGTTCCAAGGCAAATGTGCACATGCCTTTTGTTTTGGTCTGATCGGTCCTTAAAAAACATAAATAGAAAAGGTTATAACAATCATAAATAGTAAATATTTTGATGATAGTAGGGTGCATTGAAGAAAAATGTAAAAATTGTGTACTAAAGGTTATCAAATGTAGATAGTAAAGGCTACTAAGAAAACCTTATTAGCCAAAGTGACATCAATAATGTTCTTTTTAGTCCGCATCCTTTAAACCCTTGATATGGTTTGCTTTGGGGATCAACTCCATCCTCCACCAACTATGAATAATGTCCACGTATTTTGCTCTTCCAATAATGGTATATGCTCCAACACTTCCTATTAATGGAAATTATAACATCCTCATCATCATCATACCCCTCGATATCAAACTTATCCTGCAATAGGATTATTTATCCTTAATAAATATTATATGAACATGAAATTAAATGAATTAATAATTATATTGAAAAATACCCGGACAACCTGAATTATTGACTCCTTTATTAAGGGATCGATCTCATCCTAACGGGAGACGTTTGAAGTGGGGAACCATTTTTTATCTCTATGCAAAGTTGTTGTGTAAGAATAGGAGCATGTATCCCCACCGGTGCTACCTCACTTGGTGGGACCTCAACTTGAAGCTTCTCATATCGGCGTACAACTTTCTCAGTCCTTTTTACTACCATATGCCCCTTACACATTTCTTGGTAGGGGGTGAGAACAAAATTTAAATCTAGTGAACATATTATAAATATTGATAAGATTATATAAGTGAACATATTATATATAGCCATTACTTGTGCTGCTGGAAACTAAGTGTACAGGTCGGGACACTTGTAATGAAGTATTGTAGTAGGGGCTATGGTTGCCCCAACTGTTGATGTGGAAGAATTCAAAGGGGTACCAAATGCCACAGGGGTTGCGCCCGCATCAACTATGGGTTCGGAAGAATGTGACAGAGTATCAAACACTATATGGCTTGCACTTGCCCCAACAATGGGTGTGGAAGAACAACGCGATCTTCTAACAGGGGCCATGAATGGAACCTGACAAAATAATGTATAATAAATCATTAGTAACGACATCCATAATAATTGCAAAGATTATGTGTTTCTAGAGTTTAAGTTCAATATTAAAGATAAATTCAAATTTAAATGCAGTTTCAAACATAAGATACCTTCTCTATTGGATCATCAATACACTCATTGTGGCCATCGTCTCCATTATATGAACTAAGCTCCTCCTCACCATCGAAAATTATATAGTCATCATCATCCTCACTCACATTTGTTTTTATTTAATTCCCGAGGTTGCATGCTTGTTCTTTTCAACCACACTTGTTAAAGAATTTTCCAAATGATGCACTCCTAGGGAATTCATTCTCATTTTACTATTTGCAATATTATTCAGTCTTTCTTTCTCATACGCTGACACCATATGGGTTGTATATCCAATTGACCAATAATTTTTGTTTGGGGACCATTTTTTAAAATACTAAAACCAAAATGAAATAAGGGTGCATTCTAAATAAAACACAAGACATTGATAAATATAGATAGTATATATAAACTAAAAGACAAAGAGAAAACACATAAACACTGACGCAAAATGTAGACGTACAACTTTGTTAAGAACATTTTTCCATACACAAAACACAAGTTACAAGGCTACATATCACTATTTACATCAAGATCTATACCAAAATTAGAATGCATTTGCTCGTCATCCTCTTCCTCATCTCTATCTTTCATCATCATTTCATCCTCATCATCACTATGCTCTCTCATTAGTTTCATAACTCTATTACTTGAGATAGTCTCGGAATTAGCACCATTCCTATGATGTTGAACATTACTATCCTCAACGACAATAGAGACAACCCCATTGGTTTCATCATGTTGAAACGCATCATTGAGTCCAAAAGATTCATCATTCTCTAACTTAGGTACATCCCAGGTCCCCCGATGCTGGACTCGTTGTACGACTTGCCAATGTGTGCCTAATATTGTATCATTAATGTAAAGAACTTGTTGTACGTGACTTGCAATACAAGAAAAATCAATATAGGCATCATACGATGTATGTCACTAATAGGTATTGGCAACAAAATCTATTGTGTTGCCAGCTTGTTGCCCAAAGTCTATCTGGAAAAGTCTTTGGCAACAAAACAATTTTTTTTGGCGAAAGCATACTTTTGGCAACATGCAAATGTGTTGCCAGATATATATTATTTATTTTTAAAATTTTTAACCAAAAATATTATTTATGTTGCCAAAGCTCATATAGGCCAATTTTCGGTAAAAAAATATTCGTGTTGCCAAAAAGTATATATTTCGCATCACAACTTTTTTTGTTGCCAAAACATATACTTTTTGCATCATAACTTTTTTTATGCCAAATGTATACCTTCCTTTAGGCAACAAAGTTGGTTGTCGCTAAAAAAATAGCTTTTGGCAACAAAAAAGAAGGCTGCCATATTATATTCAAAGGGGATATAAAACGACAATTAGCAACAAAAAAAAATTGTTGCCATAACTACTCTATTTTATTTTTTTGCTATTATTTTTTCATACAATAATCATTTTTTCCCTATTGTTTTTCATGCAATAATCAAAAAGATGATTTAAAGTTAGCATAACATAAACCAAAATTATATTGCCCATTGCTCAAACCCATACATATATATCATGAAAAACAATACATTCTCCCAATTCAAGTATGAAGTACAAAAGAAAGTCAACCAAAATCCGATTACATAAAATGATGTCCAAAAATCACATCAAATGACGTCCAAAAATCCTCAACATCAAAAGAAGTCCAAGAAGTTGTCCGCATCAAATAAACAACGACCATATGAATCCATAATACAAGAAAATACAACTCCAAGCTCCTGCGAAAATAACTATTCCAAGAAAATCCATCATCATTCTCCACAAAATACAAAATAAATTACCATCAATCCGACTTTAAAAGACAATAACAATTTATAACATTATAATAGTTAAAACTTATTCTTTAGTTGTGAAATTTTAGTTTCCTTTATTTCTTTCCTTGTATTTTATTTTCGTCATTTAATATAGTGACGACAATTTTTATTTTGCATTTTGTAATTTTCTTTTACAGCATTATTTTTTTATCTATATAAAATATTTTACTAGTATTTCTCATGATTTGATTTATTTGCTTTCCACAATTTCACTTTAATTTGCTTAAGGTGACTAGGTGTATATTGTTTTCGTAATACGGGAGTTGAGACCCTTTACAAAGGCATTTTAATAATAATGGACATTAACACCTTTTTTTCGAAAGATGTGCAGGGCTCATTTAGGAGATTACCATGGGACCAAAACTTTGGAGCCGACCACGCTCTTTCTCTGTCTGTAGAAAGGATCGCAAACTCTTTAATTTTAAAATCCTTTATGTAAACAACACCTGAACCTCATTATTCAATATCTTTAACATTACCCTCTTTTTATCTTTCCATCCTTGTTCACACTTCTTGGATAACGAAAATTTTGGAAAAAGAATAAAATCTTGTTATCTCTCTGAGTGAACAAGTACTGCAGTGACTTATGATCTGTGAACAAGCAAAATTTCTCCCCCAAGAGATAATGTCTTCAAATCCGAAGCGCAAACACGACTGCTGCCAACTCCAAGTCGTGGGTGGGGTAATTTCTCTCGTGAGGCTTAATCTTACGATAAGTATAATCTATAGCATGATCCTCCTTCTAAAGTACACCCCTAAGTCCCTGTAGGGACGCATCAGTAAAGACTAAATACTCCACCCTCGGCCTGGGCAGTGCAATCACCGATGTTGAAGTTAACTTGTCCTTCAGATCATCAAAGGCCTACTGACAAGCGTCATCCCATGTGAATTGTACCCCTTTGCAAGTCAAGTTAGTCAACGGACTTGCAATCTTCGAGAATCCCCGAATAAACCGTATGTAGTACCCAACTAACCCCAAGAAACTGCGCACCTCGATCGGTGTCGTGGGTTATCCCCACTCCCTCACAGTTTAAACCTTACTTGGATCCACAGATATCCCATTTTTAGATACAATGTGCCCCAAAAACTGCACCTCTCGTAGCCAGAATTCACATTTTTCATATTTACCATACACCTGATGCTCACGCAGTGTCTGTAAAACCCGTCTCAAATGCTCGACAAGCTCCTCCTCAATCTGGGAATAAATTAGGATGTCGTCTATAAAGGCAATGAAAAAATGATCTAAGAACTCTCTAAATACCATATTCATTAAGTTCATAACACAGGTGGAGCATTGGTTAGCCCAAATGGCATGACTCAAAACTCGTAGGATCCATATCTTGTTAGACAGGCAATCTTAGATACATCCTGCTCCCTAATACGCAACTGATGGTACCCCGACCTCAAGTCTATCTTAGAGAAGTACACTAGAAGAATTTGCACCATTAGCAACATACAAATTATATTGCTAAAGCTAGAAATGTGTTACTAAAAGGTAATGGCAATATATTTCGCTATGTTTCCAGCTTATTTCCCATTGTCTGTCTAGGAAACCCTTTGGTAACATAGCAGGATTGTGTGGTCAAAGGTATACTTTTGGCAACACGCAATTGAGTTGCCAAAAGTATCAAAAATAGTTGTGTTGCCAAAAAGCAACCTTTCAGTCACACAAATTATGTTACCCCTTTGCAAGTCAAGTTAGTCAACGGACCTGCAATCTTCGAGAATCCCTGAATAAATTGTCTGTAGTACCCGACTAACCACAAGAAACTACGCACCTCGGTCGGTATCGTGGGTTATCCCCACTCCCTCACCGCTGAAACCTTACTTGGATCCACAGATATCTCCCTGTTAGATACAATGTGCCCCAAAAACTGCACCTCTCGTAGCCAGAATTTACATTTTTCATATTTAGTATACAACTGATGCTCATACAATGTCTGTAAAACCTGTCTCAGATGCTCGACATGATCCTCCTCAGTCTGGGCATAAATCAAGATGTTATCTATAAAGACAATGACAACTGATCTAAGAACTCTCTGAATACCATATTCATCAAGTCCATAGACACGGCTGGAGAATTTGTTAGCCCAAATGGCATGACTCGAAACTCGTAGGATCCATATCTCATCAAAAAGGCAATCTTAGATACATCCTGCTTCCTGATACACAACTAATGGTATCCCGAACCTCAAATCCATCTTAGAGAAGTACACTATAAGAATTTTCACCATTAGCAACATACAAATTATGTTGCTAAATTTAGAAATGTGTTACTAAAAGGTATGGGCAATATATTTCCTTATGTTGCCAGCTAGTTGCCCATTGTCTGTCTAGGAAACCCTTTGGTAACACAGCAGGATTGTGTTGCCGAAGCTACACTTTTGGCAACATGCAATTGAGTTGCTAAAATTATCAAAAATAGTTGTGTTGCCAAAAAGCAACCTTTCAGGGACACAAATTATGTTGCAGAATGTAAGGCAAATGATATAAAATAACTTTCAGCAACACAACTATTGTGTTGCCAAAAGTTATACCTTTGGCAACACAGCAATTGTGTTGCCAAAAGTTATACCTTTGGCAACAAGAGCTGTGTTTCCAAAGGTATATCCTTTGGCAACACAACTCGTGTTGCCAAAGTTATCTTCAAAGTGATAGATGTAGATGATAACTTTTGGCGACAAAAAATAGTGTTGCCAAAAGTAATATACTTTTTTTATTACCTATTATTTTTTTCGTAATTGGAACCACTTTTAAACCTGCACTTTTTTCATTGAACATGCAACCTTATAATCCAATATAACATTGGAATTTTTCATACAATCATAAGTATTACGAAGTTCCACAATTTTCAACCAAATCTCATAAATAGAAATTACAAAATATGATTTCATCACAATCCAAAGTATAAAGGTAGAAATAAATGCCCCCCAAATAATAACATAACCAATCCTAACACATCAAAATATGTAAACATGATCTAACCTGATACAATAACACATCAAAAGATGTTAAAAAAATCCATGTAAACTAAAACGACGACGACAATATGGCTCCCCTACACTATAAGAAAACGCAGCTCCAAGCCACCACAAATATAATAACTCCAAGCAAAATCCATCATCAACCTGCATAAGCTACAAAAATAAATGACTACATGGGTTTGTATAACTTCAAATGCATGTATGTTTAACTTAATCAATTTAAAACACTATTTAATTTCAGAAAATTTTGACAAAGTTTCCTTTGTTTATTCATGAAATCCAACCCATTTTAACATTAGAATAAACCCAACAATAACAAAAACCGCAGCTAAACCACCAATAAATCCCTTTTATACAAGCCTGCACGGCCATAAACATCATACAAGTGTAAAAATATAGTAGAACGTTTAAAAGATCATCAAAAAAGCCTATCCCTGGTGTGAAAATAAAAACTGAATATCATACCATAAACTTAAACACGTATCTGAGTAGCTACATACATGGCTCCTCCGTATCCATTAACCTTTCCATGTGTTGCAAATCCATTTTCATTTGACACAAATCCATTTTCATTCTACACAAAATACAAAATAAATTATTATCAATCTAACTTCAAAATATAATAACAATTTATAACTATTATGGTTATATATATATAAACACTTATATATAAATTGTTATATATAACTGTTATATAAACAGTTATAACAGTTTAGATATATAAATGTTACATATAAACAGATATATATATATATATATATATATATATATATATATATATATATATAGAGAGAGAGAGAGAGAGAGAGAGAGAGAAAGAGAGAGAGAGAGATACTGGCTCAGGTGCGCACCATTAAACCCAATTCAAAAATGCAGCCATATATGTCGTTTGGCATTATTTCGTCTAAAACCCCAAACCTGGCTTCTCAATATCAATTCATCCTTACAGCAAATCCTCTCTGCAAAACCCAACGCCTTCATTTCTCATATCTGAGCCAATCTGTCCTTACAGTAAAGCATCCTTACAGCAAAGTCTGCCTTCATTTCTCACATCTGCAACAACATCCTCACCTCATGTATGAACTCAATTTCCAAATTTACGTTTTTCAATTTTTACACATATTTTTTGTCATTTTTGTTGTAAATGGAGACAAACTCACATTGTTGAATTTCTGAATACACATTTTAGTCTTTCTGTGTTTTTGTATTTTTACACATATTTTTTGTCATTTTTGCTATAAATGGAGACAAACTCACATTGTTGAATTTCTGAATAAACATTTTAGTATTTATGTATTTTTAAGAATTATTTTTTTAATAACTAGGTTTTTTGAGTAACCAAAATATAGGGATGCTTATTTTTTTATAATTAACAGTTAGTTTCTATTGCATATTTTCGTAAATTTCTTTTAAAAATCAACCTATGCTAGGGTTATTTTTTTTTTGTTAATGGTTGAGTTAATGTTTTTCAATTCTTTCGCATAAAATGGATAGTTCGAGCATTAATAAAGAAATGTGGATCGGAGAGAATATGGCTTTTGAGATTGAGCAAAATGTCAATTTAGATATTGGGTGTGATAGAGGGGAATAATGTGTTACATTAAATTCGAATGACAATGATAAAGATTTCAACCCTCACGTACGGGATGACCTAAAGCCAAAAATAGGTCAAGAGTTCCAAACCCTTGATGAAGTGAAGATTTTTTACAATGCATATGCAAAGATGGCCGGGTTTAATGTTCGTAATTGGACTGAAAAGAAGGATATTGAGAGTAACAAAATTATAAGGAAGGAGTAGGTTTGTTTCAAACAAGGAAAGGGCAAGGTTGTAGATATTTAAGGGACTTCTAGACATCGAGGTTCAATTATAGAGAATTGTAAAGCAAAAATTGGAATTGCAATGCATCCGAGTGGTGCATATGTGGTTATTTCATTTGTGGAGGGTCATAGCCACCCGTTGTCGACGCCAAGGAAAACCCATTTTTTGATATCTCATCGGAGCATATCGAGTTCCCAAAAGTGCATAACTCAACAACATGGAATGATCAATATACCACCACACCAACAATTCAACTTTCTTGGAGTGCAAGCGGGTGGCTTTGAAAATATTGGGTTTACGCAAAAAGATTTATACAACCAAGAGAGGGATAGGCGCAATGAATTGAAGGGACACGATGGAGATATGTTGCACGAGTTTCTTAAAATAAAAGAAGAAAATAATTCGTCTTTCACTTACAAAATTGCAACATATAGTTATCAACGAATTAAGCATTATTTTGGGGCTGATGCAATTAGCAAACAAGATTATAAATGTTTCGGTGATGCGGTAATATTTGATACCACATACAATACCAATGGTATGATTTTTGCGCCACTAATGGAAGTGAATAACCATGGGAAGTCTATCTTATTCGGTTGTGATTTTCTGAGTGATGAAACTGTAGATTCATTTGTTTGTCTTTTCAATCATTTTTTGGAAGCCATGCCGAGTGATGCACAGAAGATGATTATTACCGATCAAGATCTGGCAATGACAAGAGCAATATCAGAAGCTCTCCCACACACTTATCACAGTTATTGCAGTTGACACATATTAATGAAATTTCCTGAAAAAAATTGATTCTTTGAAATTAAAGGCCTACTACAAAGAATTTTCTGATTGCATATGGAATTTTGAAATGAAGGAAGAGTTTCATGCTAAATGGTTTGATTGAAGATTTGTATAACGATCACAAAGACTTGATCGAGAAGACGAGATTAAAACTATTTCATGATGCTTTGGTGCAGATGGTTGATATTTATACAAATGAAATATTCTATAAATTCTAAGATGAGATGTCGGAGATATTGAGTTACAAGTTTGAACCAGTGAAGGTGGACGAAAGTAAACATGTCTATTTTATTCGAAGCAAGACTGGTGGCATGAATAAGGTATGATAAATTGTTTACGACACTAATTTGCAATTTGCCTCGTGTCCTTGCAAGATGTTTGAAAGCGTTGGGATCCCATGCTGACATGTTGTGGCTTATTTGTAAAAGTTTCATGATATTGATGCCTTACCGAACCAATACATTTTAAATAGACGGACAAAATCAGCAAAGTCAGTTAATACAAAGGTCGTTAATGATTGTGGCATCGATATAACAGATGACAAGTCATATTTTCTTCAACGGAGTCAACTAATACAAAGGTCCATGGATGTCATTGATACGTCCCTCACTAGTTCGGAAGGAGTTCAAATTTACAATGAAGGTTTGGACGACATACTTGAGAAAATAAAAAAAAGTTATTTGTATTAGTTCGAATGCAAAAGTTGTTGCCAAACCAAGTGTAGGCGTTTCGGTGAACATGAGTTGTAATTACGGTAATGTTTATAAGGAACCACATAAAGTGAGAGCAAAAGGATGTGGTAAAAGTCTTAAAGGAGGGAAATAAAAAACAGTGGGTAGAGTGAAGAAGTCTAATGTACGCCGCTAAAATGGGTGTGGCATGGTTGGACAGTCGCATAATAAAAGAAATGTTCCGTTGATCAATAATAGGTAAAGAAACATTAATTTACCGTTATATTTATTTATTTTATGAGTTAGTAAACATAAATAATTTACCATTTTTCTTTATTTTGTAGGACCGTGTAATACCCCGTATTTTTATGACTTTCAAAATTTAGGATTTTATTAAATTTAAATTGAGATATTAAATTAATATTAATCCAAAAATTTACTTTAAATATTTACTAGCGAGACGAGATTTAGTAATTATTGGGAATTTTTTTGAGTATTACTAAATGAGTAAAGTAATATATAAGATTGATTTTATAAAAATTGTCACGAGTGAATAAAACCACAATTATGGAAATTTAAGTCGGGACGCGCCCGTGTCGTGTCAGGACTAAATTATTATTATTATTAAAAGTAAATGAATTATAAGTCGCCCGTATGATCGTTTCGAGTGCACCAATGTGTCCGTAAGGGTCGATATAGTCAAAATAATGTACCCAGGGGTTTAGTTTGGGTCTCGGGGCATTTTTAGGCCTAATTGACATCTCGGGAGGGTATTACAAACATTTCGTATTTTTGGGCAATTAAACCCACGAATTTCCCAAGGTTATATTAGCCTTTAGGAGTTGTCCTCTAGGGTTAGCAAGAGAAAAATCAAAGAATGGACATTAGAGAAGAGGTGGAAAAGTGTCCCAAGCAATTCAAGGCCGAAAACTCAACCGTTTGCACCGCCACCACCACCGAGTCGTAGATCGCGAGATGGAGAACGCAATCGTACCACTTTCTTCCACAAATAAAAAACTCAATTCCCAAGAAAGTATCTATCTTTCTTCTCTTTTAGTTAATGTCTCACCGTGTTAGATTAGGATGGTTGAACCTACGTTTCATGGAAGAATTTAATGATTTAGAGAACCCAATCACATGCTATAGAGAAAATAAATAAATTCTGGAATCTAAATCATAGGTAGAGGATTACCCATGAAATTGGAGTAATTTAGAAGTGATAAATCTGGAAAAGAAAAGAATTAGAACAATGGAAGTTTAGCCAAAAACTAGGGTTCTTGATAATTAAGACAAATTGGCCCTTTAATCCAATCCCGTTGATGAATTTGTACATGTTGCACGTAAGGAATCATGCATATATGTATAAATAACTAGTAGTAATGTTATTTCGGAGTTTGGGAATCGATAATGATGTTTTGGAGAAGTTTGGAAGATGAAACCCGTAGGTTTAAATTGCAATTTTTGGGAAAGAACTGCTTGATCGATCGATTGACCCAAGAACATCGATCGATCGATGGTCGATCGATCGATCGACCCCTCCTGGAAAACTGCATATTTTTCTTCTGTTGGTTTAATCCGATTAAAATGCGTAGTAACCCTTGATTATTATTATGGGAGCATAATGGGATATAAATAGGACCAGTAGGGGCTAGATAAACTCCCTTGAGTAAGAATTTAATGTAAGATGAAATTAAGGGTTAACGGGGAGTTATTCACACATATGAAATTATGCGTACGTTTGATAAAAGGCCGAGACTTGTAAGGAAGTGAGACTAGAAGGTAAGTGAGAATGCCTACTGAAAATATACTTAGGGAGTTAGAATACTTCGAGAGACGAGAAGTAGGTGTGGAGTAACTTATATATATGAGAATAAAAGTGACAAATCCATTATGCGAGATAATCAAGTAAAAGTGTGTTAAGAGCGGATAATTAAAATTATGGGTTGTGGGCGCACCTAATTTAGAAATGTGAACATTTATATATATGACTGTGTGACTGTGCATATTATATATCTGTGTAAAAATTATACCCGGGCTACTAGTTATGAAGGTGGTTTCGCGCTAGGACAGTCTTATCTCGCTTGGACCTTTATGGGGGATATTGACTCGTACCGTAGAAGATAGTATCCTCGATACAGGCTATCTGAAAATGATAGTCAGATGTTCTAAGAGATGTGAGGGTATGTGATGACCTCTTAGGACATGGAACTATGCTTCGCCTCCATTTGTTTGGGTATTGTGTTAATATAGTTCGAGAGTGATTCTGAACTAGTATTTCCCTTAGTTTGTGTGATACGGGGACTTGATAGCAGAGTATGCCAGCACCCTAAGTTCTATGTGGGGTGTCGTTAGTATATCTATTATATGTGTGACTAATATATATATACGTACATCTATATGGGAACTTTCTACTGTGCGTATAAGTATATAAGTAATGAATAAATGCTTCAATTTTATTATAAGCGCTCGGGAACTTTATAAGGGAAATGAGTTGTTCTTAATAACGTAGAAATCTCGAAGAGAATGATTTCCTAAAGTAAATAACATAACCTCGCTTATCACCTGATAAAACCTTATGGAATAAGTGAGAGAAACTTATAAGATTTATTAGTACGGTAGGCGTGCACACTAGAATGAGAGGTGAGAATTCTCAAGAGAGTGTCGCATACTAACATGGTTGTTGCATTAGCCGGTAAGCACTTTAAATACTTACTAAACTAATTTTAAACAATTTTACACTGGGCCTCTGACCTGTTTCCTGTTATTTCTTCTCTCTTGTATATATATATATGTATATTATACAGGTGCCCAGCCACAGGGGCGTCATGCTTAGGTTCTTTGGATCGGACGCGCTGCAGCTTATGTGGGAGTTGCAGGCCATTTCTTAGACGATCTCGTTGTTGATTCTACTCCTATTTTTAGTCCTGATTAGTTAGGGCAGGTGTCGCCCGTTTCTCTATTCAATTTGGATTTTTGTTAGAGATTTACGTTCCTTTATATTCCCATTAGTTGGTACTCTTTGGGAATTAATTACTGTTAGGATGGTTTGAATTATAGTTTAAATTGGTTTTGTTTATATGGATGAATCTAATTCTTGTGTGTTATTACCCATCTTTAGTATGTCAGAGTTATTAAATTGTTGTTTATTTAAAAAGGTTTGCATATTTGGATTTAATAAAATGGAAATAAGGTTATAAAATTATTTTGACACTTAGCTTAATTATTTAAGGTGTTTAAATTGGAAAATTTTATTTTGCGACAGTGATGCTAAGAATGAACCAACCGTTCACCTTGATTTTAATTTAATAAAGGACTGATCACCCGATATTTAATTCGGCGGGGTGTCACAGGTGGTATTAGAGCCAGGTTCTAGTGTCCTTTAGGATCTGCACGGTTTATCTCATTTCCAGCTTAGCGTCTTTGATTTAGAGCCCTAATATTAGGAATGTTGTATTCATCTTTATGTGTGGGGAATTCGTGCTTTTGCGATTTTTTTATGAGAATGATGAACTCATCCAGATTATTTAAATTTTTAGATGGATCGTCAAGAAAAATAAGATAATTCCGTTGGGGGAGTTAATAAGAAAGGTCAGGTCACACCTCAGGTGTCCCCAAAGAGAGTATCAACCGTCGAGTTAGCATGTATTGTGGCATAGGCAGTTACCACTGCTGTCTTACAGTATCAAGAACGCAACACATAGCTTATAGGGACAAAAGATCTAGAGAGTAAAGTCAATCTGTCATGACTAGAAACAACAAGTGCGTGAAGACACTAAAATCACAACAACAAGCTCCTCAAGATCATAAAAGCCATGAAGGTAACAAATTGTGCAGGGAAAACCAAAAGCGTCAGGACCAATAAATCCGAGGTCAGAGTGAAGTAATAAAGAGGTGTTTCAAATGTGGAATGGATGGTCATGAACGTCGAACTTGTCCCGATCAAACTGGAGAGGAACTCCAACCCAACTAGCGACAACTTTCAGGACTCTACTATAAGTGTGTACAAATGGGTCACAAGTGGAGGGAATGTCCTCAACCAGATGTCATTTTTCATCAAGATGCTCAACAAGGCCAAGGAAAAATTAGAACTGTACAACCGGGCCAAAACCAACAGATCCATAAAATGAAATAGTTTAAAGGTAGATGCTTTAATTACGATAGGATGGGTCACCGGAGGCAGGATTGCCTAGATAAGAGTAAGATACCCCAGCAGCAGAGGCAAAAACGGCACGAATATGTGTACGATGTCCAGCATACTGAAATCCAACAGCCATCCTCAGCCATTGATGGTATGTTCTTTCCTTCTAGTACTATGGGACACATTTTATTCAATACTGGGGCGTCATACTGTTTCATAGATACTCACTTTGCATGGACCTTAAGATTTTTAGACACTACTGAGAGTACGGTGTCATGCATAGACTCATCATTGGGAAAGGGTCATTAATTTTCTTTATACGCTGGGGTGTAGGTATGTAGTTTGGTAGTTTGGTTTTACCTACAGTCATACTAGTTTAGTCATACATGAGCACGGCGTCATTATTGGCATGGACTGGCTCGCTGCGTACAGAGCCATGATAAATTGATTCGGCAGGAGTATTACCTTTGCCATTGCGGGGCAGGAGATGTTTTGGAGGCGATGCCTCACCTAGAAGGGGGATCTTTCACCTACTTATATTACATAAAGGAGGATACCTCTAAGGAGGTTGTGATTCTCCTAGATTCGATTCCAGTCGTTCGTGAGTTTTCAAATGTATTTCAGGGGATAAGTGGGTTATGTGTTGAGGTATTGTGTGGAAAGTAAAACCGCAAGAGTTAAAAATTTTCGAAGTGAGCATAAGGGACAGGGGCATGGCGCTTACGAGGTAAATGGTTAATATAATTTCCGATTTGGTTCAGAGAGATGCATTATGGTCGGAAAATGATTAAGTAGCCAAGACGATTAAGTAGCCAAGGCGATTGACAAAGTAAAAGTATGCGTTTTATCCTTGAAGGATGAAGCGTGTTTTATGTGACACGAGCGAGTCATTTTATTTTTGTTTATTGCTAGATTCGCATGTGAGAAGAATTTAGTGTGTATATCTATAGCGTTATTATTATGTATATGTTTCCCGGGTAAAGTGGGATTGTCTTTAATGTTCTCCGCGGATGACAAATGAGTGCACTGTTAGTGATTTATATTCTTTATTGAGAATTCTAGTATTAGTGATGTGATATGCGAGTACGATATTATACTAATTATGGTTTATAAAAATGGTTAAAACAATAGTGGGCAGTAATTTCAAGGCTATCGGAGTGGTTGCCATTGGGCAACATGTTTTGTTCTGGCAAGGCCTCACCTGCGAGAGGGCCGGACTCGCACTTATATTATCTATTTTAGAGATTTTGGAGGGAATAGTGGCCTTGAGATATTCGATCCCGGTGTGTGTAGGGACTTTGTTGTTATGATTTAGTATGTACTGGGTCTACTGTTGAGCGAAAAGATTTAACTCATTATTATGTTTAGCGCTCAGGATTTGGTGTTAGGAAGAGCGCATTGATATATCTATCCTTTAGAGATGTGAGAGATAAGAGTTGTACCCATATGTTTGGGGACAGGATTTCAAGGACCCCCATTGTATGTATTCGAGATTAATGTAATATGATTACCACTAATAATGAACGATTGTAAAATTGGTGGAATGTTCTTTGTTAAGTGTAATTACGAGAGATGTAAATTTTCTATCAAGAAATGTAATTAAGGGGTACATGCTATGGATGGAGGGCCTAACGGATTTTGATAACCGATAATGCTATGTACTAGTGTATCGGGGGTTTCCTTGTTTGGATTTTGCTTTGCGAGACATCCTACACGTGAAACTTAGCGTAAGGTTGGAAATGGGAAGATGTTTGGCCATTAGTCTATGAGTTTGGTACCCAGGTCATAGTAGGAATAGGTAATTATATCTGTAAGTTGGAAGTTGAATTACGATTAAATAAGAGCCGGTGGTGTGGTAAGGAGACATTGGAAGTTTTGTCTTATCATCACGAGTTAAAGTGTGGAACGATGATAAGGAGGATTTAAACTTTCGATTTCTAGGGTGATTGAGAGTACCCAAGTGTGGTAATCACATTGTGAGCACAAGGAAATTAAGGAATTAGGTGTTATGCGTGAAGCATATGTGATACTCAAGCTAGTATACACGGTTTATAGGGTGTGTGGGCATCTTGGTTAGCTCATGTCAAAATAGTCCGAGTTGAAGAGATGTGGAAATAGACGTGTGGAATAAATGTTTGAGGGATTGACATAACGAAATGGAAGTGGTAGAGTGGATTGGACGCCGTGTGAAAGACGATAAATCCCTATATTTGTGTTCAAAGTAGCACACCGAATCTGGTTGGAAGGTTGTGGGAAGCCATTTAAAAAGGGGTATTCCTTGAGAAGGGTATAATTCAATTATTATGGAGAACACTCGGAGCAGAGTTATAATTTGTCAAATGTTGAGAGCGACTGATGCGTACAAAGAGTGAAGATGTTAGTATGGTATAACAGGTCCGGAAGTGCACATCGTGGAGAAAAGTGCATGGGTCGGAACTTTCAGTATACGCAAAGGAAATAAGGGGAGTATTAAGTGTCACTTAATGTGAGACATTACAAGTAGAATTCGGTGTCGAGCGGGACATAGTGGGTAGTCTCCACGGGTACTATTCATAAACAGAAATCGGTCGGAACAAGAGGGCCAACCAGAGAATTTTGTGGCTACTGACGATTCCGATAAGGGAAGAGGCCAGTGAAGTCGGTAAAGTTTCCTTGATGGGTTGCTGACCTCAAGGCAAGATTAAGGGTTCATTCAAAAATGTGGAACAAGTCGCCCAAGAAGGAAGTCATTGATATTCCTTTGGGGTGATTTACCATATTAACTAGTATGCCGCAGTCTTACTTTGAAAGGAAGAATCGCGTCGATACATGATCGCTCTCCTTAGGGTGAGACTTTCAAATCCCACCTTCAATATGGAATTTTAGTAAGCAGGGGGGATAACACTTCGTGTTGAGCGGGTTGTATCACCCATAATCCGGGGAGTAGGCGAGACGCAATTAACCATTAGTGGAGCCTTGTGAAAGTAATTTTGGATTCATTGTGATCATTTCATTTCCACAACGGTTATAGCTAGCAAGTGGAGTATAGTACGATAATTGGGGTAGGATATTACCTAATGATAGGGTTCCATGGGAGCACTCTTACCTGTTTATTGTGAACAAGGTGATTATTGAGGTTTTGGTGGGAAAAACCTTAACTTTTCTCACTTTGAATGTTAAGAGATGGGCGAATAATCATAATTTGGCATTGGTCGAGTTAGAGTCTGATGACTATGGTGGAATTGCCACGACTATTTTAGGCGAACAATACGTGGTTAGATGTTTGTATGGTTTCTCTCAAAATGGGAGTTTTGTGTTTAGATAAATCCGTGTAGTTGTCATGTAGTGAGGTGCGGCCTCCCAATGATAGTGAAATAATGGGAATTAATAATGTATAGGCGTTTCTTATGCGAACGTTATTGTATAGGAGCTCTATGTGAAGTGTCTTTAATGAGAGTGTTAAGGAAGTTTGCTGTGAGGCGGGGGCTATAGTGATTGAGCGCCTTACTATGTAGATAGTTTGCGTACTGTTAGGCCTTATTTTCTGAATTTTGGGACGAAATTCTGTTATTAGGGGGAAGTATGTAATACCCCGTATTTTTATGACTTTCAAAATTTGGGGTTTTATTAAATTTAAATTGAGATATTAAATTAATATTAATCCGGAAATTTACTTTAAATATTTACTAGCGTGACGAGAGTTAGTAATTATTGGGAATTTTTTTGAATATTACTAAATGAGTAAAGTAATATATAAGATTGATTTTATAAAAATTGTCACAAGTGAATAAAATGGCAATTATGGAAATTAAAGTCAGGACGCGCCCGTGTCGTGTCAGGACTAAATTATTATTATTAAAAGTGAATGAATTATATGTCGCTCGTATGATCGTTTTGAGTGCGCCAATGTGTCCGTAAGGGTCGATATAGTCAAAATAATGTACTCGCGGATTTAGTTTGGGTATCGGGGCGTTTTTAGGCCTAATTGGCATCCCGGGAGGGTATTACAGACATTTCGTATTTTTGGGCAATTAAACCCACGAATTTCTCAAGGTTATATCAGCCTTTAGGAGTTGTCCTCAAGGGTTAGCAAGAGAAAAATCAAAGAACGACCATTAGAGAAGAGGTGGGAAAACTTCATAAGCAATTCAAGCCCGAAAACTCAACCGTTTGCACCGCCACCACCACCGAGTCGTAGATCGCAAGACGGAGAACGCAATCGTATCACTTTATTCCACAAATAAGAAACTCAATTCCCAGGAAAGTATCTATCTTTATTCTCTTTTAGTTAATATCTCACCATGTTAGTTTAGGATGGTTGAACCTACGTTTCATGGAAGAATTTAATGATTTAGAGAACCCAATCACATGTTATAGAGAAAATAAATAAATTCTGGAATCTAAATCATATGTAGAGGATTACCCACGAAATTGGAATAATTTAGAAGTGATAAATCTGAAGAAAAAAAAGAATTAGAATAATGGAAGTTTAGTGAAAAACTAGGGTTCTTTATAATTAAGACAAATTGGCCCTTTAATACAATCCCGTTGATGAATTTGTACATGTTGCATGTAGGGAATCATGCATATATGTATAAATAACTAGTAGTAATGTTATTTCGGAGTTTGGGAATCGATAATGATGTTTTGGAGAAATTTGGAAGATGAAACCCGTAGGTTTAAATTGCAATTTCTGGGAAAGAACTGCTTGATCGATCGATCGACCCAAGAACATCGATCGATCGATGGTCGATCGATCGACCCCCTTACATCGATCGATCGACCCCTCCTGGAAAATTGCATATTTTTCTTCTGTTAGTTTAATCCGATTAAAATGCGTAGTAACCCTTGATTATTATTGTGGGAGCATAATGGGATATAAATAGGACCAGTAGGGGCTAGGTAAACTCCGTTGAGTAAGAATTTAATGTAAGATGAAATTAAGGGTCAACGGGGAGTTATTCACACATATGAAATTATGCGTACGTTTGATAAAAGTTCGAGACTTGTAAGGAAGTGAGACTAGAAGGTAAGTGAGAGTGCCTACTAAAAATATACTTAGGGAGTTTGAATACTTAGAGAGACGAGAAGTAGGTGTGGAGTAACTTATATATATGAGAATAAAGTGACAAATCCATTACGCGAGATAATCAAGTAAAAGTGTGCTAAGAGCGGATAATTATAATTATGGGTTGTGGGCGCACCTAATTTAGAAATGTGAATATTTATATATATGACTGTGCATATTATATATCTGTGTAAAAATCATACTCGAGCTACTTGCTATCACGGGGGTTTCCGCGTCGGGACAGTCTTATCTTGATTGGACATTTACGAGGGATATTGACTCATACCCTAGAAGATAGTATCCACGATACAGGCTATCTGAAAATGATAGTCAGGTGTTCTAAGAGACGTGAGGGTATGTGCTGGCCTCTTAGGACCTGGAACTATGCTTCACCTCCATTTGTTTGTGTATTTTGTTAATACAGTTCGAGAGTGATTCCGGACTAGTATTTCCCTTAGTTTGTGTGATACGGGGACTTGATAGTTGAGTATACGAACACCATAAGTTTTATGTGGGGTGTCGTTAGTATATCTATTATACGTGTGACTAATATATATATATATATATATATATATGGGAACTTTCTAATGTGCGTATAAGTAGATAAGTAATGAATAAATTCTTCAATTTTATTATAAGCATTCGGGAACTTTATAAGGGAAATGAGTTGTTCTTAATAACGTAGAAATCTCGAAGAGAATGATTTCCTAAAGTAAATATCATAACCTTGCTTGTCACCTGATAAAACCTTATGGAATAAGTGAGAGAAACTTATAAGATTTATTAGTATGGTAGGCGTGCACACTAGAATGAGAGGTGAGAATTCTCAAGAGAGTGTCGCATACTAACATGGTTGTTGCATTAGCCGGTAAGCATTTTAAATACTTGCTAAACTAATTTTAAACTGTTTTACACTCGGGCTCTGACCCGTTTCCTGTTATTTCTTCTCTCTTGTATATATATATGTATATTATGCAAGTGCCCAGCCACAGGGGCGTCATGCTTAGGTTCTTTGGATCGAACGCGCTGCAGCTTATGTGGGAGTTGCAGGCCATTGCTTAGACGACCTCGTTGTTGATTCTACGCCTATTTTCAGTCCTAATTAGTTAGGCCATGTGTCGCCCGTTTCTCTATTCAGTTTGGATTTTTGTTAGAGATTTATGTTCCTTTATATTCCCATAAGTTGGTACTCTTTGGGAATTAATTACTGTCAGGATGGTTTTAATTATAGTTTAAACTGGTTTGGTTTATATGGATGAATCTAATTCTTGTGTGTTATTACCCATCTTTAGTATGGCAGAGTTCTTAAATTGTTGTTTATTTAAAAAGGTTTGCATATTTGGATTTAATAAAATGGAAATAAGGTTATAAAATTGTTTTGACACTTAGCTTAATTATTTAGGGTGTTTAAATTGGAAAATTTTATTTTGCGACAGTGATGATAAGAATGAACCAACCATTCACATTGATTTTAATTTAATAAAGGACTGGTCACCCGATATTTTATTAGGCGGTGTGTCACAGACCGGCGATGGACAAGGAGGAAATGAATACGAAGAGAGTAGTGATTCAACGAGTTGATGTGGTGTTATATTCAGGGCATTATTGTATTAAGTGGTCTTGTTTGTATTGAACTTTAGTTGTATTGAACTTCAAACATTTCAGTTGTATTGAACTTCAGATGTAAACTTCAAATATTTTAGTTGTATTGAATACCTGTTGTATTGAACTTCAGATGTATTGAACTTCAAATATTTCATTTGTATTGAACTTCAGTTGCTATTTTAGTTGCTTAATGTAACAGGTATCAACTTTTAAAATTCTATGTTGTTATTTTAGTTGTAACAGGTATCAAATATTTTAGTTGTAACAGGTATCAATTCTATGTTTCTTAATGTAACAGGTATCAAATATTTTAGTTGCTTAATGTAATAGGTATCAAATAATTTAGTTGTATTTAATACCTGTTGTAATAGGTATCAACTTTAATACTTGTTGTTGTGTAGTATGTTGCTATTTTAGTTGTTGTTTTAATACCTGTTGTAACAGGTATCACCATTTCAATGCTTCCACTAGTTGTAGCAGTTGCCTACTTATGTTTTAATACCTGTTGTAACAGTTGCCTGCTTATGTTGCTTAGATATTATACAATTTCAATGCTTTCACTAGCTGTTGTAAATAAAGCTAGTTGTTATAAATAAAGCTAGTATAAATATATACCATGGAGAAGAATTGGTATAAATATCTACCATTGAGAATTTTAAAATGGAATAAATTCCATAGAGAAGCGTTGGTATAATGCACATTCTGAAATGGTATAATATCTACCAAATTTTTAACATTTTAAAATTCTAACAAATTCTCAATGCCGCTGGCGCGGACCCATAATAATAAAGGCACATTTCATAACATAATTGAAACTCGATATTCATTACATAACCCAAACTGGATGTGCATTACATAATATAATTTAAAATGGCACATTACATAACCTAGAGTGATGTTTCGCATTACATAGAGTAGTCAATATCCTAAACCGACATCTTAAAAATGAAAATTGCTACAATTACAACCAGAATACAATTGAAACGGAAATAAAATTGTCAAACTTCTTCTCCCATCCATCAACTTTTTTGGCAATCTTCTTCTCTAATTTGTCGAATTTCTTCTCCACGCTATCAATTTTTTGCCCAAATTCTTCTCCATTTTGTCAATTTTATTGCCCAACTCCATTATTTTCGCGCTAAGATCGCCATATTCAATTTCAATCGCATTCTTGGTGTCAACCGATTTTTGGGAATCCACTGATTTTTTGGTATCAATCCAATGAAAAAACCCACAAGAATTGATTTTATAATTAGGGCACGCAACAAAACGTCGCCCCGGATTCCCCGACGTCTTTGATGTTCGCATTTCCGCAAGATCTTCGTGGTGACATAATGTATGGGAGTTAGATGAACTTTTAGGCGACTCCATATCCTGAAAATTAAAGACATATTTATGAGAAAATAAATAATCCAAACATACAAATTACCTGATTGCTATTTATACTATTTTAAAATTCAATGACATAATATATGGGAGTTACATGTATACCATTTCATACAAATTACCTGATTGCTATTTACCTGATTTTCTATTTATACCATTCTAGGGTTTAGTTGGTTAAAAAAGGAGGCGTTTAGGGGACTTCAATTAAAATGTAAAACCAACAAGCCTCTTGGCTTAGTGGTATAAGGCTGCCACTGGGACAGTCTTTGGGGTGGATTAGGTTTGGTCCCAGTTCGATCCCTAGCACTGTCAAAATAATATTTGGCCAGCGAAAACCACGAACCGCGAATGGGGATTAATCAAGGTGCACATAAGTTGTCCGAACACCTCATGGTATGCTACCAAAAAAAATTAAAATGTAAAACCCAAACAGTTCAAGAAGGAGATTGAGTTCATCCCTGAGATGAGACGCTTTCGATTTGGAGCAAATGTGACAAATGGAGGTCGCGCAAGGACGAATTGGCTCAGATGTGAGAAATGAAGGCATTGGGTTTTGCAGAGAGGATTTGCTGTAAGGATGACTTGATATTGAGAAGACAGGTTTGGGGTTTTAGCCGAAATAATGCCAAACGACATATAGGGCTGCGTTTTTTAATTGGTTTTAATGGTGCGCACCAAATCCGCACCAAATGGAGCGCACCTGAGCCTCTCTCTCCCTCTCTCTCTCTCTCTTTATATATATATATATATATATATATATATATATATATATATATATATATATATATATATATATATATAACTTGCACCTCCAATAACTTCTCTACACATATATCTATAAACAGTCACAATGTGGACTCGTAGATGAGATGCATAGAAATAATATGAATAAGTTTTATGTATCTAACTTGTAAGTTATAGTGAAGACGATGAGTCGATGACGATAGTCGAAACAGTACGAGGTATTTGTGCCTCTTACGGGACCGTGTTATGACTGTTTTACGTTTTCACCCATTGAAGCAAATTTATGTTGTATACTCAAATCGGAAGTCCCGTGACTACGTGGTCAATTCCTACAAGTTACATTGGTCCCATGCTAGTTGTCCGTATCTCTTATGGGACAATATAATGGTTGTTTTATGTTTTAACCATTTAGAGGCTTACTTTTATGCCTAAGTCTTACTTTTGGCAAATTTACGTCGTATAATCAAACCAGGAGTTGCGTGGCCTAGTGGTCGTTTCCTACGAGTTGCATTGATACTGTACGAGGTGTTTCTGCCTCTTACGGGACCGTTTTATGGCTATTTTATGTTTTCACCATTTGACCGCATGGTTTTATGCTCAAGTCTAACTTTTTATAAATTTATGTCGTACACTCAAATAGGGAGTAACATAACTACGCGATCGGTTCCTACGATTTACATTGGTCCCGTCGGAGGTGTTCGTGCCTCTTACGGGACCGTTTTGTGGTTATTTTAAGTTTTCACCCTTTGATGGCATGTTTTAAGACCAAGTTCAATTGTTTGAAATTTTTTATCATATTCTCAAATCGAGTCTCGTGACTACGTGGTCGGTTCCTATGAGTTAAATTAGTCATGTACGAGGTATTCGTGCATCTTACGGGACTGTATTGTGGTTATTTTACGTTTTCACCCTCTGATGACATGTTTTTATGCCTAAGTCTAACTTTTTACAAATTTACGTCGTATACTCAAACCGGAAGTCTTGTCACTATGCGGTTGGTTCCTACAAGTTACATTGGTCCCGTACGAGGTGTTTCTACCTCTTACGGGATCATTTTCTGGTTGTTTTACGTTTTCACCCATTTGCAGCATTTTTTATGCTTAAGTCTAACTGTTTGCAATTTTTTTTTGTACTCTCAAACCGAGAGTACCGTGACTACGCGGTCAGTTTTTACGAGTTAAATTAGTCATGTACGAGGTGTTCGTGCCTCTTACGGGACCGCATTGTGGCTATTTTACATTTTTACCCTTTGACGGCATGTTTTTATGCATAAGTCTAACTTTTTGCAAATTTACGTCGTACACTTAAATCGGGAGCTCCATGACTACGCAGTCGGTTCCTACAAGTTACATTGGTCCCGTGCGAGGTTTTCGTGCCTCTTACGGGATCGTTTTGTGGTTGTTGTACATTTTAACCCTTTGATGGCATATTTTTATGCTTAAGTCAAATTTTTGGCAAATTTATGTCGTATTATCAAACCGGGAGTTCCGTGACTACGCGGTCCATTCCCACGAGTTACATTGGTCTCGTACGAGGTGTTCGTGCCTCCTACGGGACCGTGTTGTGACTGTTTTACGTTTTCACCCATTGACGGCATGTTTTTATGGCTAAGTCTAACTTTTTGCAAATTTACCTTATGTATTCAAACCGGAATTCCCTTGACTATGTGGTCGGTTCCTACGAGCTACATTAGTCCCGTACGAGGTGTTCGTGCCTCTTACGGGACAATTTTATTGTTATTTTACGTTCACACTCATTGACGACATGTTTTTATGCCCAAGTTTAATTTTTTACAAATTTACGTTGTATACTTGAACCAGAAGTCTCGTGACTATGCGGTCGATTCCTACAAGTTACATTGGTCCCGTGCTAGTTGGTCGTATCTCTTACGGGATCATATTGTGGTTGTTTTACGTTTTCACCCTTTAATGACGTGTTTTTATGCTTTAATCTTACTTTTGGCAAATTTATGTCGTATAATCAAACCGGGAGTCCCGTGACTACGGTCATTTCCTATGAGTTAAATTGGTCATGTACGAGGTGTCCGTGCCTCTTACATGACCGTATTGTGGTTGTTTTACGTTTTCACCATTTGATGGCATGTTTTTATGCTTAAGTCTAACTTTTTTCAAATTTACATCGTACATTCAAATCGGGACTCACGTGACAATGCGGTCGGTTCCTATCAGTTACATTGTTCCTGTGCGGGGTTTTCGTGATTCTCTTACGGGACCGTTTTGTGATTGTTTTACATTTTCACCCTTTGATGGCATATTTTTATGCTTAAGTCTAACTTTTGGCAAATTTATGTCGTATAATCAAACCAGGCGTTTCGTGACTACGCGGTCCATTCTTACGAGTTACATTGGTCCCGTACGAGGGGCTCGTGCCTCTTACGAGATCGTGTTGTGACTGTTTTACGTTTTCACCCATTGGCGACATGTTTTTATACCTAAGTCCCCAAATTTTTGCAATTTTACAATGTATATTCAAACCGGAATTCCCATGACTATGTGGTCGGTTCCCACGGGTTACATTGGTCCCGTACGAGGTGTTCGTGCCTCTTGCGGGACAATTTTTTGGTTGTTTGACGTTTTCACTCATTGACGACATTTTTTATGCCTACGTTTAAATTTTTGCTAATTTACGTTGTATATTCAAACCAAAAGTCTCGTGACTATGCGGTCGATTCCTACAAGTTACATTGGTCCCGTGCTAGTTGTTCGTATCTCTTATGGGATCATATTGTGGTTGCTTTACATTTTCACCCTTTAGCGGCGTGTTTTTATGCCTAAATCTTACTTTTATCAAATTTACGTCGTATAATCAAACCAGGAGTCCCGTTTCTATTTCTATTAGTTCAAGCTCAATCCCAACTCTCTTATCTAGTGCAGAACTAACCCTAGAGCTATTGCCAGATTTCAAGCTGCAGTTCTTCTTTCAAGCCTAGCTAGGGGATTGGATTCCGCTATATCAATTTCGTAACTCTTATCTTATCTACGATAGGAGCAAACTCCACTTCTTCAAAAGGAGAAAAGATCATATATATATATATATATATATATATATATATATATATATATATATATATATATATATATATATATATATATATATATATATATAGCTGTAACTATATAAATAACAGTTAAATATATAGGTGTTACGACTATATATAATAGTAAACGAATGCATATAACAGTTATACATATAGCTTACAGTTATATATAATAGTTATATATAGATATAACAACTATATATATAACAGTTATATATATAGTTGCTACGGCTATATATATATATAACAGTTATATAACTGTTATAACTATATATATAACACAGTTATATATAGTTTTTATATATATAGTTATAATGGTTATATATAACTGTATAGCTCTTACTTTGGTAAAGGTGCAATACATAGAAAATCTTCTATCATCGATATAAAATACTTACCAAATTAATTCGCAACTTAAGATCCTCTGAATAAGCTCCCTTGTTCTTGATCTTTACGTATTTGTGCAAACATTTGCATCGTGTATTCCTGAAAATCCTCAAATTTTTTATCTATTATCTTCTTTTGTTGAGCATCTATCTTCTGTTGTTGGGTAACATTTATCTCCTTGACTGAAGCCAATTGCTCTCTTAGTGGCCTCACCTCTTCATCACGAGCCCTCAACTGTCCAATTGTACTTGAAGCTTTACAGGCTTCGGGCTTAACCCCCCATCCAACAATATGATCCGATATTTTTCCAAAAACTTCTATCGACATCTCCTCTTATGACATAAAAGGTGCATTTGGTTGCGAGAATGTCTCTTTTAACTCCACAAACTTCTCCTGCCATATTTAAAATAGTATAAGCTCACAACATAATTAGTCAACGAATTTTAAAATAACAATATAAAGAAGTCAACAATAAGGGATCTCTTGCAATATAATTAATTAATCAAAGATGTACATACATATTCTTTCTTACACTTTAGATCCACCCAATCATTCTTTTTCTCACTCCAATGAGATGATTTAAATAAGTCAGTAATATGTGGTCTCTCAACACCCTTTTCTTCAGCATGTTCATAAATGGAACTAATGAGAATATGATTATACATTGATAAGTAATTAAATTCATAATTTACAAAACGCGTCACCTCAATTGACATGGAAACTACAAATGATTGGGACCCACAAGTATGATGCCAAGGCAAACTAACACGTACTAATTGACCTTTTAGTGACCATGCCTAATTAAAAAACTAAAAAAATAGATCTCCAATAATGCAATTTTCAAGGAATTACTAAATTACAAACATAATGAAATATGAATTAGTTACCGTGAACTTCTCACCACTCCAAACATCATCTATCATGTACTTCCAATCATCCCTTACGTATGGATTCTTTTTATGGTCGACTCCATCCTTCAATAATTTCTTGTAATGTATGTACATTTTACTCCTCCAGCTACTGTACCTCCGTACACACTTCCTATGAATAGCATATCTGACAAACTCATCCTCATCATAGTTAAGAATTTAGAATTTAGCCTACAAATTTCTTTTTAATTAGAAATACACACAATAAAATTGAAAGAATATGTAACTGAAAGAATCAAATATAACTACCCGAATCCTGGCGATTACTGCATCTTATGTCCCAAAATCAATTTCACTCCAACGAGTCACCCCTTGAAGTGGTGCCATATTTCAAACCTCAACTCCGATGTTTGCCCTAGAGAAGGAGCATTGACACCCATAGGTAGCCCCATCACCTTCCAACATACGCACTTCATGTTTTCCATGTCTTTTTACCATTTTCTCGACTTTCATTCCACGTGTTAATCCTCGCACTCGTTTTTTGGTTCTGGTGGCTGTAGAAAAATAAAGATCATAAAGTAACATAATAAATGTCAAGTATTACACAGTAAACTACTAATAAAATAATCAAAATAAATTACGTATCAAGGAAACATCTGAAATATCGACTTGTATATCTTCAACAGCATCATTGACTGATGTTCTTTATTGGAGACGCGTCAAGGAGTGACTCTAGTTTCCTATTCTAATATAAAAAATAGAGATAATTATATATCCAATAAGTAAATTTAAACAATCTAAACAAAAAAGACTTACGTATCATGGAAACGTGAGGAACAACAACTTGTATATCTTCGACGACATTATCGTTTGATGTACTTTGTTGGAAACGCACCGAGGAGTGACTCGAATTTCCTGTTTTAATGAGAAAGTAAGTCAATTATATATATAAGAAGATAATTTAAACAATCTAAACAAAAATGACTTACGTGTCATGGAAACGTCTGGAGCTTGAACTTGTGTATTTTCGACGGCATTATCGTTTGATGTTCTTTGTTGGAAACGAATCGAGGAGTGATTCGAGTTTCCTATTTTAATAAGAAAGTGAGACAATTATATATACAAGAAGTAAATTTAAACAATCTAAACAAAAATGATTTATTTATCATGGAAAATTTATTTTTGACAAATCAAATAATGTAAAAAGATCAAAATTGGGTGAATCAAAATCATTTTGTTATATATAATTACTAGGGTTGTAAACGGATATTCGAAAATCCGCATCCGTCCGAATCCGAATTTGCGGATATTTATCCGAAAATATGAAAACGGATACGAATATGGATACTCTATAAAAATAACCGAGAAAACGGATACGTATACTGATAGTACTAGTATCCGGTACGGATAATCCGTACCCGATGCAGAGTATCCATTTTATTGGATATCCGTTTTATCGGATATCCGTATCCGTCAAACATATGTTTAAAATATTACTAATAATATTAGTATTAGTATTAGTAATATAATAATATTAAAAAAAAACTTAATCGTTTATTTCCTAAAACAAAATAAACATATACTCCACTCAAAACAAAAATACCCTAAAGTTATTATTTTATTGGACATGTTATAAAATGTCATGTATTATTATTTTACTGGGTATATTATCATGGAGTTACACAAAAGCTACAATACACCCTATCACACACATCATACACCCACTAAAGAACATATACTCCACTCAAAACAAACAAAAAAACTAACTTCATTTCATTTCTCTTTCGTACAAAACAAGAGAAAAGAAACCCTTATGTGGTTGTTCATTAGTTTCCTTAATTATAAGAGAGAAATAGAAAATAATGTAAGAGGAAAACATAATAGAATGTAAGAGAGAAACAGAAAAATAAAGAGATGGTTTTAATTGTGATGAGAGTTGAAGTTAACAACATGTATATTATATAAAAAATAAAAATATATACTTATTAAAATAAAAATATCAATATGTTTTGAAAACAAAAGATCCATGAGGTTATCATTCTCAATAACTTTGATTTAATCTAAAAGGTGCATATTTATTTCTACTGACATGGAATGCGACTGTTATATTTTTTTTAATGGCTTTAAGCTTATAGGGCTGTAAAGTACGGATGGCTTTAAGCCATATTATCATTATGGAATCCATAATTATTGATGTTAGGAGGCAGTAATTTTATTATATATTTATTTGGATTGGATTGGATTTCATTGGATTGGATATTTTAATAATTATTTTTTGCGATGGCTAAATAATGTAAATGGATACGGATATTATCTGTCCGAGGTAGGGGTGTAAGCGGTACTGTTTGGTCGATAAATAGTAGATACCAATACAAAAACCAAACTCTAGATGGTAAAACCAAACCGTACCAGTTTACCATCCGGTACACCAAAATCAATACCAAAACCAAACCGGCTAGTATTTTGGTTTTTTCGGTAATTTCGGTTTTTTTCTGGTTTCGGTAAATTCTGGTTTTTCCTAGTTTCTTCTATTTTTTTCTGGTTTCGGTAAATTCTGGTTTTTTCTAGTTTCTAGTTTCGATTTTTTCTGGTTTCGATAAACAACACTAAAAGTCCCAAAAAACCAAAAACACCAAAACCAAAACCAAAACCAACTTTTTTCTGGTTTTGATAATTTGGTACGGTAATTTTGGTAAATTCGGTACGGTACGGTAATTTTGGTACTGTTTTTTCTGGTTTCAATAAATTCGGTACGATATGGTAATTTCGGTACGATTTTTTATGGTTTCAGTAAATTCGGTATGGTAATTTCGGTAAATTGGTTTTTAATATTAAAACCAAAACCAACCAACTTTTTTGCGATAATTTCGGTTTCAGTAAGACTGGTTTCTGGTATTTTAATAATTGAAACCAAAACCATTTTTTTTCGGACCAAAACGGTACGGTACGGTAAAAACCCGTACCGCTTCCACCCCTAATCCGAGGTATCCGAGCGGATACAAATATGGATAGTTGTTTTAACTATCCGGGCGGATACGGATACGGATATGAATAGTACATTCAAATAGCGGATACAGATATGAATAGTACATTCAAATAGCGGATACGGATATGAAAAACATGGTATCCGATCCGCATCCGTCCGTTTACCACCCCTAATAATCACCTCCATTAGCATATTGAATCCTTTTTGCTCCACTTGCCACTTACCTTCAAATATAACATTGAAATCACGAATTTCAACAAAGTATACTTCTTGCAGCTCGAGTGCACCTCACGTTGTGCAACCACCAACAGTTTTTCAATATTTTGCACCTCTTCCCTTTGCGCACCATCAGTGGCTTCACCCATATCCCCACCCCTCCCCAAATCACGGTCCATGTAAGCCCCCTACAATTGATGTGAAATACAGCGGAATAATAAAAGTGCACAATTTAGACTTCACCTCTCAAACCTCAATTTAATTCATCATATTAATAATATGAGTACAATAAGAGGCCAAGGGCCTTATTTATAATAAAGCCTGAACTTATTGACTAAGCATCCAAGCTTAATTAGGAAACAAAAAAGATAAAAGGAAATATAATTAAAATAGGTAATGAATAACCTAATAATTATGTCTACTAATAATATAATTTATAGTAATATAAGATAATAATATTTATTTACATTATCACTACAAGAATTTGCACCATTAGCAACATACAAATTATGTTACTAAAGTTAGAAATATGTTGTTAAATGGTATTGGCAACATATTTTGCTATGTTGTCAGCTTGTTGTCTATCTAGGAAACCCTTTGACAACAGAACAGACTTGTGTTGCTGAAGGGATACTTTTAGCAACACACAATTGTGTTGCCAAAAGTATTTTATAATTTGTCAAATTTATAATAAAAAAATATTATTTGTGTTGCCAAAAGACACTCAACAGTAACAAAAATAGTTTTGTTGGCAAAAGCTATAGATTTTGACAACATAAGAGTTGTGTTACCAAAAGGCTATACCTTTAGCAACACAAGTCTTGTGTTGCCAAAAGCAATATCTTTGGCAATACAAGAGCTGCATTGCCAAAAGGTATGACTTTTGACAACACAAGACCTGTGTTCAAAGGTACGACTTTTGACAACACAAGAGATGTATTGCCAAAAGGCTATACCTTTGGCAACACATATCTTGTGTTGCCAAAGGTATACTCCTGTGTTGACAAAAGTCGTACCTTTGGCAACACAACTCTTATGTTGCCAAAAGCCGTACCTTTGCGACCAAATATGTGTTGTCATATCCAAAGTGATAGATGTAGATGATAACTTTTGAAGACAAAATTGTATTGCCAAAAGTACAATATTTTTATTTATTATCTATTATTTTTTTCGCAATTGAAAGCACTTTTAAAACTGCACTTTTTTCATCAAACGTGCAACCTTATAATCCAAAATAACATTACGCATTTTTCATACAATCATAAGTAATACAAAATTCCACAATTTTCAACCAAATCTCATAAATATGAATTACAAAATAATATTTCATCACAATCCAAGTATAAACATACAAAATAAATGTCTCCCAAAATAAGAACATAACAAAAGATGTAAACATGATCTAACCTAATACATTAACACATTAAAATATGTTAAAAAAATCCACGTAAACTAAAACGACGATAACAATATCGCTCCCCTACACTATAAGAAACCACAGCTCCAAGCCACCACGAACAAAATAACTCCAAGCAAAATTCATCATAACCTGCACAAGATACAAAAATAAATGACTACATGGGTTTGTATAACTTCAAATGCATGTATGTTTGACTTATCAATTTAAAACACTATTTAATTTCAGAAAATTTTGATAGAGTTTCCTTTGTTTATTCATGAAATACAACATGTTTTAACATTAAAATAAACCCAATAGCAAAAAACGCAGCTAAACCACCATTAAATCCCTTTCACCAATTTAATATCTAAAAATAGTATCCGAGCAGCTACATAAACTTAAATAAGTATCTGAGTAGCTACGTACCTCGATCCTCCGTATCCATTGACTTTTCCATGTGTCGCAAATTCATTTTCATTCTACACAAAATACAAAATAAATTATAATCTATCCGACTTCAAAAGATAATAATAATTTATAACTATTATATATATATAAATAGTTCTATTTAACTGTGACATTGCGAGACATGTGGATGCGAGTATGTTTAGATAGCGCGTAGCTATGTGAATATGTTTATTTGTACACCCCTTCTCAAGATTCTCATATTCATGAGTTCTCATATCCATGAGATAACTAGTAAGAACAAGGAGAAGAATGTATTGCACCACTAGATTTGGAAGTGAAAACTCTCAGTATATCTCAATTATAGCAAGCAAGGATCACACAAAGTAAATTTTGTGCTCTAGAGTGGATTGACTGATATCTTTTTAGTGAACTTAGAATTAACAACAAAATTTAGAACCGGAATGTTTTTCTCTAAAAAACCTAAATAATTAAAGATATACTGATTGATATACTGACTATATATATATATATAACTGTTAACAGTTATATGTATATAAAACTATGTATATATCACTGTTCTAAAAAAACCGCCTCGGCTTGAGTCTTGGGACAGACATCCCGCCTTAAGCTTTTGACGCCTTATGCTTGGTAAAATCCTTAAGGTGCATTTTTATCTAAAAACAACAATGCTTTAGTGAAACGATATCACCTTTTAAAGATTTTTTTTACAAACCGGACCATTATCTCGTCCAAAATAATCAAATAGTATTTTAATTGTCAAATATTCAGACATATTTTTATGATATGTACAATTTTAATATTTTAATATCCCTGTTATGGTTAAAAAATATTAAAATATATTAAAACGACATAAACGCCTTTTCACGTGTTTTTACGCCTAAGGCTTAAGGCTTTGCCTCCACTCCTTGATCACGCCCCGCGTTTTTTAGAACCTTGGTATATATATATATATACTATGTGTATATACACACTTAGTTATAACTAACTGTGAATATATTATATATATATATATATATATATATATATATATATATATAATTTGTTTTTTGTATGTATATGTTTTTTAGATGGATAACATGGCCACACTCAACCCACACACTCGACATGGAGCTATAAATGCCAGGGGCTAATCGGATTTTGTGGGCAACTGTACAACAGAAATAGCTTAGTTACATCGATCCCGTGAGAGGCGTTCGTGACTCTTACGGGACCGTTTTGTGGTTGTTTTACGTTTTCACCCTTCGATGGCATGTTTTAATGCTTAAGTCCAACTTATTGCAAATTTACGTCGTACACCCAAACCGGGAGCCTTGTGACTACGCGATCGATTCCTACGAGTCACATTGGTCCCGTGCGAGGTGTTCGTGACTCTTACCGGACCGATTTGTGACTTTTTTACGTTTTCACCCTTCGATGCCTTATTTTTATGCTTAAGTATAATTTTGTACAAATTTACGTCATACACTCAAACCGAGAAATTCATGATTACGCGGTCGGTTCCTACGTGTCACATTGGTCCCGTGTGAGGTGTTCGTGACTCTTACAGGACCGATTCGTGGTTGTTTTACATTTTCACTCGTCGATGGCTTGTTTTATGCTTAAGACTAATCCTAATTTTGTGCAAATTTACGTCGTACACTGAAATCGGGAGCCTCGTGACTACGCGATTGGTTCCTCCGAGTCACATTGGTTCCATGCGAGGTGTTCGTGACTCTTACCGGACCGTTTTGAGTTTGTTTTACGTTTACACCCTTCGATGACATGTTTTTATTCTCAAGTCTAACTTTTTGCAAATTTACGTCGTACACTCAAATCGGGAGCCCCGTGACTACTCGGTTGTAACACCCCGCCTAATAAGATACCGGGCGATCACTCCAATATTAAATTAAAACAGGAGTTTCATATGGATCATTCTTAGCATCACTGTCGAAAAATCCATTTAATTACTAATATCCTATTAGGTGGCTGTTAAAAACTTTTACTTAACTACTCTTTTTAACGAATAAATTAAAACATCCACAATTAAATGCGTAATGAACTGAAATGAAAGTGAAAGGAACTAAAATAACTGAACACTCGGTCCAAATACACAACCATATCGAATGCTGTACTGAAAGAATAAATAAATGCAATTGAGCCATTGGCTCGAAAGTTTATACAATATCTCCTATCTAGAGTACAAGGAAGGAAACGTCTACCGATAACCTGCAAGCATCCACAGCTGCCGCAGCAGACGTCTGACTCGAAAGAATTTCCATCCAGGCATCCCTGTGTCTGGACACCTATGTATATATATAATATAAAAAGAAAGGAGAAGTAGATAAACGATTCAGAGCCCCGAATTTTGAAAATATTTTGCAAGTGCATAAATGCCTTATTTTTATGAAAATAGTTTTATCTCATAGTTAAGTTTGGTATCACACTCCCATGAGATACCCCTCACCTCTCCTCTAATAGTGCACTCCTAGCGCATCTATCTAGAACATTCTAGTCAAGCTACCCTGCTAAACTAGTTTATCACCCGACCACTATCTACCCTAGATAGTCCAAGTAATGTACTAAGGGCTAAGCTTCACCCCAGTCTCAGCACTATGCCATGTTCGTGCGTGGGGTGTCTCGCAAAGAGAAATCCAAACAAGGAACCCCCCCGATACACTACTACGCGGCACGGTCGATCGTCGAGATCTGCTAGTCCCTCAGTACAGAAAGATATATATAAATATATATACTATAAGAATTAATAATATAAGAGCACTAAGGATTAAACTTCTCCCCAGTCTCAACACACTGCCATATTCGTGCGTGGGGTGTCTCGCGAAGCGAAATCCAAACAAGGAACCCCCCCGATACACTACTATGCGGCAAGGTCGATCATTGGGATCCATTAGATCCTCGGTACTCGATTCATCCATATATACATATTCATACTATAATACACATCCGGATCTATCTCCCGGACTGAGGATTTATATACAAGTATTTATCAATACTTTTCATTTTCTCAAAACTTCCCATTTCCCTTTTTTATACTCAGGAAATTTAAATATAAAAGCCAATTCATTATCATGAATTGCTTTAACCAATCGTTTACCTTTTTAAAGCCAATTTTATTATCATAAAAATGCTTTTCCTTTATATGTCATCCCCCAAAGCCGTTTCCATTATCATGAAAATGCTTTGATCAAATAATGCTTCCACATCCCTTCTTACATCCGGGAGTGTTACCGAAGCTAAACCTTTATCCCATTTCCATTTTTATACTCAGGAAATGTAAATATAAAGCCAATCCATTATCATGAATTGCTTTAATAAATCTAAGACCGTCCCTCCGGGTATCCCCACTGGACGCGCCCCTAAATGGCTATCATATTCCAGGGCCTCCAAGACAACCTGGGAACCTAACAACGTCGGGAAGCGGCCATATGCCCACGGGATAGTCAAGACCACACCCGAAATCTCCTAACCAGCGCAGTACAAATAAACGCCCATATGGCCTAGGGACTATATCCAACTTGCTCATCAGCCAGGAAGGCTTCACCACAACGCGCGCGACTTCCCTTATGATAGCGATTTAGGGAGGTGTGTACAATCCATAATTTATTAATTATGAAAAACATTTCTCATTCCATTTTGAAAATATTCATTTTTATATTTTCAAAATCCTTTCCATCATACCATATATATATACATATATATATACTATAATCACATAATATATACATATACCATATATCCCTCCTAGAATATATATATGTACTTTATATGATGGCCATATTTGCCAAACCATCTATCGATGACCAAAAATCCCAAAGATTCTCTCAAAGAATCATTATCATGCGTTCATATATGCATGATACTAAACTCAAAGTATATTCTTACTTTAATAAATAAAACATACTTAAATCCCATCTACGGATTCATTTGGATATCTCCAATTATACTAATTCACTCTAAGTGAATACACACATATATAAACTCCCAATTCCCCAAGTCCTTTAGGACATAACCCTCCATAAATTTCTAATTTGGAAGGGCTTTAAACATAAACTCAAAAAAGAGAAATAATCCTAATCTCCAAAATCTTGGGCTGAAAACAGGGCACCGGTCGACCGGTACTGGACCCCCGGTCGACCGCGGGTTGTAAATAAGCCTACGAAACAAAGCAGTAGGCCCTTTCTCCTTGACGCGGTCGACCGGTCACACCAGGTCTCCCAAATAAAATTCCTCAATTCCCTTAACCAACATCCCAAATTCATTTTCGGGGTTTCTAAATTACCCCAAAAAAATTATCCCGAACATCTACGGAAATAATTCTAGCCGTAATTTTTCCAATTCCCGATTTGATTTCCGAGTTGGAAATTCCAACCCGGAGCTGCCATCTTGTAAAAATCATATCAAATCGTAGAAAAACAGAAAAATACGTGATCGGATCCCACGCGACCGTATCGAAAAGATCTACAACTTTCGTGTTTTGGCCGAAAGCTAAATCAATTCTTTTCCTGGCCAAAAGTGCCCCCTAAGGTGACGGGTTACTATTCATCATCCCTTCCGAGACGATTTCGGCCATTAAAGCTTCTCCCAAGCTTTTGTCGCCTCACCCAACGTCCTACAACCTCAACCAACTACAAATACACTTATAACACGGGTTCTAAACATCCTAGAACCCGGAATCACCAATTAATTTGGATTGAAACCCTAGTTCCACAAAATTGAAATATTATTGGGGTTTAATTGTTTTAACTCCCAAAAACCCGTTTTATCCACGATAACCCACCCCAAAACCATTAGGGTTTGTTTATACCAAACTACGGTATGAGATATTTATGCAAAAAGATAAATAAAGCAAGTAAACACTTGCCTCGTGGATAAAATCCGACGACCTCGAGTCGAATCCGGCGGAGTTTTGCCCGAATCTCCATTTCTCCCCTCTTTTCTCCTTCCTCTCTCTCTTCTCTCTCTTTTCTCTTCTTTCTTTCTCTTTCTCTCCCTCTTTTTATAAGAGAAAAGGGTTTTAAATCCTTAAAACCCAAAAACGACTCGTTTACCCAATTACTAGTTACTTTTACCTCTAAAATCACCCGAAACTTATTTTCGACAATTGGACACTCTTTTCCGACTATCTCGGACATTCCGAGACTCATGGCACAGTCGAAATTTCCATCCGAGGTACTTGACCGCAAATCACTATTCTAACCCAAAATAATTAAATGCGGGTTTTCTACTCAAAATCTTACATCTTTTGTCGCTATACTCCACGACGACATATAATTAAATTATTTTGACCTATATAGTCCCAAAATAATTTATAACATCCTTCGAAAATTATTAAATCCTCGAAAATCCCAAAAATCACTATTTCGAGAAATTCTCCAAATTGCCAATTTATATTTAATTAGGGAATTTAATTGTCTCCAAAAAGGACGGGTTGTTACACTCCCCCCCTTATAACGGAATTTCGTCCTCGAAATTCAGATACGACCTACACCACCAATCTTAGGATCACTCCAAATCCTAATACCTCAAGGGAAACGATACTAACCCAACGGTTCCTAACCATGTGCTACACGACTACCACGATCGCAAAGTGACTCTTATACGTCACATAATGCCCATCAAGTATAATGCCTATCGGCATGAATTTCAACCTTATATACTACGCCCATTCTATTTCAGGCGGTATATAAACAAACTTACCAAGGTGCCTATACACCTCTCTAACTTGTGCACAGTTGCACAAACATTAGCGAACGTCTCACACGTAACACTCTCTCCCAATAAGGGTCTCCTTTCCTCGGTGTAATACTCATCTATGGGTCCTCCCGACCCGCGAAAGTCTAAACTCTTAACCTCGGCATTACCGACTCTATCGATCCTACATCCTATAGTGATACTATCTAGGCGTTACCCTACCTACGCGAAACTAATAAAATCTTACGTATGTCCCTAGTGCCCAAGGCCTCTCTCGAATCCCCACATTTTCTCGGTTTCGTGCGTGGGACGTCTCGCCAAGGCGAAATCCAAACAAGGAACCCTCCCATTACACTACTCCCTCACGTTGTCGGTCATCGAGATGTAACAGCCCAAGGCACACCAGCGGAACGTCCTAAATCCTACCTCGCTAACCTACGAACGCATTCCTACTATCTTATCCTTCCGCCCATATGAAAGGAAACCTAACTAATCAAAGTGCCTACTCACTGTAGGAACACTACTAACATCACACCGATCAAAGATTTTCTCCAAATTTGCCTTCTCATTAAGGCTTGGCTAACATCCTCGAATAAATTTCTCTAAGTCCTACTCCACCCAACTATTCGTGGTGAGAGGACCACTTTAGTGCTTTTCCATAGCACCATATCTCCATAAACATACCATCCTAACAGGGCTCATAATCTATAGTGGTTCATCCACACTATAAGACTAACCCACATCCTTGCATCCCATAACAGCTCCCCACTCCCGACGCCGTTAAGAGTCATGTGTGGAGTGTCTCGCAAAGCGAAATCCAAACAAGGAACCCCTCCACACATTAACCCTTGACTTCGTTGGTTATGGAGTTCTGTCATTTCAACATGCAACCGGGATAATCCTATCCCCTAATCCAATAAAAAGGTTGTCTGAACTCCTATCTCTAACTAAGAGTCACACCACCCAGCGCTCGCACTAATTCTACGTCCTTGTGCAAACCAGTACTGAGCTAAATCTTACAGCTCAACAATAATCCTGTGGGCCTTAAATTGTATCTATAAGGTTGCCACATACACCAACCAAAATAAGGAAGCCTATGCTCATTGAGGTTCCATTAACCCATAACAAATAAGGTGAACTCAACCTATATCTAGGTGAGACACCGCAACAATAACATGTTCCCACGAGGAACCATGGACACGATAGACTTGCCATTCTTAGCCTGCTATCACTCCGAAAATACACCATAATGTATTATACTCATCATACCACCATGCTCGTATAGACATATAAAACGAGCATCACTAACCATATATATATATATATATAGATAGATAGATATACATATATATACACAATATATCAACACCTGCCTCTATGGCGAATGAAGGAAAATAAAATTCCGCTATTGCGGAAAAAAACACATAAACACACATGATATTAGGTTATCGTGACCGCCATAACTCAAATTACACACACGAGTTGAGGGCTAACTAATACCGCGACTTTATCTAGTCACGCCAAATATACCTCATCAATTGAGGTAAAACTCATAACAACATCTTCGCCTTTATTCACTGTCGGCCTCTAGCCGAACCTTATGTGAATAACCCAAAACAGCATTCTTCTCATTCAATCTGAATCATGGGGACTCACAGTTTGAACTATCCGTAAGATCCCTTTCGAACCCTCAATTTCCATGAGGAATTCGACTTTAGCACCACTCTCTACTTGAGTGATACTGCGGTAATCCTAACTACCATTATTTAGTAGTCGCCGCCAAAATCCTTAACAATTACCATAAGGAGAGTGACCTCTACTATGGTCCTCATCTCAACCTTCTACCAGCTGCTCCAGCTAAGCCTCACCTCCTGCTACCATCCAAGCTCCGCACATGATTCTCAAACGAGCGCGCAAAAGATTTCTATAATCTCATAATATGGCAGGAGAACGAAATCTCACAATAGAAATCAACAATCCTATTCCTGAGGCTCTATAACAAATCGAGAGCAACGCTGAAAGCGTAGTACGTCCGTACAGATTCCTAAGGACACTAGAACCTGATGCTCTGATACCATCTGTAACACCCCGCCTAATAAGATACCGGGCGATCACTCCAATATTAAATTAAAACGGGAGTTTCATATGGATCATTCTTAGCATCACTGTCGAAAAATCCATTTAATTACTAATATCCTATTAGGTGGCTGTTAAAAACTTTTACTTAACTACTCTTTTTAACGAATAAATTAAAACATCCACAATTAAATGCGTAATGAACTAAAATGAAAGTGAAAGGAACTAAAATAACCGAACACTCGGTCCAAACATACAACCATATCGAATGCTGTACTGAAAGAATAAATAAATGCAATTGAGCCAATGGCTCGAAAGTTTATACAATATCTCCTATCTAGAGTACAAGGAAGGAAACGTCTACTGATAACCTGCAAGCATCCACAGCTGCCGCAGCAGACGTCTGACTCGAAAGAATTTCCATCCAGGCATCCCTGTGTCTGGACACCTATGTATATATATAATATAACAAGAAAGGAGAAGTAGATAAACGGGTCAGAGCCCCGAATTTTGAAAATATTTTGCAAGTGCATAAATGCCTTATTTTTAGGAAAATAGTTTTATCTCATAGTTAAGTTTGGTATCACACTCCCATGAGATACCCCTCACCTCTCCTCTAATAGTGCACTCCTAGCGCATCTATCTAGAACATTCTAGTCAAGCTACCCTGCTAAACTAGTTTATCACCCGACCACTATCTACCCTAGATAGTCCAAGTAATGTACTAAGGGCTAAGCTTCACCCCAGTCTCAGCACTATGCCATGTTCGTGCGTGGGGTGTCTCGCAAAGAGAAATCCAAACAAGGAACCCCCCCGATACACTACTACGCGGCACGGTCGATCGTCGAGATCTGCTAGTCCCTCAGTACAGAAAGATATATATAAATATATATACTATAAGAATTAATAATATAAGAGCACTAAGGATTAAACTTCTCCCCAGTCTCAACACACTGCCATATTCGTGCGTGGGGTGTCTCGCGAAGCGAAATCCAAACAAGGAACCCCCCCGATACACTACTATGCGGCAAGGTCGATCATTGGGATCCATTAGATCCTCGGTACTCGATTCATCCATATATACATATTCATACTATAATACACATCCGGATCTATCTCCCGGACTGAGGATTTATATACAAGTATTTATCAATACTTTTCATTTTCTCAAAACTTCCCATTTCCCTTTTTTATACTCAGGAAATTTAAATATAAAAGCCAATTCATTATCATGAATTGCTTTAACCAATCGTTTACCTTTTTAAAGCCAATTTTATTATCATAAAAATGCTTTTCCTTTATATGTCATCCCCCAAAGCCGTTTCCATTATCATGAAAATGCTTTGATCAAATAATGCTTCCACATCCCTTCTTACATCCGGGAGTGTTACCGAAGCTAAACCTTTATCCCATTTCCATTTTTATACTCAGGAAATGTAAATATAAAGCCAATCCATTATCATGAATTGCTTTAATAAATCTAAGACCGTCCCTCCGGGTATCCCCACTGGACGCGCCCCTAAATGGCTATCATATTCCAGGGCCTCCAAGACAACCTGGGAACCTAACAACGTCGGGAAGCGGCCATATGCCCACGGGATAGTCAAGACCACACCCGAAATCTCCTAACCAGCGCAGTACAAATAAACGCCCATATGGCCTAGGGACTATATCCAACTTGCTCATCAGCCAGGAAGGCTTCACCACAACGCGCGCGACTTCCCTTATGATAGCGATTTAGGGAGGTGTGTACAATCCATAATTTATTAATTATGAAAAACATTTCTCATTCCATTTTGAAAATATTCATTTTTATATTTTCAAAATCCTTTCCATCATACCATATATATATACATATATACATACTATAATCACATAATATATACATATACCATATATCCCTCCTAGAATATATATATGTACTTTATATGATGGCCATATTTGCCAAACCATCTATCGATGACCAAAAATCCCAAAGATTCTCTCAAAGAATCATTATCATGCGTTCATATATGCATGATACTAAACTCAAAGTATATTCTTACTTTAATAAATAAAACATACTTAAATCCCATCTACGGATTCATTTGGATATCTCCAATTATACTAATTCACTCTAAGTGAATACACACATATATAAACTCCCAATTCCCCAAGTCCTTTAGGACATAACCCTCCATAAATTTCTAATTTGGAAGGGCTTTAAACATAAACTCAAAAAGGAGAAATAATCCTAATCTCCAAAATCTTGGGCTGAAAACAGGGCACCGGTCGACCGGTACTGGACCCCCGGTCGACCGCGGGTTGTAAATAAGCCTACGAAACAAAGCAGTAGGCCCTTTCTCCTTGACGCGGTCGACCGGTCACACCAGGTCTCCCAAATAAAATTCCTCAATTCCCTTAACCAACAGCCCAAATTCATTTTCGGGGTTTCTAAATTACCCCAAAAAAATTATCCCGAACATCCACGGAAATAATTCTAGCCGTAAATTTTCCAATTCCCGATTTGATTTCCGAGTTGGAAATTCCAACCCGGAGCTGCCATCTTGTAAAAATCATATCAAATCGTAGAAAAATTGAAAAATACGTGATCGGCTCCCACGCGACCGTATCGAAAAGATCTACAACTTTCGTGTTTTGGCCGAAAGCTAAATCAATTCTTTTCCTGGCCAAAAGTGCCCCCTAAGGTGACGGGTTACTATTCATCATCCCTTCCGAGACGATTTCGGCCATTAAAGCTTCTCCCAAGCTTTTGTCGCCTCACCCAACGTCCTACAACCTCAACCAACTACAAATACACTTATAACACGGGTTCTAAACATCCTAGAACCCGGAATCACCAATTAATTTGGATTGAAACCCTAGTTCCACAAAATTGAAATATTATTGGGGTTTAATTGTTTTAACTCCCAAAAACCAGTTTTATCCACGATAACCCACCCCAAAACCATTAGGGTTTGTTTATACCAAACTACGGTATGAGATATTTATGCAAAAAGATAAATAAAGCAAGTAAACACTTGCCTCGTGGATAAAATCCGACGACCTCGAGTCGAATCCGGCGGAGTTTGGCCCGAATCTCCATTTCTCCCCTCTTTTCTCCTTCCTCTCTCTCTTCTCTCTCTTTTCTCTTCTTTCTTTCTCTTTCTCTCCCTCTTTTTATAAGAGAAAAGGGTTTTAAATCCTTAAAACCCAAAAACGACTCGTTTACCCAATTACGAGTTACTTTTACCTCTAAAATCACCCGAAACTTATTTTCGACAATCGGACACTCTTTTCCGACTATCTCGGACATTCTGAGACTCATGGCACAGTCGAAATTTCCATCCGAGGTACTTGACCGCAAATCACTATTCTAACCCAAAATAATTAAATGCGGGTTTTCTACTCAAAATCTTACATCTTTTGTCGCTATACTCCACGACGACATATAATTAAATTATTTCGACCTATATAGTCCCAAAATAATTTATAACATCCTTCGAAAATTATTAAATCCTCAAAAATCCCAAAAATCACTATTTTTAGAAATTCTCCAAATTGCCAATTTATATTTAATTAGGGAATTTAATTGTCTCCAAAAAGGACGGGTTGTTACATCGGTCGGTCCCTACGAGTCACATTGGTCCCGCGCGTGGCGTTCGTGACTCTTATGGTGTTTATTTTATGTTTTCACCCTTCGATGGCATGTTTTTATGCTTAAGTCTAACTTTTTGCAAATTTACGTCGTACATTCAAACCGAAAGCCCCGTGACTACGCGGTCGGTTCCTACGGGTCACATTGGTACCGTGCAAGGCGTTCGTGACTCTTACGGGACCGTTTTGTGTTTGTTTTACGTTTTCACCCTTCGATGACATGTTTTTATGCTTAAGTTCAACATTTTGCAAATTTACGTCGTACACTCCAACCGGGAGCCCCGTGACTACACGGTCGATTCCTACGAGTCACATTGATCCCGTGCGAGACATTCGTGACTATTACGGGTCCGTTTTGTGGTTGTTTTACGTTTCCACCCTTCGATGGCATGATTTTATGCTTAAGTCCAACTTATTGCAAATTTACGTCGCACACTCAAAACGGGAGCCCCGAGATTACGCGGTCGGTTCCTCTAAGTCACATTGGTCCCGTACAAGGTGTTCGTGACTCTAACCGGACCGATTTGTGTCTGTTTTACATTTTCAACCTTCGATGGCATATTTTTATACTTACGTCCAACTTTTTACAAATTTACGTCGTACACTCAAACCGGGAGATCCGTGACTACTCGGTCGGCTCCTACGAGTCACATTGGTCCCGTGTGAGGTGTTCGTGACTCTTACAAAACCATTTTGTGTTTGTTTTACGTTTTCACCAGTCGATGGCTTGTTTTTATGCTTAAGTCCAACTTTTTGCAAATTTACGTCGCACACTAAAACCGAGAGCCCCGTGATTACGCGGTCGGTTCCTATGGGTCACATTGGTCCTGTGCGAGGGGTTCATGACTCTTACGGGACCATTTTGTGTTTGTTTTATGTTTTCACCTTTCGATGACATGTTTTTATGCTTAAGTCTAACTTCTTACAAATTTACGTCGTACACTCAAACCTGGAGCCCCGTGACTGCTCGGTCAATTCCTACAGGTCACATTGGTCCCGTGCGAGGTGTTCGTGACTCTTACCGGGCCGTTTTGAGTTTGTCTTACGTTTTCACCCTTCGATGGCATATTTTTATGCTTAAGTCTAACGTTTTGCAAATTTATGTTGTACACTAAAACTGGGAGCCCCATGACTAGTCGATCGGTTCCTACGGGTCACATTGGTCCCGTGCGAGGCGTTCGTGACTCTTACGGGACCGCTTTGTGTTTGTTTTGCATTTTCACCCTTCGATGGCATGTTTTTATGCTTAAGTCTAATTTTGTGAAAATTGACGTCGTACACTAAATCGGGAGCCCCGTGACTACGCGATCGGTTCCTACGAGTCACATTGGTCCCGTGCGCGGTGTTCGTGACTCTTACGGGACCGATTTGTGGTTGTTTTACATTTTCACCCTTCGATGGCTTGTTTTTATGCTTAAGTCCAACTTTTTGCAAATTTACATCGTACACTTAAACCGCGAGCCCCGTGACTACTCGATCGGTTGTGACGAGTCACATTGGTCCCGTGCGAGGTGTTCGTGACTCTTAACTGACCGATTTATGACTGTTTTACGTTTTCACCCTTCGATGGCATATTTTCATGCTTAAGTCTAAGTTTGTGCAAATTTACATCCTACACTCAAACCGGGAGCCCCGTGACTACGCGGTCGGCTCCTACGAGTCACATTGGTCCCGTGCGAGGTGTTCGTGACTCTTACTATATTTGTGTTTGTTTTACGTTTTCACCCTTCGATGGAATATTTTTATGCTTACGTCCAACATTTTGCAAATTTACGTTGCACACTCAAACCGAAAGGCCCCGTGACTACTCGATCGGTTTCTACGAGTCACATTGGTCCCGTGCGTGTTGTTCGTGACTCTTACCTGACCGATTTGTGGTTGTTTTACGTTCACCCTTCGATGGCATGTATTTATGCTACAGTATAAGTTTGCGAAAATTTACGTCATACACTCAAACCGGGAGCCCCGTGACTATGCGATCGTTTCCTACGAGTCACATTGGTCCCGTGCGAGGTGTTCGTGACTCTTACGGGACCGTTTTAACCTTCGATGGCATGTTTTTATGCTTAAGTCTAATTTTGTGCAAATTTTCGTCGTACACTGAAACCGGGAGCCCCGTCACTACATCGATTCCTACGAGTCACATTGGTCCCGTGCGAGTCGTTCGTGACTCTTAGGGGACCGTTTTGTGGTTGTATTACGTTTTCACCCTTCGATGGCATGTGTTTATGCTTAAGTCCAATGTTTTACAAATTTACGTCGTACACTCAAACCGGGAGCGCCGTGACTACGCGGTCGGTTCCACCCAGTCACATTGGTCTCGTGCGAGGTGTTCGTAACTCTTACCGGACCGTTTTGTGGCTGTTTTACATTTTCACCCTTCGATGACATGTTTTTATGCTTAAGTCTAAGTTTGTGCAAATTTACGTCGTACACTCAAATCGGGAGCCCCGTGAATACGCGGTCGGTTTCTACGGGTCACATTGGTCCCGTGAGAGGTGTTCGTGACTCTTACAGGACCGTTTTGGATTTATTTTACGTTTTCACCCTTCGATGGCATATTTTTATGCTTAAGTCCATCTTTTTGCAAATTTACTTCGTACACTCAAACCGGGAGCCCCGGGACTACTCGATCGGTTGTTACCAGTCCCATTGGTCCCGTGCGTGGTGTTCGTGACTCTTACCTGGCCGATTTGTGACTGCTTTACGTTTTCACCCTTCGATGGCATATTTCCATGCTTAAGTCTAAGTTTGTGCAAATTTACATCGTACACTCAAACCAGGAGCCCCGTGACTACGCGGTCGGCTCCTACGAGTCACATTGGTCCCGTGCGAGCTGTTCGTGACTCTTACTATTTTTGTGTTTGTTTTACGTTTTCACCCTTTGATGGCATATTTTTATGCTTACGTCCAACATTTTACAAATTTACATTGCACACTCAAACCGAGAGGCCCCGTGACTACTCAATCGGTTTCTACGAGTCACATTGGTCCCATGCGTGATGTTCGTGACTCTTATCTGACCGATTTGTGGCTGTTTTACATTTTCACCCTTCGATGGCATGTATTTATGCTACAGTCTAAGTTTATGAAAATTTGCATCGTACACTCAAACCAGGAGCCCCGTGAATACGCGATCGTTTTCTACGAGTCACATTGGTCCCGTGCCAAGTGTTCGTGACTCTTACGGGACCGTTTTGTGTTTGTTTTACGTTTTCACACTTCGATGGCATATTTTTATGCTTAAGCCTAATTTTTTACAAATTTACATCGTACACTCAAACCGGGAGCCCCGTGACTACTCGATCGGTTCCTACGAGTCACATTGGTCCAGTGCGAGTCGTTCGTGACTCTTACGGGACCGTTTTGTGGTTGTATTACGTTTTCAACCTTCGATGGCATGTTTTTATGCTTAAGTCTAATTTTGTGTAAATTTTTGTCGTACACTCAAACCCGGAGCCCCGTGACTAGTCGATCGGTTCCTACAGGTCACATTGGTCCCGTGCGAGGTGTTCGTGACTCTTACGGGACCGTTTCGTGGTTGTTTTACGTTTTCACCCTTCGATGACATATTTTTATGCTTAAGTCTAACTGTTAACAAATTTACGTCATACAGTCAAACCGGAAGCCCCGTGACTACTCGGTCGGTTTCTACGAGTCAGATTGGTCCCGTGCGAGGCGTTCGTGACTCTTACGGGACCGTTTTGTAGTTGTTTTACGTTTTCACCCTTCGATGGCATGTTTTTATGCTTAAGTTCAACTTATTGCAAATTTACGTCGTACACTCAAACCGGGAGCCCCGTGACTACGCGGTCGGTTCCTACGAGTCACATTGGTCCCATCCGCGGTGTTCGTGACTCTTATAGAACCGATTTGTGGTTGTTTTATGTTTTCACCCTTCGATGACTTATTTTAAGTCTAATTTTGTGCAAATTTACGTCGTACACTAAATCGGGAGCCCCGTGACTACGCGATCGATTCCTACGAGCCACATTGGTCCCGTGCGTGGTGTTCGTGACTCTTCCTGACCGATTTGGGGTTATTTTACGTTTTCACCCTTCGATGGTATGTTTTTATGCTTAAGTCTAAGTTTGTTCAATTTTACATCTTACACTCAAGCCGGGAGCCCTGTGACTCAGTTCCTACGAGTCACATTGGTCCCGTGCGAGGTGTTCGTGACTCTTACTATTTGTGTTTGTTTTATGTTTTCACCCTTCGATGGCATATTTTTATGCTCAAGTCCAATTTTTTGCAAATCATCGTACACTCAAATTGGGAGCCTCGTGACTACTCGGTCAGTTCCTACGAGTCACATTGATTCCGTGCGTGGTGTTCGTGACTCTTACCTGACCAATTTGTGGTTGCTTTACGTTTTGTCCATTAGATAGCATTTTTTATGCTCAAGTCTAAGTTTGTGCAATTTTATGTCGTACTCTCAAACCGGAAGCCCCGTGACTACGGTCGGTTCCTACGAGTCACATTGGTCCCGTGCGAGGTGTTCGTGACTCTTACGGGACCGTTTTATGCTTGTTTTACGTTTTCACACTTCGATGGCATATTTTTACGCTTAAGTCACGTTAAGTAAATTTACGTCGTACACTCAAATCGGGAGGCCCGTTTACTAGTCGATCGATTCCTACGGGTCATATTGACCTCGTGCGAGGTGTTCGTGACTCTTACAGGACCGTTCTATGGCTGTTTTATGTTTTCACCCTTCGATGGCATATTTTTATGCTTAAGTCTAACTTTTTGCAAATTTACGTCGAACACTCAAACCGGTAATTCCGTGACTACTCGGTTGATTCCTACGAGTCACACTGGTCCCATGCGAGGTGTTCATGACTCTTACAGGACCGTTTTGTTGCTATTTTACGTTTTCACCCTTCGATGGCATATTTTTATGCTTAAGCCCAACTTATTACAAATTTACGTCATACACTCAAACCGGGAGCCCCGTGACTATGCGATCGGTTCCTACGAGTCACATTGGTCCCGTGCGTGGTGTTTGTGACTCTTACCTGACCGATTTGTGGTTGTTTTACATTTTCACCATTCAATGGCATGTTTTTATGCTTAAGTCTAAGTTTGTGCAAATTTACGTCGTACACTCAAATCGAGAGCCGTGTGACTACGCGGTCGGTTCCTGCGAGTCACATTTGTAAGGAAAAAAATTTCCAATTGAGTCCCTGTATTGTTTTGACTTAATTCCGTGAACAAAACTGTGTTTGTAATATATCATAGGGTGATGTTTATTTTATCACGATCCCACTTGGTCTATGACGTATTGAAGAATTTGAAGACGTTGCGGCAAAGCATCAAAGATTTAATCATCCCGATGTTTATTTGGTGCAAGTTTAATCGTCTTCAAAGTTAATTTCATTCCGAGATCACTCAGGTATGAATTCGTATAATTAATGGTGCTCGAAATTATTTTATAAAAGATAAGGGTGTAATTTTTATAAAGAAAAATGTTTTTAAATGTTTTAAAAGTGTTTTATTGGTTTAAACTTCGTTTTATGATGATAAGCTCGAAAGAGAGTTTCACTAATTTGAATCTCTTTGTTAAGAGACGTTTTTTTCCGAAAGTCAAAGAAAGTCAAACATTCGCAAGGTCGCTCGAGCGACATTGGATCTCGTTCGAACGAGATACAATGTCGCGCGAATGACATGCTTAAGTCGTTCGAACGATACGTTTTTCGAGACAACATTTAAATCCTATTTAAACTGCGTTTTCATCATAATTTCATAAGTGTGCTTTCTGAAAAAGAGTTTTACGAACCAGAACCTTGTTTGCACATGTTTTCTAAGGTTTACAAAGCATAAACACATCCTTAGAGTTTGCGAAGATCCGAGTTATCATTCTTATATGTTTACGTGATCTTGTTGCACCAAAGTTGTTTGTTCTACACATTGAACACAAAGGGTTTTGCGGTGAAGAAGCGACGGACATCGTGTTCGACATCGTAGACGAATCAAAGCCATATCGGTGAACACCGAGACATACGTGGAGGCGTGTGTTATGGACAGAGATCGTGGAAGACGGAATTTCTGCTTGGGCACTAATGAAGAACGGTTGAAGATCAGAAGGAGCGTCAAGACCCGTGGGGATCGAGTTTTAGTGTAACGCTAATCTGTCTTTGTAAAACCATTGTTCATAGTGATTGTCTGGCTTGAGCCGTCCGAGGTTGTTTTCCCGTTTTGGGTTTTTTCCTCGTACATCCGGCGTCGTGAGTATTCTTCACTTTACTTTACTTGTCTTAATCACTAGATTCATGTTTAGGATTAATCAAGATAAAATAGGTTTAAAGTGAGAATTGGGTTTTTCACAACTTGGTTTGGTGCATAATTAATAGTTGGATCTTTTTTCGGAGAAAAAATTGGTTTTTTTTAAAACACAGATATTAGGCACTCTTCAAATTGGTATCAGAGCTAGAAATTTTTTTTATTTGTTTTGTGATCCTGTGTGTTTTCAAAGATGAATTCTGGATATAATGAATTTTCTCGAACTCTTATTTTTTATGGCACTAATTACACCTATTGGAAGATGAGAATTAGATGTGCTTTAAAATCTATTGATGAGCGTGTTTGGCTTACAGTTGTGAAAGGTTGGACACCCCTTGTCACTATTGTAGGTGAGGTCACTAGTTTAAAGCATGTTGAGTCATGGACTGAAACTGAACAAAGACTTGCACAATATAATTCTAAGGGTTTGCACGTTATTTCTTCACATGTCACACAGGAAGAATATAATAGAATTATGACTTATGAAACATCAAAAGAGGCTTGAGATATTTTGGCACTAACTCACGAGGGCACTAGCACGGTTAGGGCGTCAAAACTTCAAAATATCACTACACAGTTTGAGACCATTAGGATGCTAGAGAGTGAGACCTTTGATGAGTTTTATGCTAGGTTGTCCAATATTGTCAACTCGTCTTTTAACCTAGGTGAGAAAATTCCCGACAACCGTGTCATTAAGAAAATCCTTAGGTCGTTGCCTAGTAGGTTTGATGCAAAAGTGACCATTTTAAACTCATTGGGAAGGTTAGAATCAACGAAACTAGAAGAGATTGTAGGTGACTTACAAACCTATGAAATCGACATGATTACCTCCAAGCAAGTGCCTAAGAAAGAAATGGGTATTGCTTTGAAAACCCGAAATGAGGAAATTAAAGTTTCGGATTCCGATTCCGATTCCGATTTTGAGGATGTTGCTTTGTTGGCAAAGAAATTTAAAAAATTTATTAAGTTTCAAAAGCAATCGAAAGATGCCAAGAAATTTGAAAAATTCAAGAAAAACAAAGTAGATCCCATCTCTAAGGATAAGTTTGAGAAGCCTAAAAAAGATGAGTCGGATAAGTGTTTTGGGTGTGAGGTGTACGGTCACAAGGTTAAGGAGTGTCCCACTAAACTTAAGAAAGAGGGCAAGCAACCCGTTGTCAATAATGCCACCTTAAGTGATAGTGAACCGGAAGAGGGAGAAAGTTCCCCCATTGAGCTTAACTTTGTTGCGTTTATGGCATGTCATGTGAGCGACGACAATACTCATATAAATGACACTTCCGAGGAGGTATGAGTGAATCCCAGGTTACTGAGGGTGAAGAGAGTGACGAGGAGGAGATTGATGTGAAAGAATTGCAAAATGCGTTTAATGAGTTGTATGCCGAAATGGTGAAGGTGAAAAAGGCTAACTCAAAATTACAATCTAAGTTGAATGAGAGTGCCATAGAAAACAGTGATAGTTTGATTGAGGATCTTAGGGCACGTGAGAAGAAGTTTAGGGAGAAACTAGAGTTAGTGGAGAAAGAGAGAGACAATCTCCGTGGTTTGATGGAGTCCTTGAAAAAGGAGATTTTAGAGTTTGAGGAGTCTAGGCGTTTGCTCGAGTCTAGGATTCACGAGTTGGAGGAGAAATTGAGAGACTCGTCTAGAGTCAAATTTGATTTGGAGGCTAGGTCGGAGAAGTTAGATAAGATCCTAGGCACCGTCCAAATTAAGGAAGATAGGGGAGGTATAGATTTTGGTGAGAGAGTTGTTCCCATTCCCCCCGCACGTGTGAGAAACACTAGGATGGTTAGAAAAGGTCCACATAAAGGTAATCATTCCCACCACCGCTACTCTTGCACGTTTTGTGGTAGGAAAGTTCACCGTAGGCGTTATTGTTACGACCTTATACAAGCTCCTAGAAAGTTTAAGAATAAAGTTGCCCCGGTTACCCAAACCCCCATGCGTCATTTTACACCAACTTGGGTTAGGAAATCGGATTTAGTGGCTTTTGGAATTAAACTTCATGATTCTCGTTTGGGTGCACTTGATTCTTCCCATGCTAAATCTAAAGGATGATAGTGTTGCCATGTTTGTCACATGCTACTTTGCTTCATGATATATTCATTGCTAGTATTATGACATGTGTAACAGTTTGTATTTTTGTTTTCATTTGTTTGAGTCCTATTTGAAAAATACAAAAAGATTTTGTTTTTGAGAAACTCTTTTGAAAAATCCAAAAATATTTTGCTTTTCTTTTGAGTTAAAATATGTTTGAAAAGCCAAAAATATTTTTCAATTTTTTTTTGTTTTTGAGTTTACATGTTTGATGTGGCATATTGTTGTGCTTGGACCCCCCCCCCCCCCCCCCATCGTTTCATTTTCCATGTGGCTAGGACATTTAGTCATTATTATCGATGCTTAGAATGATCTTAACCATTGTTTATATGGGGTTGTTTCGAAGTTGATATGCATTTTGATTCGATTTTGTATATATGCCAACATCGCACACATGCACGAGTTTATATGGATGTTTGACTTCTCTTGCATATTTGAATTTGGTGAGTCGTTCTTATCACAATTTTGTCATCTATGCGTAAGTAGACTTCAGGAGAAGTGTGCATGTAATAACCGTTTACCGTGAGGATTTAAAATTGGTAAAAAAGATGAGTGATTCACGGGAAAGGGCTGCGAGAGTTCAAAATTAACTTGTCGTGAAAGCCACCGTTTAAAAGAGCCCAAAAGAAAATGCAATATGCTAAGAAAAGGGCCGATAAGATTTTCTCTAAGTTAAAAATGCTAGAAACCTCAAAAGAACTTGAAAAAGTATATATATATATATATATATATATGAGGGAGTTTGATTGGAGAAAATTTTAAACACGTTTGCACATCTAATCCTAATGTTGAAACATTGCAATTTGACGCTATTGTTTGTAGAATCGTCAAAATTCTGGATTTGTGTCCATATAGTATGTTTAGTTCATTAAGCTCACACTTCAATTGTCATATGGCTATGATAAAGTTTGATGATTTATCGCTATCAATTAGAGCTTCTTGATCGTTTCGATGTGTTGGAATTGTGACTCATTTGTTGTAGTTTCACGTCCATTCCTTCTCTCCATGTTTGAGCACATCGGTACTATGTTTGCATGTAACTCGCATTTAAAGTTTTTATGAGTTTTTGCATTTTGTGCATAAAGTCTACTATTTTAGCACTGTTTCGCATCTGTCAAGCCCTTCCTGGAATTTTTTTGTGGAAATTTTTTCACTGGGCAATACTTTATAATATTTCTGGGAAACTAGGAAATTTTGGCAGGTCGCGCGAAGTCGTTCAAACGACATCTCATCTCGCGCGAACGACTTATGTACTTCGTTCGAGCGACTTCCGCATCTTGTTTGAGCGAAGTCCCTGGCTCGTTCGAACGACAGGGTGAAAAATGTATTCTGATTGGTTTGAAGTCCTCAGGTTCAAAAAGGTATATTTTTGGTACTACAGGAAGCATTTCTGGACTGTTCGGTTATATGCAGGTTCTTTTACGTTCCAATTTTTTTTTTTGCATATGAGTCCGTTTATGTGTGATTCCTTGGTTTACTAGCTACTGAGTTGTTATTGTTTGATCATTATTAGCTGGTTGTTTCATGATTATCTAGCGATTTTCATTTTTCAAAATTGGTATCAACTTGATTCTATTTGATATCATATTCTAATGCTAGATATTTCAAATTGGTTTATCTTTTCACCGGATTGTCTATTCGAGACAAAAAGGGAGAGAAATGTATGTGATGTATGGGGAGTTTTGTTGAGCGCTTCTTTATGATATTTGTTTCAAATTGGTAACAAATTGGTATCACATAATTGTTCACATGTTTCAAATGATATGTTCTTATTGAATATATAAATTGGTTTCATTTGTTCCTCCATACTTCACTTAGTATTTGTTTGTCTGTTTCATGTGTGTAGGTATGCTTCAGTGATTCGAGATTTCAAGTCTACCTCACATTCAGACAGTGCATGCTTGCCAGTGCTACATATATTAGTCCGTGTCCTGTATTTTTTTGATTTTGGGTTTATGGGATGTGATTTAGGCGTCATACGGCTTGACGGCCCGGTTAGGCATTTCACTGGTTTAGTTTTGTCCCAGAATAGTCAAAGGGGGAGATTTGTAAGGACATAAATTTCCAATTGAGTCCCTATATTGTTTTGACTTAATTCCGTGAACAAAACTGTGTTTGTAATATGACATAGGGTGATGTTTATTTTATCACGATCCCACTTGGTCTATAGCGTATTGAAGAATTTGAAGACGTTGCGACAAAGCTTCAAAGATTTAATCATGCCAATGTTTATTTGGTGCAAGTTTAATCGTCTTCAAAGTTAATTTCATTCCGAGATCACTCAGGTATGAATTGGTATAATTAATGGTGCTCGGAATTATTTTATAAAAGATAAGGGTGTAATTTTTATAAAGAAAAATGTTTTTAAATGTTTTAAAAGTGTTTTAATGGTTTAAACTTCGTTTTATGATGATAAGCTCGAAAGAGAGTTTGACTAATTTGAATCTCTTTGTTAAGAGACGTTTTTTTCCAAAAGTCAAAGAAAGTTAAACTTTCGCAAGGTCGCTCGAGCGACATTGGATCTCGTTCGAACGAGATACAACGTCGCGCGAACGACATGCTTAAGTCGTTCGGACAACACGTTTTTCGAGACAACGTTTAAATCCTATTTAAACTGTGTTTTCATCATAATTTCGTAAGTGTGCTTTCTAGAAAAGAGTTTTAGGAACCAGAACCTTGTTTGCACATGTTTTCTAAGGTTTACAAAGCATAAACACGTCCTTAGAGTTTGCAAAGATCCGAGTTATCATTCTTATATGTTTACGTGATCTTGCTGCACCAAAGTTGTTTGTTCTACACATTGAACACAAAGGGTTTTACGGTGAAGAAGTGACGGACATCGTGTTCGACATCGTAGATGAATCAAAGCCATATCGGTGGACACCGAGACATACGTGGAGGCGTGTGTTATGGACGGAGATCATGGAAGATGAAATTTCTGCGTTGGCACTAATGAAGAACGGTTAAAGATCAGAAGGAGTGTCAAGACCCGTGGGGATCGAGTCTTAGTGTAAGGCTAATCTGTCTTTGTAAAACCATTTTTCATAGTGATTGTCTGGCTTGGGCCGTCCGAGGCTGTTTTCCCGTTTTGAGTTTTTTCCTCGTACATTCGGCGTTGTGAGTATTCTTCACTTTACTTTACTTGTCTTAATCACTAGATTCATGTTTAGGATTAATCAAGATAAAATAGGTTTAAAGTGAGAATTGGGTTTTTCACAACTTGGTTTGGTGCATAATTAAAAGTTGGATCTTTTTCGGAGAAAAAATTATTTTTGTTTAAAACACACATATTGGGCACCCTTCAACATTGGTTCCGTGAGAGGTGTTCGTGACTCTTACGGGACCGTTTTGTGTTTGTTTTACGTTTTCACCATTCGATGACGTGTTTTTATGCTTAAGTCTAAGTTTTTGCAAATTTACATCGTACACTCAATTCGGGAACCCCGTGACTACTCGGTCGGTTCCTACAAGTCACATTGGTCCCGTGCATGGTGTTCGTGACTCTTACCTGACCGATTTGTGGTTGTTTTATTTTTTCACCCTTCGATGGCAGGTTTTTATACTTAAGTCCAACTTTTTGCAAATTTACGCCGTCCACTCAAACCGGGAGCCCCATGACTACGTGATCGGTTCCTACGGGTCACATTGGTCTCGTGCGAGGTGTTCCTGACTCTTACGGGACCATTTTGTGTTTGTTTTACATTTTCACCCTTCGATGGCATGTTTTTATGCTTAAGTCCAACTTTTTGCAAATTTACGTTGTCCACACAAACCGAGAGCCCCGTGACTACGCGATCGGTTCCTACAGACCGTGCGAGGTGTTCGTGACCCTTACCGGACCGTTCTGTGGTTGTTTTACGTTTTCACCCTTTGATGGCATATTTTTATGCCTAAGTCCAACTTTTTGCAAATTTACGACATACACTCAAACCGGGAGGCCCGTGACTACGCGATCGGTTCCTAAGAGTCACATTGGTCCCGTGCAAGGTGTTCGTGACTCTTACGGGACCGTTTTGTGACTGTTTTACATTTTCACCGTTCGATGGCATGTTTTTATGTTTAAGTCTATTTTTTTGTAAATTTACGTCGTACACTCAAACCGAGAGCCCCGTGACTACTCGGTCGGTTCCTACGGGTCACATTGGTCCCGTGCGAGGTGTTCGTGACTCTTACAGGACCGTTTTGTGACTGTTATACATTTTCATATACTTAATTGTATAACTGTTACGTATAACAGCTAACTGCTATATATAACTGTTAAGGCCTTATTAGACACACACCACCTTACACAACACACAACACGCGCACACTACTAAACGAAGATTTTACTTTGGTAAAGGTGCAATACATTGAAAATCTTCTATCATCAGTATAAAATACTTACCAAATTGATTCGCAACTGGAGATCCTCCGGATACACTCCCTCGTTCTTGCGTGTATTCCTGGAAATCCTCAAATATTTTATCTTGGGCCTCTATCTTCTGTTGTTGAGCATCTATCTTCTGTTGTTGGATATCATTTCTCTCCTCGACTGAAGCCAAATTCTCTCTTAGTAGCCTCACCTCTTCATCACGCGCCCTCAACTGTCCTATTGTACTTGAAGCTTTAAAAGGCTTCAGGCTTACCCCCCATCCAATTATATGGCCCGATCTTTTTCCAAAAACTTCTTTTGACATCTCCTCTTGTGACATGAAGGGTGCGTTTGGTTGCTAGGATCTCTTTAAGCTCCACAAACTTCTCCGGCCATATTTAAAATAGTATATGCTCACAACATAATTAATCAACATATTTTAAAATAACAATATAAAGAAGTTAAGAATATGATTTCTCTCACAACATAATTAATTAATCAGAGATGTACATACATATTTTTCCTTGCACTTTGGATCCACCCAATCATTATTTCTCTCTCCAATGAGATGATTTAAAGAAGTCAATAATATGTGGTCTCTCACCACCCTTTTCTTCAGCCTATTCATAAATGGAACCAATGAAAATATGATTTTACATTGATAAGTAATTAAATTCATAAATTATATAATGCATCACCTCGATTAACATGGCAGCTACAAATGACCGCGAACCACAAGTATGATTCCAAGGCAAACTAGCACGTGCTAATTGACCTTTTAGTGACCTTGCCTAATTAAAAACATAAAAAAAATACTAAATGGATCTCCAATAACGCAATTTTTAAGGAATAGCTAAATTACAAACATAATGAATTACGAATTAGTTACCTTGAACTTCTCACCACTCCAAACATCATCTATCATGTACTTCCAATCGCATGGTTTAACCCCTACGTATGAATTCTTTTTAGGGTCGACTCCATCCTTCAACAATTTCATGTAATGTATATACATTTTACTCCTCCAGCCACTGTACCTCAGTGCACACTTCCTATGAATAGCATGTCTGACAAACTCATCTTCATCATAGTTAACAATATCGAATTTATCCTGCAAATTTCCTTTAATTAGAAATACACACAATAACATTGAAGAATATGTAACTGAAAGAATCAAATATAACTACCCGAATCCCGGCGATTACTGCATCTTGTGTCCCAGAATCAATTTCCCCCCAACAAGTCACCCCTTGAAGTGGTGCTGTATTTCGAACCTCAACTCCGATTTGCTGTCCTAGAGAAGGAACATGCACTTCAAGTTTTCCATGTCTTTTTACCGTTTTCTCAACCTTCATTCCACGTGATAATCCTCGCACTCGTTTTTTGGTTTTAGTAGCTGTAGAAAAAGAAAGATCATAAAGTAATATAATAAATGTCAAGTATTACGCAATAAACTACTAATAAAATAATCAACATAACTTACATATCAAGGAAACATCTGGAATATCAGCCTGCATATCTTCAACAGCATCATTGATTGATGTTCTTCGTTGGAGACGCATCGAGGAGTGACTCGAGTTTCCTGTTTTAAATAAAAATAAAGACAATTATATATACAATAAGTAAATTTAAACAATCTAAACAAAAATGACTTACGCATTATGGAAACGTCAGGAACAGTAACTTGTACATCTTCAACGACATTATCATTTGATGTTCTTTGTTGAAAGCGCACCGAGGAGTGACTCGAACTTCCTGTTTTAATGTGAAAGTAAGATAATTATATATACAAGAAGTAGATTTAAACAATCTAAACTAGATTTCGAAGAAAAATAAATAAGTTTATATATAAACAATTATATATAACAGTTTATATATTATATAAACTACTATATATAAGTTGTTTATAACAGTTTATATATAACCAGTTTATATATAGATGACTTATATATAACAGCTTATATATAGGAGTTTATATATAAACTGTTATATATATAACATTTTATATATAAACTGTTTTTATATATATATATATATTATGTTACTTGCATTGTTGCTCACTGGTGGTACTCGTGACATATTGATTTGGGTGTTGAGTGCCTCCTCAAATGAGGCTTATCTCGTCGGGGGGGAGGGAGAACGACGAAATAATCATCGTACGGGCGCCATGTTCGAGACCTTCCAATACAAAAAATAGTTTAATTAGTGATGCAAAAAAGGTATAAAATCTATATATGTACTTTAAAGTAAATTGAGGTAATGAACATAAACTTAATTTCAATTACACTACCATGCATGCATTACCTTCTCCATTTGAGGATTAGAATACTCATTATTATCATCACTGACATCACCACCACTTGACGAACTAAAATCCTCCTCACCATCGGGCAATCTGTACTCGTCATCATCTCGTACATTTACATTAAAATTTTGATTCTTACTGAATCTAATCTCGTTAGGCACCAAAGCATTCCGTTGCAATTGATTCTTCTTAATATTATCGAGCCTTTCTTTCTCATATGCTAACATCATACGACCCGTATGTCTATGTTGAAGCCATATTTTTTCCTTTGGAGGCATATTTTTCGACTAAACACAAAAATAAAAAAAAATCAAATGAAAATCATACTACATAACGAAATAAGAACAAACATTTAACATTACATATCGGTATCAATATCATAATCATAATCCATCTTCTCCCCATTTTCTTCATTATCTCCATTCTCTAATTTGATAAAATTAATTTGACACAGCACGTAACAAATTACACTACATAGAAACATATAAAGTTTGTCCACATAAAAAAAAAAATAGGAACAAAACATTTAACATTACATATCGGTATCAATATCATAATCATAATCCATTTTCTCCCCATCTTCTTCATTATCTCCATTCTCTAACATTGTTTCATCATCAACGACATCATCATCATCATCATCATCATCATCATCATCATCAATGTTTTCCCCCATTGGATGCAAAACCCTATCACTAGGGATAACCTCAGGAATTGCATCATTCCTATGAAATTGAGTAGTAGTACCTTCAACGACGACTGGGATAACATTTCTTATTTTGACTTGTTGGAACACGTCACCAGATCCATGCAATTCTGCTACCCCGGTATCATCGTCACCCAACTCTGGTACATCCCAAGTTCCCCAATGTTGGACTTTTTGTACGATTTGCCATTGTGCACCTAACTTTGTATCATTGACATAGAAAACTTGTTGAACCTGACTAGAAAAAACAAATGGATCATCTTTATACCACCTACTCTTGACATCAATACTAATAAAATGTGAATAAGTGCGCATTATCTTCCTACTACCGGTGTTGAACCATTCGCGTTGGAACAAAATGACTTTATTCCCGTAAATATATGTCATCTCATAAATTTTGCACAAGTAACCGTAAAAGTCTAGCTCACGACCCTCGTGTTCCCCTTTGGAGACCAACCCACTATTCTGATTCCTACGATGCATGTCTCGGTCCCTAGTATGGAATCTAACTCCATTGAAAATCCAATCCGAATACATATTCACTATCACGTTAGGTCTATTTGCTAATTACCAGAGCTCATCATTTTCTTTGGGTCACCCTTGCGCTCGTAAAAGATTCATCTACATAAACAACATATGAAAGTCGTATTAAATTAATGTTAAAGTTATGCAAAGTAACTTTCTTTATATATCTTACCCGTTCTTTAAACCACTTTGGAAATTTTTGGCATTGAATTTGAATTATGTTTGGAATTTGAAGTAGACTTTTGTGTTCCCTAATTAGAGAAATTTAATTTATTAATAAAATGGATAATCAAATAAAAAGATCATGAATATTATAATTTGAAACACGTACTCTAGATACGGCTCAACCTCAGCAGTGTTATACAACACAAACCACTTAGCCATATTGATCTCCTTTTCAGACACATTAGGAGCCCTTGAGATACATCCAAAAGGACGAACATTTTGGTTAAAGACCGCTAGCCCCAAGCCACGTTCGCCATCATCATAATTGCGTTCTTCTCTGTTAAATGCGGTTTCAACATGACTCAAGTACATTGAGCAAAAAGTCAAACACTCATTCACGATGTACGTCTCCGCAATGGAACCTTCAGGCCTGGCTCGGTTAGATAGAAATTCTTTCAAGGTTCCAAGAAACCTTGAAATTAATAATAGTTAGGTGAATATTATACATTTTACACATTTTTCAAGATATTAAACTAAATTAACGTTATAATAATTGCATTTACCTTTTAATTGGATACATCCATCGATATTGTACTGGTCCAGCAAGTTTGGCCTCACGTGCCAAATGAACCGCCAAATGGACAATTACATCAAAGAATGCCGGGGGGGGGGGGGGGGGGGAATCTTCTCCATTTTGCAAAGTATCAGAATTATGCATTCCTCTAATTTCTCCAAATCTGTACGCACTAATGTTTTGGAGCACAACTCCTGAAACCATTCACCCAACTCAGCCAGTCTAGTACAAATATCTTTAGGAAGGTATCCACGCATTCCAATGGCAAGAATTCGTTGTAACAAGACATGGCAATCATGGCTTTTAAGGCCCAATAATTTTCCAGCCTTTGTAGTCACACATCTTGAAATGTTTGCAGCATAGTCATCTGGATACTTAACTGATTTCAAAAAATCATAAAAACACTCCTTCTCCTTTGGGGTTAATGTATATATTGCGGGAGGCTTGACATAAGACCCATCAGGACGCTTTTGTAAGTGCAACTTTTCCCTTATGCCCATATCTTCTAAATCAAGGCGTGCTTTTTCTGTGTCCTTGTTCTTCCCATCCATGTTTAATATTGTTCCAAGTAAATTGTCATGTATATTTTTCTCAATGTGCATCACATCAAGGTTGTGATGAAGCTTTAGTGTTTTCCAATACGGGAGCTCGTATCAAATACTTTTCTTTGTCCAGTTCAATTATGTTGGATCACGAGGCCTTTTCTTGTTGCTCGGATGCTTTCCAAACTTGGCATTTGACAAGCAATTCAATTGATTTAGTACTTTTTCCATTGGTAACTCCAAGGATCTATTTTGATTCTCAGACATACCGTTAAATGCCTTACTCCTTCGCCAAGTATGGTCCTCGGGAAGGTAACGTCGATGGCCCAAGTAGATAATCTTACTTCGTAGGCGTTGAGATAATGTATCCTCATTACATGGGGGTCAAGCAAGATAACCTTTCGTACTCCACCCGGATAAGTTACCGTAGGCAGAAAAATTGTTTATCGTCCGCATTACAGTTGCATGCATTCGAAACGTTTGTTGAGTAGACGCATCATAAGTGAGTACGCCATTTTCCCACAACTCGTTCAACTCATCGATCAATGGTCGCATGTAAACATCAATTTATTTACCTGGGGCATTAGGCCCAGGAATAAGTAAAGTCATCATGAAAAATGGATCCTTCATGTAGTTCCAAGGTTCCATGTTATATGGCATCATTACCATAGGCCACATGCTATAAGAGGTGCTCATGTTCCCAAAAGGGTTGAACCCATCAATGGTGAGGCCTAGCCTCACATTATGAGGATCCTTAGCAAAATCAAGATAACATCGATCAAAATCCTTCCACTCCTCACTATCATCCGGATGCCTCAATATCCCATCATCCACGCGCTTATCACTGTGCCATCTCATGCCTGTAGCTGTCTTCCTTGACATAAATAATATTTGCAACCTAGGTGTCAATGGAAAGTAGCGTAGTACCTTTTGAGGGATCTTCTTACCATTGCCAAAATTGGGCTTGTATCTAGACTCCCCACATATCGGACAATTATCAAGAGAAGCATTCTCCTTCCAAAAGAGAGCACAATCATGTTGGCATGCATGGATTGTCTCATATCCCAAGCCCAATTCACGTAGCAGCTTTTTGGCTTCATAAATCGATTTCATAACCAAATTCCCTGCAGGCAGAAGATCCACTAATACCTCCATCAACATGTCAAATGACTTATTACTCCATTTACCGACAACCTTCAAATGAAACATTGTAATCACAAATTTCAATAGCGTATATGTTTTGTAGCCCGGGTACACCTCAAGTTGGGCAGCCTTTAGTATTTTTTTTATATTTTGCACATCTTTCGTTTTGGTGTTATATGCTTCGCCTGTCCCAAAATCCCCTAAATCACACCCCGTATAAGTCCCCTTACAATAGTCTTCTACTAATTCAGGGAAATCGTCATCCTCGTCTTCATTATCACCAATTTCAACGTCCATGTTATCTTCAGATTCATCGATTTGGTGTTGCGAAATAGATTCCCCATGATGAAACCAGATCTTATAACTTTCCATTATGCCATGTCGTACTAAATGAAACATCACAACATGGGCAATGTGACAATAACGATTGCAACAATTATTACACGGGCATTGAATTGTACTATGTTGGCTCACTTTAGCCATTGCTCTGTCAACAAAAGACTTAGCGCCCTCACGATACCGCTCACCTACTCTATGCTTAAGTGTCATCCAACTCTTGTCCACTTCTTCCATATCTGTTTATTGAGAGATTACATAAACAACAATAGATGAATTAAATTTTACTTAAAAGTTACCTTTTTTCCTTGTATATTTCATACAAAGCAATATAATTTAAACTCTTATTGACCCCCTACATATTCGCTAATTGAGAGAGTGCATAAACATCAAATGATGAATTAACATTTACTTAGAAGTTACAATTTCCTTGTGTATCTTGTATAAAACAATATAATCGTATCCCCTCCATCCCCTCTAAAAGGTGAGTAGTCATATCCCATTCAAGACCGCATAACTTTTAATTGATGTTTTAAAATTTATATTGCTCATAACATTAAAACAACCAATCAAATCATACTATTTATACTTTACTTTTAAATTCTTAGAGCACAACCAACCCCTTGCAAAAATACTATTAAAACTATAATTAAAAAGAAATGTATATATTTTATAAACATTAATTTGAACATTATAAACTAAAAAAAGGGAAATAACATAAATTGTTTGTCTTCGTAATCGATCTCCGGTAAGCTAAGGCGTAGGGTACTAATCTTTTTTTTAAAGCTCCAACTTTTTATTGGTGTTTTTCTTTATTCTTTTTCTTTTTTAGCAGTTGTAGTGTTGAGAGTTAAAAAAAATCCTTTTTTCCTGTGGGGTGGAATAGAGATAGGCGAGAAGCCCTTATGCACTTCTATAGTAAAATCCACCTCTCGACGGAGGAGATTTGTAAGGACATTTTTCTCATGTTCGTAAACATTAGAGTATGTCGTATACCGCTACACCGTCATCGATAATGTTCAAGATCAAATTTGCAACAAGACGGATCCGAATATCAACGTGCTTCAACAACAAAGGCTCGACAAGTTGAATTTTGGTAAGGTTGCATTTCAAAGTCCCTTAATAATTCATTTATAAAGTTGGGATAACTTTTCAGAAATTTTCTAAGTGTTGAGGCCTTATTTTTCGTCAAAATAATTTTTCCAAACACTATAGACAGACTTTAATAAAATAATATTTTTTTCGTAACGTTGTTCAAACGACATATCAATGTCACACGAACGATATGGATGTCGTTCAAACGACATTGATATGTCGTTCGAACGACAGTGTGATGTCGCTCAAACAATTTTTTCCGACTCAAAAAATTATATATATAATCATTAAATGAGTCATTTTTTTTTTGAGAGACCTCGTATTTTTTCAAAAATAAAAAATAATTTCCCATCTCATCTTTCTATTCGGAACTATTCCAAACACACTATTGGAATAAGACTTGTCTGGCCCATCATTATCAGATTCAATTTGGCTCTTATCCTATCTTATCTGACCCCCTTATACGGCGTATCAAAAGAGGCCTAAATGGATAAAATCAACAAACTTGACTATTAATATTACTAATAAGCTTTGAACTTCTCAAGGTTTTCAAGAAAATACCCCAAATAATAAATCGAAGGGCGTGATTTTGATATGATATAAAGCGAATGGATGATATTTTATTTGTATGTCATTGCAGGCTAGGAGTGTGCACGGGACACGAATGGACCGAACGGACCGGAAAAAGACGAACCGGACCGAAAAAAACGAACCGGACCGGACACACTTTTGCAGGTTTTTTAAAATTCGGTTTTAATTCGGTTTTATAACAAATATTTTTTCATAATATAAACAAAAAAATATTTAACCCACACAAATCGTGTGACACATTTCGTCCACAAAATACACGGTCAGCCCAACCCACTTATTACCCAACCTTACCCAACAACAAACATAAGTTATAACCCACTTTAACGCGTTGTTTTTTATTAAATAGAAAACTTTATTTTTTATTAAATAAAAAAATTTGTTTTTTATTAAATAAAAAAAATGTTTTTTATAAAAAAAAGCTCTGTTTTTATATATATAAAAAAGCTTTTTTAATTAAAAAATGCGTTTTTTCTTTTTAATAAAAAAAATGCATTGTTTTCTTTTTATCAAAAAACTCGCTGTTTTTTATTTAAAGAAAAAACTATACACTAACAATGTATCCATTTTTTTCCAAGAACAATTAATCACTATAATAGTTACAACACTAAATGGATAAAATCAGCAAACTAAATTCTAAGTGACTATTAATATTACTTTAAAACTTTGAACTTCTCAAAGTTTTCAAAAAAATACCCCAAATAAGAAATCAAAGGCTAGTTTGTTAGCACAAATATATGTATACATCAGAAAAGAGACATACATGAAAAATGAGAAGAAAATGGTCGGCGAAAAGAAGCTAAAACGGCGACGGCGTCGCCGGCGACTGAGAAGAAATTGCACGAATACGGCAGAGAGAGAAAAAAGGGTGGTTCTGAGCTGCGTTTTTTTTTTGACAAATACACTTGCTTGTGTTAGTTGGCTTGTGTCAGTTGGGCAAATCGGAAACTTATTAAAAAAGGCGTATGGACAAATCAAATATATTAGGCTGACGTATATGGTCAAATCAAATATATTGCTCTTTAATAACCTTTCAATTCCGAGGTGGGTTGGTTGATAATTGAATAAGAGCAACCCTTATGGTACTCCAAATATAAATATTGTTAGGCCAAATTTACACGCAAAAAAAGAGAAAATTGTTGTGGGTAATTCAAAAATGGTCTGCTATTACACAAAGAATTTTGACACTATTCCTTTTGCAAAACGAGATGTTCCGCTTATGGTTTACAGCATAAGGCTTTTAATTTCTTTTAATTGGTGGCTTCCGCGGAACATGAAGTTCCGCTTAAGGTTTGGGCCCAGAAAAAAATTACTTGTCAACTTCTATCCTATTTCTATATTTGTTAAATTATGCGGTAGCAACTGGTATATATAGAATTATACTATACCCATAGCAATCTTAAAAATTGTAAATTTACAGTTTTAGCATACCCATAAGGGTTGCTCTAACAGAAATGATAGGTCGACATAGATATTTGACACAGAATGGTGCGACACAGTGACGTGTCGCACCAGTAGTGGCTATTGCCTTATGGATGTGGGTCTGCGCCAGTGTCATTAGCCAATACCGGTGCGACACGTCACTGTATCGCACCAAATGTGTCGCAAAACTGTGTCAGTGTAGAAGGACTCATTGGATAAAGATATGTCGGCAAATTTTTTGCTGCATCCGACGATAGCAAACAAAGATATCGCCCAATAATATTGTTCAATTTTGTGTGTCCGTGTAGAACCACTCTATCTGATTGGATAATTCTTGGTGTACACACAAAATTGGACACATTTTTTAGACACACTGACGTGTCGCATTTGCACTGGCTCGTGTCTGGGGTCCACGCCAGTGGTACCCATGTGAAGCCCATACACGAACCAATACAAATGCGACACGTCAGTGTGTATAAAAATGTGTCCAATTTTGTGTGTTCGTGTAAAACCACTCTATCTGATTGGATAATTCTTGCTGTACACACAAAATTGGATACATTTTTTAGACACACTAACGTGTCGCATTTGCATTAGCTCTTGTCTGGGGTCCACGCCAGTGAGACCCATGTGGAGCCCAGACACGAACCAATACAAATACAACACGTCAGTGTGTATAAAAAATGCGTCCAATTTTATGTGTCCGTGTAGAACCACTCTATGTGATTCATAATTTCCTTCTTTTCATCCCTCTCTCTCCTCATTAATTGTTCAAACAAAAACTAACATTTCCAATATTTACATACATGATAAAGATAATTGAGATATCCCTTAATATTATCTTGTAAATAGAATCACAATTAATATATTTTATAGAAAAAAGAGTAAGTAGATGTTAATTAAATTTGAGTAGTTGTTAAATAAACCTCTCTCTCTCTCTCTCTCTCTCTCTCTCTCTCTCTCTCTCTCTCTCTCTATATATATATATATATATATATATATATATATATATATATATATATATATATATATATCATAGATATTTTGTTTTGGTTTTTCAACTATCATTTTTCAAATATCTTTCTCCCTATTATTCTTTTCCTTTTTTGCCACATCCTGAACAAGGTAAGAAGTGAATTTTAAAGAGGTATGGAACTGTTTTTTTTATATTGGCCACTATTTTTTACTAACTTTTTTTTATTATTCTTTCCTAAAAAATAAAGTTTTAAAAAACAGTTTTTTATCTTTTCGTAGAGTTTATTAGTAACTTTTTTTTATTATTCTTTCCAAAAATATAAAGTTGAAAAAAACAGTTTTTTTATTTTTCTAGAGTTTATTAGTAACTTTTTTATTATTCTTTCCAAAACAATAAAGTTGTAAAAAATAGTTTTTTTCTAATTTTTTTCCAATTTTTTCCTTTAACAAAAAAACAGTTTTTTATTATTCTGTACATTTTTTTAATATTTTTTTGTTAAAAAATAGTTTAAATATTCTTACTTTTTTTGTTATAAAAAACTGTTTTTTGATTTTTTTTTTATTTTTAATATACTTTAGGATGGATGGTGAAAATGAAGAATCCGAAAATATACCTAAAGTTGGAAAGATATTTCAATCCGAAAATGAAGCTTATGAATTTTTACAATCGTTACGCTCATTCAATTGATTTTAGTGTGCGTCAATCATCTACTTCAAGAGGAAAAGATAAAATTGTCGCGCGAAGAATTTTTTGTTGTTCTAAACAAGGTCTTTATCAGAAGCATCCTAGAGGATTTTCTTTGAATCCTAGATCTACAACCAGAACACAATGTGAAGCACGTCTTATTATTAAAAGAGTGGGAGATTCATTTCATGTGGTTGATTTTAGCAAGATGCATAACCACAAGTTAGCACCGCCAAGTGAAGTACATCATTTGAGGTCTCAACGTAAGATTATTGATTCTCAAGTTAGAGTTATGCGGAATATGCATTATGAGGGTATTGGCTCAACCGATATTTATTCGTACATGAGTGCTGAGGTTGGAGGGCCTCAAAATTTGAATTTCACCCAAATGGATTGTGTTAATCAAATTCAAAGAATGAGGCGTAGTGACATATTAGAAAAGGGTGATGTAATACCCCGTAAATTTTTAGAATAAAATATTTCGATTAAATGAATTTAATGATTTCGGGTTTTTAATTTTGAGAATAAATTAAATTGGGAGGATTTCAAATTTAGCAAATAATTTTTTTAATTTAAGTAAGCACTTATGATTTTATAAAAATAGAACTTAACTGGACGTAATGGGTTGCGAGTGTAAAAATAATTAATTTATAAATAGATTATTGGGTGCGCGTCATTGGAACATATTAAATGTCTAAGTAAAATAAAAATAATTGGGATGCATTTTGGGAGCATTAGAGACTCAATTTAGTATTTTAAATGTCTAAAATTAGTCCCGGGTCATAGTATATGAATTAGGGAACTTTTGGACTAGTTGGGTTATGGTTTCGGGCTTATTTGGAGGTCGAGAAGTTGGGCTTTTGACCCAATTCGGGAATAGCATTAATTGAGTGGTTAAGTGGGGGTAAACCACTGCCCCACTAACACAAATTAAAAACCTAAAGTAACAGCCAGGGGAGAAAGAAAGGAGAAACACTTAAAGAAGGAAAAGAGGGCAAGAACAAAGAAGAAATCAAGGGTTTTCAAGGAGTTCATCTTCTACAAATTTTCAGGCAGGAATTTTCTTGCTCTTTTTTTCTATGAGTTTCTGGGGGATTCCATTGTTGGAAATTGAGTGTTTGGTGGCCATTCCTAAGGATGGTCGATGTGCATGTGAGCACATGATCAATTTATGTACAATTTATTTCTTGATGCATCATAATAATCCCTTATGATTTCTAGGATTTAGGACTGATATTGATGAATAAATGTTAGGACTAAATCTTATGTATGTAGAGGATTGATTATTACACAGGTTATAACCCAGAAATCTAAAGATTTGTTCTTGAAATTTGATGATAGAGACCTTAGGGTTTTTGAGATGGAATTTGGGGAAACCTTGTAAATTGTAAGTACAGGGCATTAACACATGATTTTGATTGATAAATCTGAGGTAAATCCCTTGCTAGACACCCCATACCTTGTATTAAACTTTAGCGAAATTGTGGATGAAAATCTGGGTGAACATTAAATTCATGTTCTTAAATTCTAAGGAAATTGGATATAAAATGGGGATTGATTCATTTAATAAATTATCTTGAATGGGCTATTTAAGTTGAAAGGACTCAACCTCATAATTATGGGGCAGTACAAATCGTTGGAAGTGAGTTTGGGAAGAAGTTTGTGAATCCCGTATTGAAGAAAAATACCGGACCTGGGCTTCTACCAGGACCGAATCGATCCGCTGGGCACCAGGGCCGGACCGGTCCTGCTGTCTAGTTCGCCCAGGCAGCCTTGTTTATTTATTTTTTCTAAACCCTTTTTCTATTCAATCTCTTATTTATTTCTAGTGTGATAATCAACTAGGGTTTAGGATATTTAAAACCCTTACTAGATGTGTGGGACAATAATGAATTCGTCTAAAATAAATGTACCCATTATAGTTGGAGCAATTACAAATAATTAGATGTCAAGTAATTATTTTTGTGGGATGGAATTTAAGAAACATTTGGACGATGAACCACTATCAAATGGAATATTGTGGAAATTAGCTGGACTCTTATGGAAATTTTGGGGGCATTGAAGAATGTCAACATTTACGAATAATTTGGGACTGGAATTTTGGCGGTAAGCACTGTTACGAGTCCGAGTGAGTGAGCAGGACTGGGTTTGGGAAAAATAAGAAATTATTTTAAAATACAACGGCGCCCTCATTAGACTGAGAAAATTACAATTAACTGGATGGTTAATCAATTATTGTGGAATGGTATCAATAATTTATTATATGGTAAATTATTAACATTTGGGAATAAGATGGGAACCCATGGTTTGGACCTTTATGGTAACTATAGGATAATTACTTTTACATATTATAGAGATAAATAATATGTACTATTATATATTTATGTGTGGACATACCAGTGGACCGTCCTATTGGCTCGGGCCGCGTACCACACGTCGGCACAGGTGGGCTTGACGATGTGTAGGACATATAGGTACTACGTGGAGGCTCCACCCTCGAGGGGTAGGGTTGGCGCTGACCGTTCCTGTACCACCGCTAGGTATGGGCCGTATACAGGTGTACTGCGTAGGGACCGGCCCCAACTTGTGTGTGTTTTGTGGTGTCCGCTTGGGAATAAGAGAATTCCTCCGGACTTGCCGATAGAGCATGAATTAGACACCAATGGTAGATGCCCTTGTGTGTCACATATATGGAAGGTCATGTATTATTGATTCCCCGAATACTATGGAAATAAATTTAAATGTTTAAGAATGTCGACATAATTTAAAATTGTGATAATTTATTGCATAGTAGATATTCATGCTTATGTTGTGGAGAAAATGAGACTGGAAAATTATGGAAATTGATAATTAAATGTAGTCGGTACACTTAAACCCTTTAGTCGTATTATTTAAAATTTACACGTAGTCTTAGTTATTATTTGGGGACTTTTGGGATGCGAGACATGCCTCTTATGGGGCGGTTTGGGGGTTGGTATGGGTTTTCACCCTTTAACGGCTTGTTTTTAAGCCTAATTTAGATATTTTCAAATTATTTTCATATTCTCAAATCAGGAGACCCGTGACTACGCGGTCAGTTCCTACGAGTTACATTGGTCTCGTGCGAGTTGTAAGTGCCTCTTACGGGGCCGTTTGGGGGATTGTTTGGGTTTTCACCCTTTAACGACTTGTTTTTAAGCATAATATAGATATTTTCAAATTATCGTCATACTCTCAAACCGAGATACCCGTGACTATGCGGTTTGTTCATACGAGTTAAACTAGTCTCATACGATGTGTTAGTGCCTCTTACGGGGCCGTTTGGGGGTGGGTTTGGGTTTTCACCCTTTAACGGCTTGTTTTTAAGTTTAATATAGATATTTTCATATTATCGTAATATTCTCAAACCAAGAGACCCGTGACTACGCGGTCAGTTCTTACGAGTTACATTGGTCCCATGCGAGGTGTTAGTGCCTCTTATGGGGCCATTCGGGGGCCAGTTTGGGTTTTCACCCTTTAACGGCTTATTTTTAAGTTTAATCTAGATATTTTCATATTATTGTCATATTCTCAAACCGGGAGACCCGTGACTATGCGGTCAGTTCCTACGAGTTACATTGGTCCCGTGCGAGGTGTTAGTGCCTCTTTAGGGCCCGTTTGGGTTTTCACCCTTTAATGGCTTATTTTTAAGCATAATATAGACATTTTTGTATTATCGTAATATTCTCAAATCGGGAAACCCGTGACTATGAGGTCAGTTCCTACAAATTATATTGGTCCCATGCGAAGTGTTAGTGCCTCTTTAGGGGCCGTTTCGGGGTCGGTTTGGGTTTTCACCCTTTAACGGCTAGTTTCCAAGCGTCATATAGATATTTTCAAATTATCATCATACTCTCAAACTGGGAGACTCGTGACTACGTGGTAAGTTCATACGAGTTACATTAGTCACATACGAGGTGTTAGTGCTTCTTACGGGGCCGTTTGGGGGTTGGTATGGGTTTTCGCCCTTTAACGGCTTATTTTTAAGCCTAATCTAGATATTTTCAAATTATCGTCATATTCTCAAACCGGGAGACCCGTGAATGCGCGGTCAGTTCCTACGAGTTACATTGGTCTCGTGCGAGGTGTAAGTGCCTCTTACGGGGCCGTTTGGGGGATTGTTTGGGTTTTCACCCTTTAACGACTTGTTTTTAAGCGTAATATAAATATTTTCAAATTATCGTCATACTCTCAAACCGAGATACCCGTGACTATGTGGTTTGTTCATACGAGTTAAACTAGTCTCATACGATGTGTTAGTGCCTCTTACGGGGCCGTTTGGGGGCGGGTTTGGGTTTTCACCCTTTAACATCTTGTTTTTAAGTTTAATATAGATATTTTCATATTATCGTAATATTCTCAAACCAGGAGACCCGTGACTACGCGGTCAGTTCTTACGAGTTACATTGGTCCCATGCGAGGTGTTAGTGCCTCTTTTGGGGCCATTCGGGGGCCAGTTTGGGTTTTCACCCTTTAACGGCTTGTTTTTAAGTTTAATCTAGATATTTTCATATTATCGTAATATTCTGAAACCGGGAGACCCATGACTATGCGGTCAGTTCTTACGAGTTATATTGGTCCCGTGCGAGGTGTTAGTGCCTCTTACGGGGCCGTTCGGGGGCCAGATTAGGTTTTCACCCTTTAACGGCTTATTTTTAAGTTTAATCTAGATATTTTCATATTATCGTCATATTCTCAAACCGGGAGACCCATGACTACGCAGCCAGTTCTTACGAGTTACATTGGTCCCGTGCGAGGTGTTAGTGCCTCTTACGGGGTCGTTCGGGGGCCAGCTTGGGTTTTCACCCTTTAATGGCTTGTTTTTAAGTTTAATCTAGATATTTTCATATTATCATCATATTCTCAAATCGGGAGACCCGTGACTATGCGATCAGTTCCTACGAGTTACATTGGTCCCGTGCGAGGTGTTAATGCCTCTTTAGGGGCCGTTTGGGGGCCAGTTTGGATTTTCACCCTTTAATGGCTTGTTTTTAAGCATAATATAGACATTTTCATATTATCTTCATATGGTCAAACCGGGAGACCCGTGACTACGCGGTCAGTTGCTACGAGTTACATTGGTCCCATGAGAGGTGTTTGTGACTCTTTAGGGGTCGTTTGGGTTTTCACCCTTTAATGGCTTGTTTTTAAGCATAATATAGAGATTTTCATATTATCGTCATATTCTCAAACTGGGAGACCCGTGACTACGCGGTCAGTTCCTACGAGTTACATTGGTCCCATGCGAGGTGTTAGTGCCTCTTTAGGGGCTGTTTCGGGGCCGGTTTGGGTTTTCACCCTTTAACAGACAGTTTTTAAGCGTAATATAGATATTTTCAAATTATCGTCATACTCTCAAATCGGGAGTATCATCTCTTCAACGTCATACTATCAAACTGTGGATTTTCTGCATCATCTCTTCAATGTCAGCCCCTGCGATGCAGTGCAAATGGGTTCCATCGAAGTTTATCTTAAACAGTGTTTTTTTGCAGACAATGTACCGGGCAACCAATTTGTAGCATCTCGGGGGTACCTGTCGTGCTTGAGGAGTTGCCAAATATTGTAATATCAGAACTCATCTATATCAGAATCTTCTTCTGTGACGAGCTCAATATGGCAGCAGTGGGTTGGCATAACTTGTTCTTGGACTAGGAAAGGGGCCATCGTTATTCCCTCGGGCATGTCGACCGTGGAGGCTAGGATAGCAAGGGCATCGGCTAAGTTGTTCTTTGCTCGGGGCAATTAGTGAAAGGTGATATCTCAAAATTAGGAGGCCAGCTCTTCTAGGTGAGCGTGGAAGGGTAAGAGCTTTTCGTCTTTACTTTCCATCTTCTAAGGACCTAGCTAATTATGAGGGTAGAGTGATGCCCGTAGAGATCTAGGCACTGGATACCTTTCTTGAGAGCGACTTTGAGGCCTACGGTGCATGCCTCGTATTCGATCATATTATTGGTGCTGGGAAAATCTAGATTGATGGCAATGGGAGTGTGAGAGTCGTCAGGGTCGATCAGGAGTATCCCAATGCCATATCCTTTCTTGTTGGAAGCGGCGTTAATATTAAATGATATGTTGGTCCATCAATACATAACAAGCATAGTAAATAGATGGGACCAGCGGGTAGCGTGGTCGGAGGGAGAAAGAGCAAGCGCTCTAGGCACAATAAAGGCAAGGAAAGAACTTCAGGCCCAGTTAATGCCCAATTATATGGCTATTAAATGGAGATGGGGAGTAGATGCTCTCACAAACTAACTCTCGTGTATGGGGATAGTTGGGCAGCAATTTTGGCCTCATAATGCTCTCTCCCGCTAAACTCTTTATCTGGTCTATTTATATGAGTGTCAAGTTGTTCGAATGAGCTTGCCTATGGCCAGTGTGATTTGACTGCATTAAATGCACAAGCACACCTCATTAATGTGGAAGATATTGCATTAAATGCATGGGATCTCTATATTTGGGGGGAACTATTTCATTGGTTGGCAGCATGGTGGGCATTTAATGAGGGAAACGACGTGGCAGCACAGGGATTTGTCTTAGAGTGGGTAAGGGGTCAGAGTGGGTAAACTAGACCTGCCATCCTAAGGATAAACCCACTTGAGTGCTATAACTTTGAGTCCCCAAATGCCAGACATTAGGACGTCAGAAAGTTGGTAAACAGTGACCCCCACTAAGTGTGTGGTCACATCAGTTATTCGAGGATGTTAGACAAAGTTGCTCGGTTGCTAAGTGGCTCTAATGTTTAGCCTTCTGTTTGTTGGGCCAAGAACTATCTTTGTAAACTGGTTACAAGATTGAGGTACCTCGAGGAGGTTACCTCAAACAAGTGAAGGTTATGGTGTCTCGGCTATAAGTTGCTCGAGCAATCAATATGTACTAAGTGAAGTTTTGCCTAAGTGTGCCAAGAGGGTTGGTATTGTATTCCCAATGTTTCCTTGCTCCCAATCCTCCAAACCATGTCCCTGCGAGGTTCCTAAGAGGAGGTTGTTCGATAGAGCATGTTAGAAGGGCATGGTCCCTTGTGGGTACCAAACAACTTCTCTCAACATACATCGTAAGATAAAGTACATGATACAAATCCTTTTATTCCTTATTACAAACTATTATCACTCAAGTGGTTCGGAGAATCTTCAAGGTGGTTCCGCTGAGCTACCTCTGAGGAAGATCTTCGAGCTACCTCTGAGGAAGATCTTAGAGCTACCTTATTCGGATGACCTTCGTCCTCTTCCTTTGTTTCTGAGGAAAATCTTCAAGGTGGGTCTTTCAAGCTATTCATGTGGAGAATCTTCGAGATACTTTTCTCGGGTGACCTTCGTCCTATGTCAACCAATCTTTAACTAAATTGAATTTAATCATCTTTTGGTGGGGACTCCCCCCTACACAGACCAAAAAGAGGGCGACCAATATTGGGGTTCTAAGCTAAATATGTCGGCTTAAGATAGAGATCTTCTTGAGAAATTTTGCAGACTCCACTGTGGATATGTATCTCGCGGTTTCTCAGGGGAATTTGGGTGAAGCATTTGATTCTAGGTTCCGTTGGGGGGTTTGGGGGAAGCATTTGATTTTAGGTTCCGCTGGGGGGGAGGAATGATCCAAGGGTCACACGTATCTTAGTTGGGGAAGTTTTGATTTTTGCGATGGTTGTTGTTGTTGGGGAGAATACGCAATTAATTTTGGCAATTCTGTTGGGGAGGTAAGAGTTCCACTGGGGAAATGAGTGCGGTACAAATGTTTTTCCATTTTGCAATTTTGAAAAAATTTCGGAGATTTTTTGGGAATTTCTGTACGAAATTTTAGAGAGGGTGCTGACTGACATGGTTGGAAGGGTGCCAAATGGAAGTGGCACAGTCTTTTGGGATACCTCAAGCAAGTGGAGGGATAGTGCCAATTGGTGGGTGGAAGGAAGGTGCTGATCGGCATGCCCCTTAGCCTTCTATAAAAAGGGAGCGGGTTCTCCTCATTTTTCATAGCGTTCTGATTTGCCTTCTTGAGCAATTACCTTATACACGCTAAGACAATACTTTCCCAAATTATACCATCATGTTATCTCGCATACGATTTTCCCCTCATAAAAGACTTTTTCTCCCACCTGAACATCGCCCGATTTATTCCATATATTTAAGTTTATTCACACTTATCTACCTCTTTGAGTTATTCAAAATTTTTAAATTATACTCACATGTTGCTTCCCTAAGAATTCTCAACTTTCTAAAGGTTCTTGCACTACTTAATTTCCCATTGAAATGTATTGTTTCAAAGCTAAGCTCACCTATAAAAAATTTCTCGCAATAATCCTTACGACTATGGTGAACACTCATTTCTAACCAATCTTGCCCTTTAGACATGACCACAACTCATAGCAGTCCACATAATATTAACATATTCCATGTAACTATAAATCCATTACCCGAAAAATATCATATTCCAACATCGGCATCATATAGGCCTAAAATAACATAAGCTTCCCAAATTCCAAGTCTATCCTTTCAAAGGAATTAACAAGACCCAAGTGAACATTAAGTCCCAAAATCAAAGAAAACATATCCATACACTGCAAAGTAGGAAAGAACCTTATTTACCACGGATACTATCACTAGTTTCTATTTACCAAATAATTTTATCTATAATCTGATGCCCATCTTGTTGTGGGTCCTGATCTAAACGAACTAATCTATACTGGTGCATTATTTGACATTACCATATCCTCAAATTTTCTAAATGTCTTCCTTTAATTTACTAGGCAACATATTGCCCAAATTCTCGTAATTCTAGCAAGTGGCCCACACGAAGGTCTCAATGGGTCTCTCTCCAAAACTAACCCCTTGGCCGAATGGGTAGTAACCAATCGCAAAGAGCACAATGATTACTAATCATAGGTCTCTATATCAAAGTACGCGACGCAAAATGTGACAAGCTCAGACACAGATCCTAAGGACACTAGAACCGTGCTCTGATACCAACTGTAGCAACCTCCACTTTCTCATGTAAAGGCTAGTCAGGCACGATATGCCGAAGATGGGGCTTATCAACAATTTATACCATTCTTAGCACTAAAGAAATAAAACTTTCTTTATTTCATATCAAAATCCACAATGAATAAAAACACTAAAAAAAATTCTTTTACATGAGTAATAAACATTTGTGTCACCATACAATGCTCATAATGTAAAACTAAATACAACTAACATAAATAAACACTTGGGCTTATGCCCGTACAATTTCTCAGAATGAAATAAAATGACAGAGAGATTAAAGCACAACCTATAATAGAGTCAAGGAGCGGAATCCACTACATCCAATACAACTGCAAGTCGGATCCATCGACAGTCCTGCTTTACCTGTCATTAAGAATACCTGGGGGAAAAAACATTTATAATTTGGGTCAGAGCTAGAGGTGTGCAAGGATTCTTCACCAATAAATATGAAATTTATTACTATCTCATACTTCACGTCTCCCCATCGACGCTCACACGTAACGAGTACCTCACCTCTCATCTAGAAGCAGTCATACTCGTATCCCAAAAATGAATATCAATTGTGAACTTCCATTATTTAACCATCCAAGTAAAGAATAAACCATTTCCATTATGCACTAACTACACATGGTTCCTCATGTCTGACACCCCTATCCCCGAATAGATTTCATAATATAAAATTCTCAATATACAAATACTCAGTGCGGTTCCTTACATTGCATAACTTGTGACCCTCGTCTAGTTATTCAAATCATTTAGTGATTTAATTCATATTTTATGTCGCCTACCCCGTTGGACTATAAGTTTCATTTTCTTAGATTACCATATTATTATTCTTAAATTAATAATTGGTTACACCATTTCCCATTCTATTTAATGTTGTCTACTCCCTTAGACTATCCAATTATTATTCTTATTAATAATTGTTTACGACATTATTCATTATGACTCATCTTCGTCCTTACTTATCCACATCATTTTATTAGCCCAATTTCATCATCATTAAATAATGTCTATATCTTTAGACAAAAAGGAAAACATTCTCATATAAGGGGTATCACAATGGTTAAATGGGTAAATATATATATGTCCGTATATATATATATGACACAAAAGGGTATCTACCATTGGTGTCTCGTTCGTCCTCTATCGGCAAAAGTCCAGAGGAATCTCTTATCCTAAGAGGACACAACAAAACACACACAAGTTGGGGACGGTCCCTACGCAAGACACCTGTATACGGCCCATACCCAGTGGTGATACAGGAACGGTCAGCGCCAACCCTACCTCTAGTGGGTGAATCCTCCACGGAGTACCTATATGGCCTACACATCGTCAAGCCCTCATGTGCCGACGTATGGTACGCGACCATTCGCGCGAACCCCCAGTCGATAGGACGGTCCACTGGTATGTCCACACACAATATAATATAATAAATATTATTATTCCCATATAATATGGATAAGTAGTAACTCTATAACTACTTTAATCCAAGGATATCCCAATCCATATAAATTATAGCCTTCTTGGCTTAACCATAGCATTTATTCCATAATTCCATAATTCATTTTAAGTCGGGGGTCCTGTGACCAAACCGTCAGTTCCTACGAGTTACATTGGTCTCGTGCGAGGTGTTTGTGCCTCTCACAAGGTCGTTTGGGGTGTTTTATGGGTTTTTGCCCTCTAATGGCATGTTTTTAAGCCTAAATGTGGATATTCCCAAATTACTGCCGTGCTCTCAAATCGGGGGTCCCGTGATCAAAGGGTTAGGTGCTATGAGTTACATTGGTCTTGCGTGAGGTGTTGGCACCACTCACAAAGACGTTTGGGGGTGATTCGGGGTTTCCCCTCAAATGGCATGTTTTCAAGCCTGAGAGTAGATATTCTCAAATTATCGTCTTGATCTCAAATCGGGGGTCCCATTACCATGCGATCAGTTCCTACGAGTTACATATGTCCCGTGCGAGGTGTTGGAATCGTTCATGGGGCCGTTACTGGTGTATTTTAGGGTTTCTCCCTCTAACAACAAGTTTTCGAGCCTAAGTTCAGATATTCTCAAATTATTGTCGTGCTCTCAAATCAGGAGACTCGTGACCATGCAATCAGTTACTACGAGTTACATCGGTCCTGGGTGAGGTATTGGCGCCGCTCACAGGGACCTTATGGGGTGTGTCGGGGTTTTTCCCTCTAACGACATGTTTTTAAGCCAAAGTGTAGATATTCTCAAATTATCACCGTACTCTCAAACTGGGGGTCCTGTGACCACATAGTCAGTGCCTACGAGTTACGTTGGTCCCGTGCGAGGTGTTGGCGCCTCTCACGGGGCCGTTTAGGGGTTATTCGGGGTTTCTCCCTCTAACGACATGTTATCAAGCCTAACTGTAGATATTCTCAAATTACCACCGTGCTCTCAAATCGAGGGTCCTGTGACCATGCGATCAGTTCCTACGAGTTACATTGCTCCTGTGCGAGGTGTCGATACCGCTCATGGGGCCGTTTAGGGGGTGTTTAAGGGCTTTTCCCTCTAATGTCATGTTTTTAAGCCTCAGTGTATATATTCTCAAATTATCATTATGCTCTTAAACCAGGTGTCCCAGGACCACGCTGTCAGTTCCTACGAGTTATATTTGTCCCGAGTGAGCTATCGACGCCGCTCACGGGGCTGTTTGGAATGTTTTTCGAGGTTTCTCCCTTTGACGGTATGTTTTCAAGGCTAAGTGTAGATATTCTCAAATTATCACCGTGCTCTCAAACTGGGGGTCCCGTGACCACACAGTCAGTTCCAACGAGTTACATTGGTTTCGAGCGAGTTGTTGGCGCTTGTCACGAGGTCATTTAGGGGGTCTTTTGTAATATTGACCCCTAACGGTATGTTTTTAAGCCTAAGTGTAGATATTCTCATATTATTATCGTGCTCTCAAAACGGGGGTCCATGACCACGCAATCAGTTCCAACAAGTTACATTGGCCCTGAGCGAGGTGTCGGCGCCGTTCACGTGGTCATTTGGGCGTGTTTTTGGATTTTTCCCTCTAACGACAAGTTTTCAAGCCTAAGTGTAGATATTCTCAAATTACCACCATTCTCTCAAACCGGGGTTGACCACAGGGTTAGGTTCCTACGAGTTACATTGGTTCCGTGAGAGGTAATGGTGCCTATCACGGGGCCTTTAGGAGGTGTTTTGGGGTTTCTCCCTCTAACGGTATGTTTTCGAGCCTGTGTAGATATTCTGAAATTATCACCATGCCCTCAAACCGGGGGTCCCGTGACCACGCGATTAATTCCTACGAGTGACATTGGTCCTGTGCGAGGTGTCAACACCGCTCACGGGGCCGTTTAGGGGTTTTTTAAGGGTTTTGCCCCCTAACGTCATGTTTTTAAGCCTCAGTGTATATATTATAAAATTATCATTGTGCTCTTAAACCGGGTGTCCCAGGACCACGCTGTCAGTTCCTACGAGTTATATTTTTCTCGAGTGAGGTGTCGGCACCGCTCACGGGGCCAGAATAAGCCCCCCACTCCTATCAAAACCAAACCCTAGCTGGCCCACTTCAAGAGAGAGAGGAACAAAGGCTTATGAGGAGGAAGAGCACCCTAGGAGGAGGAAAGAGGAATCTATACACAATCCCAAGCAAGGATTCTCTTGCAGTATTTATTCAATATGTGTTATTTTCATATGAATGATCAATCCATGCTTAGATTTAAAGTTAAATTATATCTTCTTGATTTCTGGAAATTAGGGCTTTTTATATTTGATTTGGATGATTAAAAACCCACATGTAGAGGAATAATATACATATAGAGTTGTTCCAGAAAATTTGAAATTGAAAGTATGTATGTTGATAATTAGATTTCTTTTAAGTGTATTGGTCATTGGAAACTAATGGTAATTAACCGTAAATATGATTGAGGATCTTTTATGGATTAAATTTTAGATGTGAACTCCCCCAAATACATACTTCTCTTATGAGATAATTCCGAACCAATCTCGTGTTGACAAAGATATACCGGACCTGTAGCAGTGTCAAATCTAAGGAGCGGACCAGTCTGGTAGTAATTAAAAATGAACTGGTCCGATGTATCAAACCAGTCCAATTAGGAGCAAAAATGAACTGGTCCAGTGTATCAAACCGATTCGATAGTTCGAGACCGGATCGGTTTGGCATTCTGAGATATTTCTGCCTTGTTTTCTGCTTCAAAATTTGAGCTCTTGAATGTTGATGACTTAATTCCTTAAACATTGGAGTATATCTATGATTGCACGGTCAAGTAATTTTTATATGGAATGAAATTCATGACCAATTGGCCTTCCGAAGAGGAGCAAGTCAGCATTGTGAAGAAGAACTTCTTACCCCATGTTCGAGCGATGATGGGAGGACAATACTACCCTCATTTATGAGCCCTTCGAGAAGCAGGAGTAGAGATCGAGGAAGGTTTTGCCAAGATAGAAGTTGAACCAAAGAAAGCATCTGGACATTTCGCTCCCAGAAAGTTTGAAAAGCCCGCCAATACTGCAGTTTCAACCATCAACAACATTTCTCAGTCCGCCACTGCATTTATAAATGTGTCCACTTATTTAAGGGAAATTTAGTTAGATTACGGGCCCAAGAAGTGAGTTCGAGAATTTTGGTCGAGTGTCACCCTTTTAATAAATTAATTAAGGTGTGATTAATTAAGTTTCGAGTTGGGGAAATTGACTCAAGTATTAAGGGCCAGTTCTACTGGAGTTAGGCACGGGGTAGTCGGTTTAATTTATTATATATAATAAATTATCAAGTATCGAATTTTATAAAAGGGTGCTTGACATAATAGTGGGATTTTGTGCAATAAACTCTGAAGGATTTAGATATGGACCGAATGAGTGATTCCGGGTGAGGTTGTTGGGTAATAATACTAAATTATATTAAAGGGTTCCTCATATATGTACATATAATCATTTTTTCACGATTAGTTAACTCCTTATATATCTACATATAAACCTTATTGAGAAGTTATCAATAAGTGTATAATTATTAATAATCTGGAATGATTAAATTGTTAGTCAAAAGGACAACATGCTAAGATTATTAAATATGTGGGTAAGGTTAGTTTGAGAATAACTGTACCTATAATATTTTGAAAATGGTAGTTTGGGAAACAACTATGCTGACGTATTTCAAGAGTAATAAATTATAAAGCAAGTGTGATTTAAGTCCAAATAGGATTTTATGAGACTTAATATTTATTTGGAAAATAGTCATAGGATAACGACTTAAAATGAATTATGGAATTATGGAATAAATGCTATGGTTAAGCCAAGAAGGCTATAATTTATATGGATTGGGATATCATTGGATTAAAGTAGTTATAGAGTTACTACTTATCCATATTATATGGGAATAATAATATGTATTATACTATATTGTGTGTGGACATACCAGTGGACCTTCCTATCGACTGGGGGTTCGCGCGAATGGTCGCGTACCATACGTCGGCACATGAGGGCTTGACGATGTGTAGGCCATATAGGTACTCCGTGGAGGATTCACCCACTAGAGGTAGGGTTGGCGCTGACCGTTCCTGTATCACCACTGGGTATGGGCCGTATACAGGTGTCTTGCGTAGGGACCGTCCCCAACTTATGTGTGTTTTGTTGTGTCCTCTTAGGATAAGAGATTCCTCTGGACTTTTGCCGATAGAGGACGAACGAGACACCAATGGTAGATACCCTTTTGTGTCATATATATATATACGGACATATATATATTTACCCATTTAACCATTGTGATACCCCTTATATGAGAATGTTTTCCTTTTTGTCTAAAGATGTAGACATTGTTTAATGATGATGAAATTGGGCTAATAAAATGATGTGGATAAGTAAGGTAGAAGATGAGTCCTAATGAATAATGTCATAAATAATTATTAATAAGAATAATAATTGGATAGTCTAAGGGAGTATACAACCATTAAATAGAATGGGAAATGGTGTAACCAATTATTAATTTAAGAATAATAATATGGTAATCTAAGAAAATGAAACTTATAGTCCAATGGGTAGACGACATAAAATATTAATTAAATGACTAAATGATTTGAATAACTAGACGAGGGTCACAAGTTATGCAATGTAAGGAACTGTACTGAGTATTTGTATATTGAGAATTTTATATTATGAAATCTATTCGGGGATAGGGGTGTCAGACATGAGGAACCACGTGTAGTTAGTGCATAATGGAAATGGTTTATTCTTTACTTGGAAGGTTAAATAATGGAAGTTCACAATTGATATTCATTTTTGGGAGACGAGTAGGATTGCTTCTAGATGAGAGGTGAGGTACTCGTTACGTGTGAGCATCGATAGGGAGAGTGAAGTATGAGATAGTAATAAATTTCATATTTATTGATGAAGAATCCTTCTTACCCTTCCACGCTCACCTAGAAGAGCTGACCTCCTAATTTTGAGACATCACCTTTCACTAATTTCCCCGAGCAAAGAACAACTTAGCCGATGCCCTTGCTACCCTAGCCTCCATGGTCGACATGCCCGAGGGAATAATGATGGCCCCTTTCCTAGTCCAAGAACAAGTTATGCCAACCCACTGCTGCCATATTGAGCTCATCACAGAAGAAGATTCTGATATAGACGAATTCTGATATTACGATATTTGGCAACACCTCAAGCACGACAGGTACCCCCGAGATGCTACAAATTGGTTGCCCAGTACATTGTCTGCAAAAAAACACTTTTTAAGATAAACTTCGATGGAACCCATTTGCACTACATCGCAGGGGCTGACATTGAAGAGATAATGCAGAAAATCCACAGTTTGAGAGTATGACGTTGAAGAGATGATACTCCCGGTTTGAGAGTATGACGATAATTTGAAAATATCTATATTACGCTTAAAAACTGGCTGTTAAAGGGTGAGAACCCAAACCGGCCCCGAAACAGCCCCTCAAGAGGCACTAACACCTCGCATGGGACCAATGTAACTCGTAGGAACTGACCGCGTAGTCACGGGTCTCCCAGTTTGAGAATATGACGATAATATGAAAATCTCTATATTATGCTTAAAAACAAGCCATTAAAGGGTGAAAACCTAAACGGCCCCTAAAGAGTCACAAACACCTCGCATGGGACCAATGTAACTCGTAGGAACTGACCGCGTAGTCACGGGTCTCTCGGTTTGACAATATGAAGATAATATGAAAATGTCTATATTATGCTTAAAAACAAGCCATTAAAGGGTGAAAATCCAAACTGGCCCAAAACGGCCCCTAAAGAGGAATTAACACCTCGCACGGGACCAATGTAACTCGTAGGAACTGACCGCGTAGTCACGGGTCTCCCGGTTTGAGAATATGACGATAATATGAAGATATCTAGATTAAACTTAAAAACAAGCCATTAAAGGGTGAAAACCCAAGCTGGCCCCCGAACGGCCCCGTAAGAGGCACTAACACCTCGCACGGGACCAATGTAACTCGTAAGAACTGACCGCGTAGTCACGGGTCTCCCGGTTTGAGAATATGACGATAATATGAAAATATCTAGAATAAACTTAAAAACAAGCCGTTAAAGGGTGAAAACCCAATCTGGCCCCCGAACGGCCCCGTAAGAGGCACTAACACCTCGCATGGGACCAATGTAACTCATAAGAATTGACCGCGTAGTCACGGGTCTCCCGGTTTCAGAATATTACGATAATATGAAAATATCTAGATTAAACTTAAAAACAAGCCGTTAAAGGGTGAAAACCCAAACTGGCCCTCGAATGGCCCCATAAGAGGCACTAACACCTTGCATGGGACCAATGTAACTCGTAAGAACCGACAGCGTAGTGACGGGTGTCCTAGTTTGAGAATATTATGATAATATGAAAATGTCTATATTAAACTTAAAAACAAGTCGTTAAAGGGTGAAAACCCAAACTCGCCCCCAAACGGCCCCGTAGGAGGCACTAACACATCGTATGAGGCTAGTTTAACTTGTATGAACTGACCACATAGTCACGGGTATCTCGGTTTGAGAGTATAACGATAATTTGAAAATATCTATATTACGCTTAAAAACAAGTCGTTAAAGGGTGAAAACCCAAACAATCCCCCAAACGGCCCCGTAAGAGGCACTTACACCTCGCACGAGACCAATGTAACTCGTAGGAACTGACCGCGCAGTCACGGGTCTCCTGGTTTGAGAATATGATGATAACTTGAAAATATCTAGATTAGGCTTAAAAATAAGCCGTTAAAGGGTGAAAACCCATACAAACCTCCAAACGGCCCCGTAAGAGGCACTAACACCTCATATGTGACTAATGTAACTCATATGAACTTACCACGTAGTCACGAGTCTCCCGCTTTGAGAGTAGGATGATAATTTGAAAATATCTATATGACGCTTGAAAACTAGCCGTTAAAGGGTGAAAACCCAAACCGGCCCCGAAACGGCTCCTATAGAGGCACTAACACCTCACATGGGACCAATATAACTTGTAGGACCTAACCGCATAGTCACGGGTTTCCCGATTTGAGAATATTACGATAATATGAAAATGTCTATATTATGCTTAAAAACAAGCCATTAAAGGGTAAAAACCCAAACGGCCCCCAAACGGCCCCTAAAGAGGCACTAACACCTCGCACGGGACCAATGTAACTCGTAGGAACTAACCGCATAGTCACAGGTCTCCCGGTTTGAGAATATGACCATAATATGAAAATATCTAGATTAAACTTAAAAATAAGCCTTTATAGGGTGAAAACCCAAACTGGCTCCCGAATGGCCCCGTAAGAGGCACTAACACCTGGCACGGGACCAATGTAACTCGTAAGAACTGACCGCATAGTCACGGGTCTCCCGGTTTGAGAATATTACGATAATATGAAAATATCTATATTAAACTTAAAAACAAGCCGTTAAAGGGTGAAAATCCAAACCCGCCCCCAAACGGCCCCGTAAGAGGCACTAACACCTCGTATGAGACTAGTGTAAATCGTATGAACTGACCACGTAGTCACGGGTCTCTCAGTTTGAAAGTATGACGATAATTTGAAAATATCTATATTACGCTTAAAAACAAGTCGTTAAAGGGTGAAAACCCAAGACAAGCCCCAAACAGTCACGTAAGAGACCCTAACACCTCGCACGGGACCAATGTAACTCGTAGGAACTGACTGCGTAGTCACGGGTCTCCCGATTTGAGAATATGACAATAATTTGAAAATATCTAAATTAGGCTTAAAAACAAGCCGTTAAAGGGTGAAAACCCATACCAACCCCCAAACCGCCCCATAAGAGGCACTAACACGTCGTACGGGACTAATGTAACTCATATGAACTAACCACGTAGTCACGAGACTTCCGATTTGAGAATATAATAATAATTGTAACTCGTATGTGCAATTTTTTAGCTTGAATATGATTTTTTTAAATTACTTGGTTGCTAATATCATATCTTTTTTGTGTCCTATTTTTTGCAGGATAACATTCAATCACTTGCTTTTATTCACGTGGAACACACGAAGAAGTCAATGGTTAACAACATGGCGTCGTTAATATTTAGGATTCTATTTTTTGTGTTATAGCCGTGCAGGCTTTAGTAGCTTTATTGTTTACTTTTATGGCCGTGCAGGCTTTAGTAGTTTTATTGTTTACTTTTATGGTCGTGCGAGATTTATATTGATAGGTTTTATATTAACAGGTTTTGGAATGCTCCGAAAATAGAGGAAATTCTACCCAATTTTTTTTTTATATGGGAACTATTAACACTTATAATTTTTTAAAGTTTGTATGTACAATAGCTTATCAACAACGTGCGATATTCATAATTTTTGAATTTTCTTGATTTTCTTTTGCAAATAATAATTATTTTTCCTACCAAATTTGGAATTTGCTGATTTTCCAGATTTTTTCCAAATATTTTTTTTATATTAATTGAAAAATCTGGCACGATTTAAAATCGTGCCAAAAGCGTGCCGAAAAATGGAAAATCTGGCACGGTTTTAAACTGTGCCAAAAGCGTGTCAAATGTAATATCTAACACGATTTAAAAGCGTTCCAAAAGCATGCCAGATTTTAAGCTGGCACGGTTTAAAAGCGTGCCAGATTAGACAATCTGGAACGGTTTTAAACCGTGCCAGAAAATTTGGCACCCCAGATTCTGGCACGGTTTAAACCGTGCCAGATTCCTGTTTTGGGTGTAGTGTAGTGATATTATCCCGTCTGAGCTACCTCTGTTGGCCCCAGTGGACCAGACAGTTGTTAAACGAAAAGAAAGATTCCCAGTCTTCTCTTGCTGCCGAGGTAGGTGCTCTTGCCCCTGGTACCTCAGGGTCCATCGAGGTTGTTGACACTCCACATGTTGCCTCATTTGGGGCAGTAGTTAGGGCCACCTGAAAAGCTCTCGTGAAGAAGATCAAGACTTCTCCACAGGCCCCCATGCCCCATACTCCAGATGCTAAAATTTCTCAAGTAGTGAATCGAATGTTCGAGCGACTTAGGCAGTCATGGGAAAATATCAATGAAGAAGACAGGGTTTTTAGGTCAGCTAAAATGTCTGCTCGTGGCTTTTCGTATGATCCTCAGTCTGCTGGTGGTAGCAAGAAGTGAAAATCCATTAGCCCTCTCAAGCTTGTGGTTGAGGAGTTAAGTGAGTCCATCAAAGAGGAACTGACTGAGGAGCATGTGTTTGGTGATGATGTTGATGAGGATGGTGAGGATGGTGATCATGAGGAGAGAGAAAAAGAGGTGGAAGAGGAGGAAGAAGAAGAAGAAGAGGAAGACAACACGTTGATTCAAAGGTGTAGGTTGCGCATGATGGTTTCTCCTGCCAAAACAACCTCACCTCCTCAAGATTATGAGGTGATAGCGGATGAAGAGGTATGATCTTATTCCCCCCTTTAAGCCAAGTTTCTCCTTTTTATTATTGTTGTACTGCTGACTCCATCTAATGCGATCCTACCTCTTCTTGTTTGTTTACTTTCTTTCTTAGGTTGATGTGCGAGGTGGTACCCACGATGCTATTGAGGAGGGTGGTCGACTGAGAGAGCACGTTGACATCACACCTGCCTAGAAGGAAACCACTCAACAGGGGTAACTGCCCCTACTTCCTCGCAGGTAACCTCCAATTTCCCTTAGGGAAGGTTATTTCCGAAACTTCTTCTGAGTCAAGTAGTGGGTATTAACCTGATCCTTCTTTCTTACACGAGCAGGCTCGCCTTGTGACAAATGTTCCTGCTGCGAGGATTGTTGGAATTTCCCCAATTTCTACTCTGCCAGTTGCTCCATCTCCCATAATAAGCTTTTAATTTTGATAATCTAAGTTCCTTTGATCTTACTTTTTCATCTTGATAGTCTAAATTCTTCACTTTGCTATCTTTGCAGATTCCTGTGCCTATTGTTGCTGCCCCATTGACTCACCCTTTATCCAATGACCAAGTACTTGTTACATTATTCGGGCCTTCCATTCTCAACCAGGAAGATGCCGATCTGGCTGGGATCGGTCAAGGGGAGGCAAGGCAAGAGGAAACTGCTGAGGTGGGGGGAATGTGGTTGCCCCCTTGATCAACAACCTTTGGTGGCTCCCAGTTTGGTGGAGGAAGAAGATATAGTGCATATGGTTGCCCGTGAATTTGCCAGTGAGCCTCATCCCGAGGTATTCTTCTGTTCTATGTATCTCATGCATTTATACTCATTAGTTTTGCCAAGTATTATTGGTCTTAGAAATGTAGGATTTTTTTAAATCAAAATCTCCCATAACCGAGGGTAAGGCGGGCCTAGTAACGTAGGACTTTAAAATTAAAATATCCCATAACCGAGGGTCAGGAAGCCCTAGTAATGTAGGACTTTAAAATCAAAATCTCACATAACTGAGGGTCAGGCGGGATAAGTCTTATTGTCATAATCTCCCATAACCGAGGGTCAGGCAGGACAAGTCTTATTGTCATAATTTCCCATAACCGAGGGTCAGGCGGGACAAGTCTTATTGTCATAATCTCCTATAATCGAGGGTCAGGAGGGACAAGTCTTATTGTCATAATCTCCCATAACCGAGGGTTAGGCGGGACAAGTCTTATTGTCATAAAGTTTAATCTTACAAGTTATTTTGCATGCTTTTTTCAGTGTGCTTTTCCTACTTGTCAATTTTCCTTGCATTTTAGGCGGAGGTCGACCAACCTATGGCACATGGGCTAGAAGTTAATGTTACCGTCCAAGAGGTTTCACAATCGAGGACTTTAGCTGAAGTTGCATCTTTGGGCGGATCCCCTGCTGTACAGGTTCAAGGCGAGGTGCCTAGGGTTGGCGAGGTTCCTGAGGCAGTTGCCTCTGTTGTTCAAGAAAGCGATAGTGCTTCGCATACTCGGATACCTTCTGCGAGTGACAGTGTGTGCCAAAAGTTCATTTATTCAGCAACTGTGGCCGTGTTTTATGTCCATACCTGCACCAAAGATGGAATGGGTCATATATACGATTACTTGGTTTCAATGTAAATCTCGCGACGTCGCCGACAGCGAACCATTAATCACTAAACACTGTTTACTAAATCCTAAGACCAAAACCCTAATCCCTAATCCAACATCATAAACCCTAATCAACCCTATATTACGGTATCTCCGAGTAGATAGGGTTTAGGTTTTTTGATTTAGGGTTAATAAATAGTGTTTAGGTATTACTTTTAGGTTTTTTAATAGAATTCAGGTTTTGGTGGTTTAGAGTTATTAATTAGGATTTAGGTTTTTTCTTTATAAATTTTATGATTTAGGAATTAGGGTTTCGGTTTTAGGATTTACGTTTTATGAGTTGGGGTCTGGGAGTTAGGGTTCAGATTTTTAGGGTTTAAGTATCACGCTTTAATGTTTTGTTTAAGATGTTGGTTTAGGGATTAGGGTTTTGGTTTAAGGATTTTGTGTTTAGTGATTAGGGTTTAGGATGTTGGTTTAGGGATTAGGGTTTTGGTCTTAGGATTTAGTAAAGAGTGTTTAGTGATTAGCGGTTCGCTGTCGGCGACGTCGCGAGATGTACATTGAAACCAAGTAGTGGTATATATGACCCATTCCATCTTTGGTGCAGGTATGGACATAAAACACCGCCACAGTTGCAGAATAAATGAGCTTTTGGCACTTAATGAAATACTTAAAAAAAAAAATGGAGAGAAAAATAAGGAAGACCGTGTTCAAGGGCTTTTTGGATATTAACAAGTTTATTGTATCTCATGATGTCTTCAGTTTTTTGGTTAGTCATTGGAACGTTAACGAGCCCGGGGTTATTATTGATGGTGTGCGCTGTAGGTTCACATTTGAGGAGTGGAAGAGTATCTTCACTCTTGGCGAAGAGGGTGAAAGGAAAATCAATTTTATCGATGAAATACATGTCATTGCATCTTTCTGTGGGGCCGTGGGCTTGAATGCTTCCTTCAAACCGTTAAATTTGATGAGAAACATCAAAGAGAGGATTCACACTCTTGAGGATATTGATATGGCCATGAAGTATGCGCCTCTTTCCTTTTTCCAGTATACGGTGGAGTAAACAGTAAATTTTTCATTATCATCGATGAAGAATTTGGTACAACCATATTGTTTAATTTTTGATTTTTTAAACAAAAAATCTATTTACTACATGTCTTTATATATTTGTTTCATTAGTTATATTATTTTTCTATTACTTCTAACACTAAAAGATAATTGGGACATGATATGTTTGCGTTCAATTTGACCATTGTCAATATGTATGCCTTCAGTTCCCTTATATTTATATTGAATGTATGATTTTTGTCTAGAGAAAGTATGAACATTGTTAGCAATTACTAGGAATAATAAGTTTAATTTGTATTTTAGAAAATTTGTATATATTTTTTGTTGTAATGCCGACAAGAGGTAATCTATTTTTAGACCAACTTCATGAAGAATGTAATCTATCGACAAAACGTAATCTATTTTTTAGACCAACTTTATCGACAAAAGGTATTACATTCTCGATAAAGCTGGTCTAAAAACTAGATTACCTTTTGTCGGCAAAACTTAACGTCATCAGCAACTTAGAATACCTTTCATTATTATAGGATGGTGCCAAATACGGGCTCGATATGAATGCATGTGTCAATTTTAAAACGCAAGTTGGTCGCGATGAAGGGATATTTATCTCGCATTCAAATATAATGCTTACTCCATCGAGGAGTATGAAATGTATCAACAACACTAAAATAGGTGTCGAACCGAGTATTTTGAGATGAAGACAACACATGACATAAACAATGGGAAACGAGAGATATTCTCTTCAGTCTGGCTTGAAGAGAGATTGTCTTTGAGGTTGTTGAGTCATGGACGATGTTTACTATTAACTATAAGTTAATTCCTTATGACTTTATTCCCATATTCTAGGAGGATGGGTGGATCATAGGCATTTAAGATTGAGGACTTCTTTCCGATCTTAGGGTAGAATATGAGAGGAACTTTCCATGGGATTTTTTGACTTATTTGTTGAAGAACTATAGGAGACTCACACTCGTACAAACAGATCTATAAGTATACCATTATATGTAATGCGTGTACAACTAAGAACGGCCATGCACCCCCACCCATAGAATCAAGCAAGATCTCTCGGTCTGTCAATTCTTATTATGTCAGGATCTGGAAGGTTTCCCCGTGTTGAGTCAAATTAAGTCGCAGGATCCACTCCTGGTGGTGCCCTTTTGAGGAACCAATCACTATGAGATGCATTGATCATATAATTAGAATATGGTAGGATTGAAAGATCCAATGATTGGAGAAAGAAGTCCAAAAAAAGAACCAACACAGTATATGTAAAAAACACATCTCGAGGAAATTTTCTAAAATTATGTCACACAAATCACGAGCTACGTTCCATAACACAATGACCATAATACCATTTTCATAGACTTATGGTGGTACCAACCAGGTATTTGTAAAGAAATTGTGGTGCACTTTTTGGACAAATACTCAACAAATATACACTTATTATAAGAAATTACATTTATTGGACAAATATACACTTATACTCCCAATGTACGAGCATCTCTATTGTGCTCAAAATTTGTTAGACAAACTGTGGATTGAATGAGATATCATTCACTAGAAGACAAAATAAAGTTAAGCTTAAAACTCAATAAATCGGCTTAGTAGGTAAAACTTGTTTTAGGGGTAGACCTATCTTGAAGGATGCCATGACAACTTGCTCCAAGCAATCTTAGACCTCGTTGAAAACTTCCTAGTAACACTTGGCATACTCGCTCAGAGACTCTTGTGGTAGAAGACCCACTACATTACAATATCCATTCAGAATATCATATTATTCTTTGTGTGCGTTTATTGACAAATACCATATTTGTTGATAGATATCATAAGTATACCTATATACCATAATTACTACTGTATACCATATTTAACATTAATATTCCCAAATGTTCCTTTTTAACTAAAATTATTACCCCCAAGGGAGTTACCTATCCCCCAAATTTTATGCACCATCCCGAAGATAGTTCCCTTTCCCCCAACACCACATAACCATAATTGTAACATTTCTACACAAAACACCGTAGAAGACCCACTAGATTGTGAAATACCATATTTATGGCTCGATACCATAATTTGGACTATATACCAGAACTGTGACATGATACCACAATTATTACTATATACCATTAATATTCCAAAATGTTCCTTTGTAACTAAAATAACCATCCCGAAGACAGTTACCTATCCCTCAAATGTCATACGGCATCCCCAAGATATAGTGAATTATCCCCCAAATGCCATGAACCATCCCCAATACGTAAAATACTCCGGACCTCCCATACAGTACACTATCAAATACCCTTAATAATGAACACCTCACGTATGTTCGTTTTAAACTCCAGGTTACCCTGTCACGTAGGTATTTGCTATCTAGCCTTCTACTATTCTCCTAGATGGGAACGTGCCAGAAGGCTCTCTCGCTCCTCCTGTATATCTTCAGCGATGACACATGGAACACGTCGTGTATCCACTGAAGATGCTCTGGAAGTCCCAATAGGTATGCTACCGGTACCACTCTCTTAATAATAGGGAACGGACCCACATATCTCGGCACTAGCTTCCCTCTCTTACCGAATCTCATAATCCCCTTCATGGGAGATACTCGAACCAGTACTTGGTCGCAAACCTCTAACTCCACATGTCTTCGATCGGCATCTGTATAACTCTTATGCCTATATTGAGCTATCCGAATACGTCCCCAAAGCAGCTCAATCTTGGCAATTGTCTCCCGAATCATCTCTTGCCCCAATAGCTTGTTGTCCCCACCTTTAACCAATAAGCGGGCGAACGACAAGGTCTCCCATGTCAAGAGTAAATTGGTAAGAGTTGTTATACGCAAACTCTACCAATGGAAGGTATCGCTCTCAACCTCCCCCAAAGTCCAGGATACACATCCTCAGCATGTCCTCTAACATCTGATTCACCCTCTCTGTCTGTCCGTCAGTCTGGGGGTGATATGCCGTACTCAATCTCAGGTCAGTACCCATAGCCTCCTGAAAGCTCTGCTATAAATGGGACACAAATATCTTGTCTCTGTCAGACACAAGATATTATCCTCTTATTTCACATAGACTTACATATCACACATGCCGTCATTTTTGGGGTTGCAATTATCCTTCGAGTCTAGTAACTTCTCATCAGAATTTTGAATCTTTTTCATTTTTTGGGTCAAATTTGGAAGATTGAATGACAAATTCTGGGCAGGATCCTCTAAAATTGACCTCAGTGGCGATAATGGAGAACCAAAGTTTGAAGATATCTTTTTGGTAGAAACTGGAGCTTCGGTGTGCTGAGAAAGCCCTCTATGATGTAAACACCATAGAAGACCCACAACATTGTGAAATACCATATTTATCATGTGACACCATAATTATAACTATATACCATTAATATTTTCAAATGTTCCTTTTTAACTAAAAGAACCATCCCCAAGAGAGTTACCTATCCCCCAATTGTCATACCGCATCCTCAATATAGTGAATTATCCTCAATATTCAAACTCTACCAATGGAAGGTATCGCTCCCAACCTCCCCCAAAATCCAGGATACACATCCTTAGCATATCCTCTAACATCTGATTCACCCTCTCTGTCTGTCCGTCAGTTTGGGAGTGATATGTCGTACTCAATCTCAGGTTAGTACCAATATCGGTCATTGGTTTATTGTACATCCTTTTATTTTTTTATGGTTGAAACAGAGATTTGAGGGTTGAAGAGGAAGTGTTAGATGACAAAGACTGCGAGACAACCATTCCAAATTCCAGGTTTCATCATATCTTCTTTATCCTATATTTTTTTGGTCTTTTTGGTTAACATCTAATTGTTCATTAATGGATTTTTCAAGATATGTTTACTATGACTTCAGTTTTATACTTTGATGAGTGTCACTCGATGAATATAGATCAAGAAATGGCACACCTGAAGCGTTTATACTAAAAAAAATATGTATACACAATGACGCTGAATGTTGTTTGATAGTATGATTTATTTGGGAAGAAAATCTGGTACTTGCATGGGTTTGCATTAATTTAAAGTCGTCCTTTATTTTGGGATATGTTTCCCTTTGGCATTAACAGGCAGGTGAGTATTGTAATTGGTTTTATGTGTAATATTAATTTTAATTGTGTTGTAATTTGCCATTTTGGACAGGGAAATTGAAAATTTCAGAATTTGTATTCTTTTAAAAGTTTGATTAATAGGAATATAGAGAGAGGAGGGTGATGGTGGTGTTGATTTGGACATTGTTATTGGTATAATTCTTGGTTACTAAAGTCACAATGACCACAAAATTGAATGTCTTATTTTCACAAATGAAACAATAGGTTGGTTGAAATATGTATGTTTTACCTCAAGAGCTTCATGTCAGATCTTGTTAGGGAACTAGTTTCCTGTTTTGGATGATTTCCCTCTTATGCCCTAGGCATTTCCTCCATTGTTGATTCCCTCCCGCTGATATCCATCATATTGAATTGAGCTACTATTAACGATAGGTTTTCTACTAGCGATAGGGTTTTTGTCTGAAGTATGGGAGTGGATGTTTTTGCAAGGGTTGCGATGCTGTGATGTTTTGTCGAAAATCTTATTTTGCAGTAGTGTTTAGTTTTCTCTCCTCCAAGGTCAAAATTACCTAGAGTAGAACTCAACACTATGTATCAATAGAATAATTAAGGGCCATGTCATTCAATGACTATTGCGATATTTTATAATTTGATGAATGTTTAAAAAAATTTGACTTTTTTATCTTATAAATTTCTTCACGAGCTTAATGAAACTTCAGATTATCACTAGCTCCATACAATCCTCTCTAGCTAAGTCAGCGTTTTTTTTCAATCAAACATTAATTACTCCAAATGAGTTGCTCCCATCAGAGAATGGGACACAACAATAAAGTATTACAAACTTGTCACAAATAAGCTGTTACAATCAATTTAATACAAGTTTCATTACCAATGTAGAATTTGTTCATACTAAAAGGAAACTTTAAGTAGAACTAGAAAGTCACCACTAAGCCCGGCTGCATGAGATATGCTTAATATGCTTCATGAGAATCAATTGTCAATCCTTCAAAAAACAGTTGACAAGCAAGGGAATATCTTTTGCATTTTATTCTTTTAAAGCTTTTCCAAGCCTCGCCTCTTGGTTACTGATTTGGCCGCAGTTAGCATACCATTATGCCCCTTCTTCATGCTTTTATCGTTCTCCTTCATGTCACCCTTCATGAATAACTTATTGATGTGCCACATAAATAGAGCAATTTTTAATTAATGCTGAAATAAATATAGTAGTTTTGAGGCATTTTATAACTAATGCCACTAAAAGTAGAAAGAAAAGCGTCTCATCCTCCAATTTATGGCGGTTGTTTCTTTTCCTTAAAAAAACCACGTTCCCATTTTGTAAGGTAGCACCTCAACCTCTCTCTCCTATCACGTCTCTTTTCTCCTAAAGAAGCTCCTCTATCCTAATCCTTCTGAAACCTCTCTCCCCTTGATTAGTCTGACCTAATAATCCTCAATCCTCTCTACAAGTGCGTCACTTTCTTGGAGCTGTTTGTGGTAATTTGATCCAATTGACAATATTAATGAGGTTCATGTTCGGAATGATACATGTTGGAAAGCTTATTGCCTTTCAATGGAGCTTACCAATTATGAAATCATTAAACATTGATCTGGAGACTCAACGGTTCTGTAGTGATGAAATGGTTTTAGAAGTGGTGCCTCTGTGCTTCCAGTCTCACCTCAGGTAGTTAAATTTCATATTCATAAGAGTACAAAAGGTGGGCTTGAATTTGTGAAGCTTTGTTGAAGAATTCAATTGTCTTGAAGAAAATGAGTATCTACGGTCTAGAAAATGACTTGAGGAAATAAAAGAAGAGTTACTAGAATCTCCTGGAGGCTCAGATTATGCTTAAATATCTTTCAATGAATAATTTTGATATGACTAGGGTTTGGTTGCATAGAATAAACTTGAAGCATCTTAATGGATGTATGTTGAATTTTTTAAATATTATTTCATTTGATGGGAACTGCCTTTTGGGTTAAAAAAACTTTGATGTCGAGAAAATGTCCTCTATATTGCTGAGAGGGATGTTGAGAAGTGCCTTTTAAAGTGAGGTCATGCCCTATATTTATAGGACCAAGGGGGTTCTTATCGGCATGGTTATATAACTGCCTATCGGCATCGAGTCTCTAGGCACACTACCGATAGGCAGGTCCTGTGGGTGCCATTCGGTAGTCTGGGACAGGATTTTTGGAAAAACAATCGTAAAAAGTAAACCATAAGTTAGAATCCTGCACGGGGTAGACCATTATAAAGGGTATTCAGATCCCTTTATGAATCCTTTCAAACACTCCCGGGTTCGGGAGTTAGCCGAGGTCAAACGAGGTCCGGAAGGCTCGGTTATCACTAGATAGGAAATTCCCAGAGAAAAATAGATCATTTGTCCAAACCATAAGGCCAATTTACGCACGAGACGAACTATTGGAAAGGGTATTCAGAGCCCTTCAACATTTCATTCATTGTTGTTGGGTTCGAAAAGCTGACCAAAGTAAATGGGGCTCGGAAGCGCCTAGTGACCCTTCGGAGTAAAATAGGTCGTTCGTTCGTATCGTAAGGATGATTCACGCACAGGGTGGACCGTTGGAAAAGGGATTCAGAGCCCTTCAAATATTCAATCATCTTTATTCAATCTGACGAGTTGACCGAAGTCAAATGGGGTTCGATAGCCTGGGTGGCCTTCAGATCAGTTTTTGGTGTAAAATGGATCAGTCGTCCGAATCGTAAGGCCAATTCGTGCACGGGGTGGTGTGACACCCCCCCAATAAAATACCGGGTGATCAGTCCACATATCAAATTAAAACAGGAATCTCATATGGTTCATTCTCAGCATCACTGTCGAAAACCAATTTATTACTAATATCTTATTAGGCTGGCGTCAAAATTTTATTTAACTAATCTTTTTAACCAAACCAGGTGAAACAATCACAACAGTTAATATACAACAACTGAAATGAAATAAAATAACCGAACTCTCGGTACAACATAACACAACCAAATCGAATAGCCGCAAATCAAAATGCGATAAAAGAATAAATACAACAGTTGGGCAATCCGCCCGAATGTTTCTAAGATACCTCCTATCTAGATCACAATGATAGAAGCGTCTAATGTAAACTTTCTTGCATCCACAGCTGCTGCAGCAAACGTCTGACTCGAAGGAATCGTCATCCAGGCATCCCTGTGTCTGGACACCTATATATATACATATATATAGCAAGATAGGGGAAAATAGAGAAACGGGTCAGAGCCCGAGTTTTGAAAATATTTTGCAAGTGCTTAAAAGCCATATTTTAAAATATGAAATCTCTCATATTTAAACTGGTATCGCACTCTCATGAGATACACCTCACCCCTCTTCTAATAGTGCACACCTATCGCTTACATTTTAAACAACCTAGTTAAGCTACCCCGCCTAACTAATCTCTTACACCCATCCTTTACATCCTCATAAACCCGAGTACTAAGGACTAAACTTCTCCCCATTCCCAACATTGCACTACGTTTCGTGCGTGGGGTGTCTCGCGAAGCGAAATCCAAACAAGGAACCCCCCGATACACTACTACATGACAATTTTGATCGTCGAGATCCATTAGGCCCTCAGTACATAACGCATGTTATAAAATCTCATTTATATAGTTCTCATTTCTATATATAACTATACCGTTCATTTCTGCAACTTTCACTTAGTTTTAAAATACCATTTTCACTTTTACATATAACAACCCTTATAGAAATAGTTCTCACTTGAACCTACAATTTATCTTTATATTATTCCAGATATAAAACTACTGGAAGGAGAATAACATCTTATTCATTTTACACTGTACACCATTCAAGGTTATATGATATCTCATAACCATATACAAGAAATCTACTATAAACAACAAGTATATTTATACCTATTTTATAATCATAAGTATAATAACCGTCCCATCGATTATAACTCGAGGACGCAGTGTCAAAGTGCCAATCCACATCCGAGTTTGCTTAACTTAACACCGGTACCAAGTCAGACTTTCTCATGATCATGGTAGAAACACTAAACGGTGGAGGCGGTCATATTCCCTCCTGAAAGTGGAATAAAATAATATCGCACCCATATACGGGACGATGTGACCTGGGGATATACTCTCCCTTCTCCGTAAGCCGGGGATTCACCCACATCGCGCAACCTCCCTAGATAGCACTAGAGAAAATATAATCTGGTTGTCCATCCCTATGCCCGTGGAACCAACCTCTAAATACAAATATACCAATCATACACAAATATATTTATATTTGTATCGTATCATATATAGATACATGTGACCTGTCTCAATATGCTCTGGCTATAATTGCCGAACTCTTATAGCGATAGCCAATAACCCGAATGTTCCCATTCGTAATAATATATAAGTATTCATATACTTAATATTAGACCGATAAGTATTCTCTTACTTAAGATTTAATCCGCATCTTAATCACTTTTAAGGATTTATACATAATCCCGAATATACCAATTCGTAATAATTAAATAAGTATACTAACTACTTATTTTAATTTCCATAGGTACCGCATCACCTATAATAATAATTGTCAATAAAGATATACCGGATAATAGCTTAAACCTATTTAGCCCATATATTAAATTCCATCCTACTCACATCCTAGAATTTACTCAAATGTAAATGGCGCATAGTTATTCTCTACGTATAATTATATAGACACACTTGCCGAAGACTTCTCTCGAATATTACCCATTCTAAACAATCCTTTCAAATATAGCCCGAATTTATTCCTATGAACCCAAGGTTTTTATTGTTCCTCAAGTAATTTAGAAGTCCAAAAACTTTAAGTAAAACGGATCATTCGTACGAATCGTAAGGCCTTTTTGCGCATGGGGCAGTCTGTTGGAAAGGGATTCAGAGCACTTTGAAGATTCATTGATATTCTTCTCAGGTGAGGAAGTTGATCAGAGTCAAGCCGGCCCCGAGAGCGCCCGGTGGCCTCTAGATCAGTACTTGGAGTTTGACCTAGGGTTTCTAGTGAATGAGTGGGTTCTAGGGTCCTAAGGAGGTTCTTAAGGGGGTCCTAATATGGGGTGTCTACAACGGGTATTATAATATTCCCCTAATAATGGAATACCATCCTCGAAATTCGAAACATACCTGACTAGAAGAGTTCCGGATACTTCTCTCGCATGTCGTCCTCCCTCCCCCACGTCGACTCATCTTCCTTATGATGTCCCAAGACAAGTCTATAAGAAGCCTAAGATGTTGCATACAAGCACAAATGGCTGCACACCGTCAAGGTTATTAAATAACCCCAGGAGGCTCAATTTTGGTACATGTTCCATGTTGACGTCCTGCCTACTGTCGACCTCTTCTTGGTCATGATGAGACATGGGTGCTTTTAGATGCCATTCCCCTTTCACCTGTCGAGGACCCCATAACTTTTTGGTGGGTATTGTCATAAGCACGCACGAAGGTGGAAGTAAGAATGAGATCACTGACTTTTAATTCCCAACAATTGAAGGTTCTAAAAGGATAAACATTAAGAGAATATCTGTTGTTAACAAATGAGAGTGGGACTGTCTTTCCCAAGACTTAAACAGAGATGTTGAGGGAATAATTATGATTAGGGACAATATTTGGTATCTTTTCTTTGGAAAAGGAGTAAAGTCTGTGGGCTCGGTGAGGAGTTTTATCAAATCATTTCAGTGAAATTAGGAGGATATGAAAATCCCCCATAGGGTTATATTGGCTTTAGTCTTTTTGAGCCGATTAAGGAATTTGCTCTCTTCAATGGTCATTTTTGGCATTGGAAGTTCTTCAAAGACTCCTTTTCCTTTATCTGCCTCGGTCACATGAGGAATCAGATCTTTGTAGTGTCTCTCTAACCCGGTCATGTGATTTACTGAGGCGGGGAAGAATAAGAACCCCGTGTCTTCATCTACCTCTGGTTGAATGGATACCTTATCTATATATATATTCAAAGGATATCATTCCACATAGGTTGGCTACTCGAGAGCTTCATCGTACAAATCTTCCCACTCAATGGGGAGGTGCATGAGTGAAGGGACCAATTGTCCCTAAAGCTTCAAAGTGGTGAGTAACTCGGAAATGCTATGATGAGGCCAAGCTGAAGGACGACCTCAAAGACTTGGGAGATTTGAGTGATTCCATGAACAAAGAAATATACGACTTAAAGGTCCAGTTGGATGAATCCAAGGATGTGGAGGAGATTGGCGCTTTGGACTGGTCAAAAATGATAACCTGAAGAAGAAATTTTTTTTTTAGTATTTTTTTTATTGAATAACCGAATATTATTATTGCACTAGCTGTTTAAGTTTCTCATACTTAAAGTAATTTTAGATATACACTATCTATCTTTCCTACCATCACATGAGTAGAATAACCACACTTTATTATCGCATCCTTAATTAAGTTCCTCACACTTAAGTTGCTTTTAGATATACACTATCTATCTTTTCTGCCGTCACACATAAGTAGAATAATGACACCTGTATATATTTATCATACTATAATATATACAACTTTAGCATCCTCTGGAATGACCACTATGATGCTTGTGTACTCTGCTATCAAGTCCATGTACGTCTCGTACCAAATCTAGAAATACGGTTCGGAATGTCTCCTCAAACCATGAATCAAACAACACACAATGGAGGAAAACATAGTTCTAAGTCTTTGGGCTACGCACATATCTAGCGTACCCAAATGACCTGCCAGAACCACTAATACACAAAACATAGTGAGCTTCCCTAAGTTCTAGGTTTTGGGGCATCCATCCTGACCTTACTGGAATCGTCAAGGTGGGATCGCCCTCTGTGCGGAACCTCCTGTTATAGTAGGCAACGTAGGTATGTTAACAACAAAGAATGCAAGCTTTATCTCTAGAAATGAAGATGGGAAGATATTAATCGAGATCGAGAATGTTGAGAAGCGAAGGATTGGTAAAAGCACACTTTGTAATGAGAGAAGCTCTTAAAGCCTTGTATGATAATTTTAGATGTCCCAATGGTGGGAGGATCGCTTATTCTTGTTGGCGTGGCAGGTTGTAAAAATATTAAAGAAGCTGGTCAAATCGGGTTGAGGCAAAAATGTAGACAACCAAAATTAATCAGGGAAACACAACATTGAAGAGAGTGGTTGAGTCCATTCCCAATGGCGATTCTCATGTGTCATTCAGAGAGAGAAAGTTAACTATGCTTTAGCAGGATTCTTTTGAGGATGATAAGTAAAAAAATTGATGATTTTATACACAAGCTTGGATCCCAAGGAGATTCACAAGACAATCTCAACCATTAAATATAGTACCAAAGAAAAATGTATCATCCGCGGTCCTCATACACTAAGAAGGAGAAGGGCACTGAAGGCTATTCATCATCGACAGTTATTTTGGGATCAATGATTGCAGCTATGGACCAGTTTATTTGCAAGATACAAATGGAGAACAAAGTGAGAGAAAGAGAAAAATGAATCCCATAAAGAATTCTGGAAGGAAGAAGAAGAGGTTTCCTCACTAAGGGATAAACTCGCACTGATGGAAGAGAAGAAGAGTGTGGGACTTGAGCAAAGAAGAGATCAATATGAAGGTTAATGAGCGAGTACGATTTGGACGAACAATCCATTTTACCCCAAAAACTGATCTGAAGGCCACTGGGGCTGTTGGACCCCATTTGACTTCAGTCAACTCTTCAAATTGAATGAAGATGAATGAATCTTTGAAAGTCTCTGAATCCTTTTTCCAACATTCAACGCCGTGCGTGAATCATCCTTACAATACGGACGAACAATCCATTTTACTCCGAAGAGTCACCGGGTGCTTTCGGGCCCTGTTTGACCTTGGTCAGCTCTGCGAACCGGACAAGGATGAATGAAATGTCAAAGGGATCTGAATAACCTTTCCAACAGTTCATCACGTGCATGAATCGGCCTTACGGTTCGGACAAACAATCCATTTTCCTTTGGGAATTTCCTATCTAGTGACCACCGGCTCTTCTGGGCCCATTTAACCTCGACCAACTCTCAAACCTAGGAGTGGCTCAAAGGATTCTTAAAGGGCTCTTAATAACCTTTCTATTGGTAAGCCTCATGCGCTATTCTAACTTACGATTCGCATTTTACGATCATTTTTTCGAAGGGGGACACACCCTCTAAATAACAACTACGATACGACCGACGAGGGGTGGAGGAGACTAGGGTAAACCCCACTGAGAGGTTCGTTAAAAGCCTATAGGAAGTTGGAGTCGATGCCAACTTTCTAGAAAGAAAATTTTTGATCGGAACCACACTCGTCGATCATGAAAAGAAATAGTTGATTTCCTTTTTAAGAAGCAATCGGGATATTTTTTCTTAGGAGCCATCTAATCTGCCTGGGATTCATCCCGACATAGCCTTCCATCGATTGCACGTCGACCCGACCTTCAAGTTAATCACTCATAAGGCTCACCGAATAACCCCTGAGAAGACTAAACCAGTGGAGAACAATGTAAGGAAGCTTCATGATGTACGATCCATTAGGGAATTTCAATTCCCTAATTGGTTATCCAACTCAATGGTGGTACAGAAGAGCAACAGTAGTTGGAGGGCCTGTATTGACTTCACAAACCTCAACGGGGCCTGTACCAAAGATAACTTCCCTCTACCTATGATTGATCATCTAGTTGACACTACGGTAGTATATGAAAGGATGCGTTTTCTGGACCCATATTCAAGGTACCACCAAATTTCATTGTTCATCCCCAACGAGGACAAAATGTCCTCCATAACCTTGATTGGGTTATACCACTCCAAGGTCATGTCGTTAGCCCTAAAGAATGCAGGGATAACTTATCATAGGTTGGTCATAAAGATGTTTAAGTGACAGATGGGCAACACAATGGAGGTCTACATCGACGACATGTTAGTCAAGAGCAAGAGCGAAGATGACCACATCATAGACTTAGGCAGAACCTTTGAGATCCTTAGGAAGTAGCAGATGAAACTTAATGCAAATCAATGTTCATTCGATGTCTAGTTAGGTAAATTAATGGGCTATTTAGTCAACAAGAGAGGAATTGAGGCCAATCCAGATCAGATTGATGCAATCACCAAGATTCGGCCTCCACGGATGTTGCGAGATGTTCAGAAGCTTATTGGTATGCTTGTAGAACTCAACCGCTTCATCTCCAAGTCATCGGAATGCCTTCGACCATGCTTTCATCTTCTAAAGAAAGACAAAGGCCTCATGTGGAATGATGAGTGCTCGAAAGCTTTAAAGGAGACCAAGTCCTACCTCAGCAAACCGCCCCTATTAGTGATTCTTAATTATGGAGACCCACTATATCTTTATCTCGATGTGTCAGACCACGTTGTTAACTCGTCTATTGCATATGAGAAGATTGGATGATAATATCCTATTTATTACGCCAGCAAGTTGCTTTTGGACGTAGAACACCGCTACTTACCCCTGGAAAAGCTTTCCTACGCACTTGTGATTGCCTCAAGGAAGTTGAAACACTACTTCGAATCTTACCTAATAACAATGGTCACTTTGTATCCCCTCAAAGCTGTCCTCTAAAAAGTCGACCTCTCTAGACGACTCTCGAAGTGGACAGTCGAGCTTGGAAGGTTCGATATCCACTTTCAACCAAGAACAACGATTAAATGATAAGTCTAGGCAGATTTTATTGATGAGTTTATGGGGTAACAACCTATTGACCAATAGGAAACAGAGAAGTCAATAAATGAGGAAGCACAATTTAAGGATTAGACCCTATATATTGATGGATCCTCCAACTCTGAGGGGGAAGGAGTATGAATCATCCTCGTCACCCCAGAAGACACTGTCATATAATAGGGAATCAGATTGAGATTTGAAGCCTCCAATAACGAAGCTTAATACGAGGCACTAATCGCTGGCTTGCGTAAGGCCCAAATGCTAGGGGCAAAGCGCCTCAAAGTATTCAGCAATTCCGAATAGGTCTTCAAGCAAGTGAGTGTAGATTTCAACGCAAAAGATGATAGGATAGTAGCCTACCTCGTCGTAGTAAGAAAAGTTATGGCAGGATTGGAGAAGGTTGACACTCAATAGTTCCCCTGGGAACAAAACAATCATGTCGACGCCTTAGCAGCCCTAAGATCAGCAGTGGACTCCAATCTTAGAAGAACTATACGGATAGAGTTCATTTCCCAACCAAGCATCGACCAGACAGTTGTCGCCAAACAAGTCCTCCTCATAGAGAAAGCCCCTAGTTGTGTAAATGTGAAATTAAAATAGAAATTAGGTAGAAAATGGAAATTGGGTATAGTGTTGTGTAAATCTGAAATTAAACCCTTTTGTTGTGTAAATATGAAATTGAAATTGGCTATAAATCTGAAATTGGGCATATTGTTGTGTAAATGTGAAATTAAAATTAAAATTGGGTATAAAAATGAAAATTGGGTGCAGTGTTGTGTAAATCTGAAATTGGGTATAATGTCAAATGTGTTGGAGCGAAAGTCCAAGGGTTTATTGAAAATGCTTATAGATCGAACTACAAAAAAAAGTATACATATCTGAAATCCTACAGGGCAGATTTAGGATTTACCTGCGATATCTCTTTGATTTGATCTTGTTTTATCACGAATAGAATATGTGATGGCTCGATTCACCTCACAATCTTCTACTGTATTCCCGATATGGACAACCATGAGTATGGGGTGGGCTCCTATTTCATGACCACCTTCTTGTCTATTCTTTCTTCTCCGCTGTCTCTCTTTCTCACAAGTATGGACTCAGAGTATCCAAGCGTGACATCTAGGTTAAGAAAGAATGAGACTTAGGTGCATATAAATAGGATACAGTAGGGACCCTAAGGAGAGATAAGGATGTGTCTCCTAATGGGCCTGAGAAAACCTAATCCTTCCCGTATCCTAATCTCAGTCCCTTAATTATAATTAATACCACTAAATAATTATAATTGCAACTCCACTCATTAACTCAAAATTATATTTCAAGCTCCTCATTATTAATTATTAATCTCCCCATGTTGAGGTTACAGATACTTGTTAATAAAGTAAATTACTGGTAATTTATTTTATTAACTTCTTTAAGTCCTTGAACGGTCCAACTTAACTTATTTATAGTGTCGGATTAATACAATCCACCTGTTGGGTTTGACAAATACAAAACTTATAAGTACCTCAAGGGGGTATCACCAGTTTCTATACAAAGACGTGGATTCCATCCATATAAGACTTTCACCATACATTAATCACTATTACCCAATTTATCAAGATTATTTATACAATAATAAATCTCACCTGATAAGTCAAAGTGATAAATAACTAGTGCTTTTGTCCATCAATCATATCTGGATTAAGAGCCTTAAGTAAAACTAATAATCACGAGATGTACATTGTCTTATAAAATCAGTATAAAAATAATGACCTCAAATTGGTCCCGTTCAATACACACAAAGTGTACTAGCATAATAAATTGAAATTATAAGTTTTGCGTAATCAAGATAGACTTACTAAAATATTGTGCTACAGTCCTACTGATGATGTGTTCAGTTACATCTAAGACTGTGAATGATAAAACTTATATTCCACAAGAACTGGTGATCAGATCCTATGTATGTAAGTCGTACTCTACACACCAGAATACCTACTGGACAGAATAAAGACATCAGCGATGACAGCGAATACATGTATTTTAATATGAATCATTGCATTGTTTTATTTGTGGTATGGACAAACATGTCATTGGAGGAAATTTTTTAAAGACAAAATGTAGTATACGAAAATTGTGAATTATTGGAAGTGATCTCTTCTTATACTGGTATATGTGGACTTGATTTGTGTCACTTATTAAGCCATGGTCTGCTGTGTGCCCCATTTATGTGGGAGAGTGAGGTATGGGAACCCATATTCCATTAAAGGATGAGATGTGAGGAGAATTACAATTACATGATTGTGATGAAACTTAAATTGTTAGAGTGTTAATAAAATGAAGATTCACATGGTAAAGGTGAAGTGAGAATATTAATAGTTGTATATGTTTAAATTTAATATGTGAAATGGTCTGAATTTCAATTACTAGTCAATATATCACAATAGATTTGAATATGGGTTCATACGAAATTATGATAAGTAGAAGAAAAGAGTAATAATAATTGAGATGTAATTCTTTAATAGTATGAGTATATGTAGTGGATATTACCCTTCTGATGTTTTGAAATTCTTATATGAATAGTACAGTTGAGACGAGGTGTTAAAGAGTTGGAAGCTTAAAAATATTGATGAGCCCTTTTAAGGGTATGTGTTGTGTATGAGTATGGGAAAGATACTAATCGGTTTGGAATATCGACAACTGGTTTGGGTGGATATTGAGTTGTATTTGTCATTGTACGTACGTGTTATCACTAAGAGTATGACATATAATGAATATGATTGTCCCAGAGCAGCAAGGAGATCTAATAAAGCAGACCCCAATAGGGGAGAGCTCAATCGACCAACAGCCCGAGCAGACCCCAACAGGGGAGAGCTCAGAAGAAGTTGTTGTCAACCTACAGGAACACTCAACTAAGAAGCAAGAGATGGCTCAGAGGAAAATTCTAACCTAAAAGAGGTGACGACCCAGGGCCGAGGTCAATTCTGGCCTAAAATGCCCTAGGGCCGAGGTTAATTCTGACCTAAAAAAGGTGACGACCTAGGGCCAATATCAATTATGACCTGAAAGAGGTGACGACCCAGGGTCGAGGTCAACTCATACTGTAAGATGTGGGTTCTTGGAATACAGTTAGTATTAAGTGAGGTGTAACCTTTTATCAAGCGAGGGTCGGACGTTTCTTAGCTGGGGAAGTTTTGATTTTTGCGATGGTTGTTATTGCTGGGGAGAATACACAAATAATTTCAGAAATTCTGTTGGGGAGGTAAGAGTTCCACTAGGGAAATGAGTACGGTAAAAATGTTTTTCCATTTTGCAATTTTGGAATTTTTTCAAAGATTTTTTAGAATTTTTTGGGAATTTTGTACGAAATTTTAGAGAGGGTGCTGACCGACATGGTTGGAAGGGTTCCAAATGGCAGTGTAATAGTCTTATGTGGTACCTCAAGCAAGTGTAGGTATAGTGTTGATTGGTGGGTGGCAGGAAGGTGCTGATCGGCATGCCCCTTAGCCTTCTATAAAAAGGGAGCGGGTTCTCCTCATTTTTCATAGCTTCTTGATTTGCCTTCTTTTGCAATTACCTTTTGCAAATCGTTCTAACGTTCCAAAGTCAAAAGATGGTTTAGTGGACTATCTTGGTGGTGGTACACAACATTTGGGGGATAGGAAACTATCTTGGGGATGCTTCACTACAGTAGGGGATGCTCCATGTCATTTGGGGGATAGGTAACTATCTTGACTATTCTTTAAACCAGTTGGACGATAGTAAGCTATCTTGGGTGATAATTGTGCAACGTTCTTAATACTCACGTAACAAAATAGTGTATCAAGCGCCATACTCATGGAACCTAATAATTGTGCATCTTTCGTATAACCATCCTTTTTTCTTTACTTTTAACACACATTTCAACAATGAGAGAACTTTGTCTTGAAAAGAGATAATTGTGAAGCTTAGGAAGAAAATTATTAGGAGAACATGGAGAAAAATCCAAAAAAATCATATAAGAGTTCCTAAGGTGATTCTATCCATAAATCTGGTTTATTTTTTTGTAATACTGATTAAAATCATATATATCATTAGTCTTCGTAGATTTTATTGCTGAGTTTACGGGGCACCAACCTATTGACCAATAGGAAACAGAGAAGTCAATAAATGAGGAAGAACAATCTAAGGATTTGACCCTATATATTGATGGATCCTCCAACTCCAAGGGGTAGGAGTATGAATCATCCTCGTTACCTCAGAAGACACTGTCATTGACCGGGTAATCGGATTGAGATTTGAAGCCTCCAATTACGAAGCTTAATATGAGGCACTAATCGCTGGCTTGCATAAGGCCCAAATGCTGGTGGCAAAGTGCCTCAAAGTATTCGGTGATTCCGAATAGGTCTTCAAGCAAGTGAGTAGAGATTTCAACGCAAAAGATGATAGGATGGTAGCCTACCTCGTCGTACTAAGAGAAGTTATGGCAGGATTGGAGAAGGTGGATACTCAATAGTTCCTCTCGGAACAAAACAATCATGTCAACGCCTTAACAACCCTAAGATCAGTAGTGGACTCTACAACTTATGTAATCTAAAGCTACAAGAACATTTAATTAGGAGAAAACAACCACCCAATCCATGGCCCTTAACAATGGACTTAGATCTTGCACCTCAAAGCTGATTACTTATTCTAAATCATTTCTCTCCAAATCAGCGAACACATGGTTTCACTCAACAGTAGTGAAGAACGGAGGTCACACGCATGGGAATGACGAGTCGTTCTACATGAACACAAAACACATGTACAACTTGTAAAGGATGAAACAACGAGATCAAAATGTCCCTTGGGGTCTTCACGGCCTTCAGCATCGGTGTTGGTGGCCTACCAGTTTTTTCCATCATTTTCCAGCAAAAGAAAACTGCTTCTGTGTAACAAATTACGATTCATCATGTTTGTTAAATCTCCTTTCTTCAAATAATAAAGACCCATTTGGAATTCCCGTGGGTATGACTTAATTGATTTGCAGCTGCCAATTCTTGCTATTTTTGTTTGTGAAAAATAATTTCTATATTATTTCTCATTTCTTTTTTCGTACTGGATCATTATTGACGTGTCTTGGTTTGATTGCAAGACTTATTTATAGGTTCAAAAAAAATTCTAAATCTATAGGGAACTACGAAAGGAATATAAAAAATATCTCCTACCTTTGATGAGATTTCACAATTTTATATTAGGGTAATATATTATACATAGTTCAGATATTTTTAAATTTCTGCAGATTGTATTTTTAAACAAATTTTGTGTTAAACAGTAAAGTACAATTTCTTAAATAATTTTGGAAATAGTAGTACTCTTATTTTTATTTTTATATTCAGTCTCATTTGATTGTTCGAATATATTGTGCGACATAAGACAAAAGTAAAAGTTTATAGTTTGGAAAAAAGTAGGCCACGCATCGCATGGCCTACGTACTAGTACGATAGTATTAGAGGTATTGCTTCCCATTAATGCCATTTTTGTTGAGTAAAGAAGGTATCTCAATAGAGAAAAAGAATTTGCAAGAACGTGTATAACTTTAAAAAAAATTGACTTTTGACTCTCCATCTCCTCTTATCCTAGTTGAGTTTAGTTTGATTTCTCTCTACATATTGATAGCTTTTTTCCCCTGGTTGTTTTTCATTGATGCAGGGACTCTGGAGAGTCACAACACATTTCTCGGAGTCGAGATTCATCTTTTGTCACTATAGTTTCTTCTGATCAGGTTTCTCCTAGCTTATAAAGTGCATCTCAAATTATTTTATTTATCCACACTTCATATCTGTTTACTTTGACAGCGCATATCCATCCCTTCGTGCTATATGCGAACAAATTCTCTTAATTGCAGTGCCTATTACCTTAAAGGTTACTAAGAGTTTTTCACCGAACTTTGACATGTTGACCTTTCATAAGTTGCTTAATATATATTTGTCTAAGGCTCACAAATGAGGCAATACGCTGCAGCGGTACAAAGAGAATGCTTGAAGTGTTGCATGTTCTATCAAGCAGTGGAATGCAATTTTATTGACCAACCCCAGGATTGGAGGCAGCCGCATATGGATTTGTTGGTAGATTGAGTGATGCCCACAAACAAAAAAGACGCTACCAAGCTAAAGAGGCGAGCACCGAGATACTTCGTTCAAGAAGGGAAACTATATCTAAGAGGCTAGCATGATCGGCCCCTAAGGTGCATAAGGAGGGAGGAAGCCGAAGAGGTTTTGAAGCAAGCTCACGAGCAGGGACATATCAGGGGAGCCAAGCTCTATTACCAGCTTATGACCTTGGGGTATTATTGGCCCACGATGGAGCAAGATTCGGCGGAGTTTGTTCGGAAGTGCAAAGCTTGTCAACTGCACGGTAATATGATTCATGCTCCTTCGGTGGATTTACATTCCCTCTTTACACCTTTTCCATTCCACACTTGGGCATTCGATCTAGTAGGGGCCATAAACCCTTCCTCGCGAGGGAAAATCTGGATTTTGGTAGCCACATAATGTTTTACAAAATGGGCAGAAGCCATACCGCTCAAGAAAGCCACAGCAGGGGTAGTAGCCCGATTTATGAAGGAGTATATTATATGCCATTTCGGCATCTCGAAGGTGTTTTTGTCAGACAATGTCACACCTTTTGTGAATAGCGAGGTTCATTTGCTAACAGACAAATACTGCATCATCCATCACAAGTCCACAGTGGCATACCCGAAGTACAATGGGCAAGGAGAGGCTACCAACAAAACCTTAATAATATCTTAGAGAAAATGTTAGAAGACTTTACTGGGACATGGGATGCCAAGATCCCCGAAGTACTTTAGGCTTATCGAACAACGAAGAGAAAACCAACGGGATATACCCCATTTTTCTTGGTGGTTGAGGTAGAAGCCGTGTTACCAATTGAGCTCGAAGTACCTTTCGCTCGCTACAGCCTGCGAATCGCCATGCTCCCTCACAGTGGGCACGTGCAACTCAAAGCACTTGAAGAGCATAGAGACAATGCGGTGAGACACTTTGAGATGTACAGGAAGCAACTATATCGATCCTATGACCAGTTAGTGAGGCCAGGAAAGTTTAAAGAGGGGGATCTGGTGCTTAAAGCTTGCACAAGGCATATCCGGGGGCTGTCATTGCCCAATTTTGAGGCTAATTGGGAAGAATCATACATTGTTCGAGTGGCTCATGACTCGGGTTACTATGAGATATCCAAAGTAGAAGACAATGTTACTTTCAAACTGAACAACAAATGGCTTAAGCTATACCACGTCTAAATGTATGTTTGGCTAAAACTTCAATTTACTATCTTGTATCTTGTCACTGCTTATTCGAAAGGAGGTTGATGGTTTATTAAAAGTGTTTACGTAGAAAATATTTGTCAGTTGTTCTATCTATATTCATTATTTTCCTTACCTTTCATAGCATGACTTGTGTTGATGTAATAGTTAAAGCACGTGTTCAAAGAAAATAGGGGGAAATGAAAGAAAACACCAACATCATAAAACTTTCCTTTTATTTCCAATAAAACAACAATTATGATTACATGCAAGACAAAATAACAAGGAAATGTCAAACCACGAAACACCAGCAACATATGCACCAAAACTAAAACACTCGTGGGTTGTCCATGATATAATGAGGGTTTTTCGACTCTAGCAGTCGATGATGATGATGGGGGAGGATTTGGGTGAGGCTTATCTGATCCATGATAAGGTCAGCCAAATCTTTTTGGCAAAGCTCCATTGACTGCTGAACAGATTCCAGTTCCTGCTCCTTATTCGCCAGCTCAGCCTCTACTCGAGCAACAACATCCTGAGCCTCCTACACTCCTTGCTCAACTACCACTAGCTTGGTCTCCAGACTTACCAGATCCTCCAAAATGGCTACCTGTGAGCGATGTGAACTTTGGAGCCTCTAATAAAGAGCACGAAGATTAGCCTTTTTGAAATCGTGGAGTAACTTCACCAGCCAAGATAGCAAAAAACCGTCGTCGACGAGCACATTAACTTTGCCCAACAGAGACTTGATAGTGTCAGAGCTAAGAGACTCAAGAGGGGTGTTAAGAATCTCTTCCAAGACTATGGTAAGTGAGAGCAAGCGACACACCATCATTCCAGGAATGGGCTGAAGACTGCGAGCAGTGAAGGTAGAAGGAAATCTGACCAATAGTCTTTCAATAAGCAGGCGAGGTACCTCGGTGAGGATGGGGGGGGGGGGAACTGGCTAAAGCCTGCCTTACCACTAGCTCAGGGGCTACCTCGGGGGGATGCGCACTGAACACACTATCACTCGCAGAAGGTATCTGAGTATGCGAAGCACTATCGCTTTCTTTAACAAGAGAGGCAACTGCCTCAGGAACCTCGCCAACCCTAGGCACCTCGCCTTGAACCTGTACAGTAGGGGCTCCGCCCAAAGATGCAACTTCAGCTAAAGTCCTCGATTGTGAAACCTCTTGGACGGTAACATTAACTTCTAGCCCATGTGCCATAGGTTGGTCGACCTCCGCCTGAAATGCAAGGAAAATTGACAAGTAGGAAAAGCACACTGAAAAAAAGCATGCAAAATAACTTGTAAGATTAAAATTTATGACAATAAGACTTGTCCCGCCTGACCCTCGGTTATGGGAGATTATGACAATAAGACTTGTCCCGCCTGACCCTCGGTTATAGGAGATTATGACAATAAGACTTGTCCCGCCTGACCCTCGGTTATGGGAAATTATGACAATAAGACTTGTCCCGCCTGACCCTCGGTTATGGGAAATTATGACAATAAGACTTATCCCGCCTGACCCTCGGTTATGGGAGATTATGACAATAAGACTTGTCCCGCCTGACCCTCAGTTATGTGAGATTTTGATTTTAAAGTCCTACATTACTAGGGCATCCGGACCCTCGGTTATGGGATATTTTAATTTTAAAGTCCTACGTTACTAGGCCCGCCTTACCCTCGGTTATGGGAGATTTTGATTTTAAAAAATCCTACATTTCTAAGACCAATAATACTTGGCAAAACTAATGAGTATAAATGCATGAGATACATAGAACAGAAGAATATCTCGGGATGAGGCTCGCTGGCAAATTCATGGGCAACCATCTGCACTATATCTTCTTCCTCCACCAAACTGGGAGCCACCAAAAGTTGTTGATCAAGGGGGGCAACCACATTTCCCCCACCTCAGCAGTTTCCTCTTGCCTTCCCTCCCCTTGACCGATCCCAGCCAGATCGGCATCTTCCTGGTTGAGAACGGAAGGCCCGAATAATGTAACAAGTACTTGGTCATTGGATAAAGGGGGAGTCAATGGGGCAGCAACAATAGGCACAGGAATCTGCAAAGATAGCAAAGTGAAGAAGTTAGACTATCAAGATGAAAAAGTAAGATCAAAGGAACTTAGATTATCAAAATTAAAAGCTTATTATGGGAGATGGAGCAACTGGCAGAGTAGAAATTGGGGCAACTCCAACAATCCTCGTGGCAGGAACATTTGTCACAAGGCCAGCCTGCTCGTGTAAGAAAGAAGGATCAGGTTAATACCCGCTACTTGACTCAGAAGAAGTTTCAGAAATAACCTCCCCTAAGGGAAATTGGAGGTTACCTGCGAGGAAGTAGGGGCAGTTACCCCTGTTGAGTGGTTTCCTTCTAGGCAGGTGTGATGTCAACGTGCTCTCTTAGTCGACCACCCTCCTCAATAACATCGTGGGTACCACGTCTCACATCAACCTAAGAAAGAAAGTAAACAAACAAGAAGAGGTAGGATCGCATTAGATGGAGCCAGCAGTACAACAATAATAGAAAGGAGAAACTTGGCTTAAAGGGGGGAATAAGATCATACCTCTTCATCCGCAATCACCTCATAATCTTGAGGAGGCGAGGTTGTTTTGGCAGGAGAAACCGTCTTGCGCAACCTACACCTTCGAATCAACGTGTTATCTTCCTCTTCTTCTTCTTCTTCTTCTTCTTCTTCCTCCTCTTCCACCTCTTTTTCTCTCTCCTCATGATCACCATCCTCACCATCCTCATCAACATCATCAACATCATCACCAAACACATGCTCCCCAGTCAGTTCCTCTTCACTGGACTCACTTAAATCCTCAACCACAAGCTTGAGAGGGCTAATGGATTTTCACTCCTTTCTACCACCAGCAGACTAAGGATCATACGAAAGTCCACGAGCAGACATTTCAGCTGACCTAAAAACCCTGTCTTGTTCATTGATATTTTCCCATGACTGCCTAAGTCGCTCGAACATTCGATTCACTGCTTGAGAAATTTTAGCATCTGGAGTATGGGGCATGGGGGCCTGTGGAGCAGTCTTGATCTTCTTCACGAGAGCTTTTCAGGTGGCCCTAACTATTGCCCCGAATGAGGCAACATGTGGAGTGTTAGCAACCTCGACGGACCCTGAGGTACCAGGGGCAAGAGCACCTACCTCGGCAGCAAGAGAAGACTGGGAATCTTTCTTTTCGTTTAACAACTGCCTGGTCCACTGGGCCCAACAGAGGTAGCTCAGATGGGATAATATCACAACACTACACCCAAAAAAGGAATATGGCACGGTTTAAATCGTGCCAGAATTCGGGGTGCCAAATTTTCTGGCACGGTTTTAAACCGTGCTAGATTGTCCAATCTGGCACACTTTTAAACCGTGCCAGATTAAAATCTGGCATGCGTTTGGCACGCTTTTACATCGTGCTAGATATTACATTTGACACGCTTTTGGCACAGTTTAAAACCATGCCAGATTTTCCATTTTCTGGCACGCTTTTGGCACGGTTTTAAACCGTGCCAGATTTTTCAATTAATATAAAAATATATTTGGAAAAAAATCTGGAAAATCAGCAAATTCCAAATTTGGTAGGAAAAATAATTATTATTTGCAAAAGAAAATCAAGAAAATTCAAAAATTATGAATATCGCACGTTGTTGATAAGCTATTGTACATACAAACTTTAAAAAATTATAAGTGTTAATAGTTCCCATATCAAAAAAATTGGGTAGAATTTCCTCTATTTTCGGAGCATTCCAAAACCTGTCAATATAAATCCCGCACGACCATAAAAGTAAACAATAAAACTACTAAAGCCTGCACGGCCATAAAAGTAAACAATAAAGCTACTAAAGCCTGCACGGCTATAACACAAAAAATAGAATCCTGAATATTAACGACGCCATGTTGTTAACCATTGACTTCTTCGTGTGTTCCACGTGAATAAAAGCAAGTGATTGAATGTAATCCTGCAAAAAAATAGGACACAAAAAAGATATGATATTAGCAACCAAGTAATTTAAAAAAAATCATATTCAAGCTAAAAAATTGCACATACGAGTTACAATTGTTATTATATTCTCAAATTGGAAGTCTCGTGACTACGTGGTTAGTCCATACGAGTTACATTAGTCCCGTACGACGTGTTAGTGCCTCTTATGGGGCGGTTTGGGGGTTGGTATGGGTTTTCACCCTTTAACGGCTTGTTTTTAAGCCTAATTTAGATATTTTCAAATTATTGTCATATTCTCAAATCGAGAGACCCGTGACTACGCGGTCAGTTCCTACGAGTTGCATTGGTCCCGTGCGAGGTGTTAGTGCCTCTTACAAGACTATTTGGGGCTTGTTTTGGGTTTTCACCCTTTAACGACTTGTTTTTAAGCGTAATATAGATATTTTCAAATTATCGTCATACTCTCAAACCGAGAGACCCGTGACTATGTGGTCAGTTCATACGAGTTACACTAGTCTCATACGAGGTGTTAGTGCCTCTTACGGGGCCGTTTGGGGGCGGGTTTGTATTTTCACCCTTTAACGGCTTATTTTTAAGTTTAATATAGATATTTTCATATTATCATAATATTCTCAAACCGGGAGACCCGTGACTACGCGGTCAGTTCTTACGAGTTACATTGGTCCCGTGTCAGGTGTTAGTGCCTCTTACGGGGCCATTCGGGAGCCAGTTTGGGTTTTCACCCTTTAACGGCTTATATTTAAGTTTAATCTAGATATTTTCATATTATTGTCATATTCTCAAACCGGGAGACCCGTGACTATGCGGTTAGTTCCAATGAGTTACATTGGTCCCGTGCGAGGTGTTAGTACCTCTTTAGGGGCCGTTTGGGAACCGTTTGGGTTTTCACCCTTTAATGGCTTGTTTTTAAGCATAATATAGACATTTTCATATTGTCGTAATATTCTCAAACCGGGAAACCCATGACTATGCGGTTAGTTCCTATAAGTTATATTGGTCCCGTGTGAGGTGTTAGTGCCTCTTTAGGGGCCGTTTCGGAGCCGGTTTGGGTTTTCACCCTTTAACGGCTAGTTTTCAAGCGTCATATAGATATTTTCAAATTATCATCCTACTCTCAAAGGGGAGACTTGTGAGTACGTGTGGTAAGTTCATACGAGTTACATTAGTCACATACGAGGTGTTAGTGCCTCTTACGGGGCCCTTTGGGGGTTGGTATGGGTTTTCACCCTTTAACGGCTTATTTTTAAGCCTAATCTAGATATTTTCAAATTATCATCATATTCTCAAACCGGGAGACTCGTGACTGCGCTGTCAGTTCCCACGAGTTACATTGGTCTCGTGCGAGGTGTAAGTGCCTCTTACGGGGCCGCTTGGGGGATGGTTTGGGTTTTCACCCTTTAACGACTTGTTTTTAAGCGTAATATAGATATTTTCAAATTATCGTCATACTCTTAAACCGAGATACCCGTGACTATGTGGTCAGTTCATACGAGTTAAACTAGTCTCATACGATGTGTTAGTGCCTCTTACGGGGCCGTTTGGGGGCAGGTTTGGGTTTTCACCCTTTAACGGCTTGTTTTAAGTTTAATATAGACATTTTCATATTAATGTAATATTCTCAAACCAGGAGACCTGTGACTACGCGGTCAGTTCTTAAGAGTTACATTGGTCCCATGCAAGGTGTTAGTGCCTCTTATGGGGCCATTGGAGGGCCAGTTTGGGTTTTCACCCTTTAACGGCTTGTTTTTAAGTTTAATCTAGATATTTTCATATTATCGTAATATTCTGAAACCGGGAGACCCGTGACTACACGGTCAAATCTTACGAGTTACATTGGTCCCGTGCGAGGTGTTAGTGCCTCTTATAGGGCCGTTCGGTATATCACTACATGCAAAGTCCTATATCACCAATTCAGATTTATGCCAAAATTCATTCCCAAAATCATATTAACTTGTGTAGAATATCCCAAATCTAACATGGACATAATAAGTAACGAATTTAAGGCAAGATAATCACTTACCTTGATAAGGGTGTCTAATTCGTTGTCCGAATTTGATATGGTAGCGATCCTCGTCTCCCGATCTACGCTTTGGTGGTAATCTTGATTTGAGATGGTAAGTTTTGCTCCAAGAGCTCTCAAATCTCTCTTTCCTTCAAGGTGGTTTTTCTCTCTCTCTTTTCTATGCAGAAAATCCCTAACTACTCTACGTGAGAGATATAATTTATCTCTAATTTTCGTCCATTAGCCAACCCCCAAATTACAAAAGTCTAAAATACCCCTCTGGGGTGCTAGTTTGGCCTAAAACTGCCCCGGACTCCGATCTAAATCCCTGGGTAGACTTTTCTGACTAATTCGACCCTACCGGACTCATTGGCGCACTCAAAATAGTTATACGGGTGATCAAAAATTAAATCATATTATTTTTTCATGTTAAGTTCCGACACGATAACTACGCGTCCCGACTAATTATCACATATTAATAAATACTAACTCTCGTCACGCTAGTAATTATTAGCTTCATAACTGGATTAATTTCAATTAATATCTCAATTTAATATAATTAATCCCATAGTTAAAATCATCAAAAATTACGGGGTATTACAGAGGGCGAACGACATGGTCTCCCGTAGAGTGCCTCAAATGGCGTCATCCCTATAGTGAACTGGTAGTTATTGTTGTAGGAGAACTCCAACAATGACAAATACTGCTCCTAGCTCCCTTTAAAGTCCAAAATACACATATGCAACATGTCCTCGAGCATCAGGTTCACCCTCTCCATCTGCCCATCGGTCTGAGCATGATACGAAGTGCTTAGTCTTAATTATGCCCCCAAGGCCAGCTGGAATCTCCTCTAAAAGTGGGATACAAATGTCCTGTCCCTATCTGACACTATATTAAGAGGAGCCCCATGCATCTTAATGATCTCTGCAATGAAAACTCTGGCGTACTGCTCGGAGCTAAAATCTATCCGGACTAGTAATAAATGAACCACCTTTGTCAATTTGTCGACAATTACCCATATTGAATCGTGCTCTCTCTGTGAAGTAGGTAGCCCAGTGATAAAGTCCATATATATACTTTCTCATTTCCACATCGAGATCTCCAAAGGCTGCAGAGTACCTGCGGGACGCTGATAATCCACCTTCACCAGCTGACAAGTAGCACATCTGGACACAAACTCAGCTATATCTCTCTTTATTTCGGCCCACCAATACTGATGGTGCATATCGTTGTACATCTTATCCCCACCGGGATGCACCATGTATAACGAACCGTGAGCCTCTTACATAAAGGCTCGCCTCAACTTCGCATCATCTAGAATAACCAGTCTCCCCTGGAACCTCAAACTTCCATTAGGCCCAATGGAAAAATGCTCCACCCCCTCAGCTAGCAACTGTCTCACCCGCTCCTAACAATGTTGATCTTCCGCCTGCGCCTTCACCACCCAAATGATGATCTCGGGGGTGACGGCTAGAACTGACATAAATGCTCGGGTCCACTTATCATCTACACGACGTGACTTCCACACTGCTGATAATTCCAGAAATGGCTTACGACTCAACGCATCCGCTACGACATTCGCTTTTCCTGGGTGGTACTGAATGTCGAACTGATAGCCCTTCACAAACTCGAGCCATCACCTCTATCGCATGTTCAGCTCCCTCTGAGTGAAAGTACTGTAAGCTCTTATGGTCTGTGAAAAGATGAAACTTCTTCCCCAGAAGGTAATGTCTCTACACTCGTAAGGCAAAAACCACGGCTGCCAGCTCTAAGTTGTGGGTAGGGTAATGTCCCTCGTGAGGCTTAATCTTTCATGAAGCATAAGCTATCGGCCTCTCCTCCTTTATCAGAATCTCGCCAAGTCCCCTTAGGGATGCATCAGTGTAAACTCTGTAGTCAACCCCTGCCCGAGGCAATGCTAGAACGGGTGATGTAGTCAATCTTTTCTTCAACTTCTCAAACACCTGCTGACACATCTCATCCCAAACAAAAGGTACCCCCTTCCTCGTCAAATTTATTAAGGGCCCCACTATCTTGGAGAACCCTTGAATGAATCGACGGTAGGACCCTGCCAATCCCAAGAAACTGCACACCTCAGTGGGTGTAGTGGGCTGTCCCCACTCCATCATGGCATAAACTTTCCCCGGGTCCATGGATATCCCCTGATCGGATATAAAGTGACCCAAGAACTGTACCACCCTCAACCAAAACCCGCACTTCTCGAACTTTGCATACAGCTGGTGATCCCAAAGTGTCTGTAAAACCACCTGTAGATGCTCTACTTGCTCCTCCGCAGTCCAAGAATATATTAAAATATCATCTATGGAAATGATAACAAATCGGTCCAAGAAGTCCCTGAAAACTCTGTTCATCAAATCCATGAATACCTTCGGTGCATTGGTTAGCCATGGCATCACCAAAAACTTATACGACCCATAACGAGTAAGAAAGGCTATCTTTGAGACGTCCATAACACCTTGTGTGCTACACCAGAGATTCCATACAATAGCCCTCTATGGACAGAATGTTGGAGACGGTTGGAGAATAATAACAACTTAACATAAGAGATTTGGGAAAAGAAAAATAACTTTTATTGCACAACATAAGTAGATACAACTCTTACCATCCCCCTAACTATATGGGGTTTACTCACTCATATACATGTCACTCTTCACTCTCTCTTTCTCTAAAGCTCTGATCTTCTCTGAAAAAACAACTCTCCTTAAACACAAAACTAGTGTCCCTTTTATAGCTCAAGGGAGCATACAAATGACTTGCTACCAGAGGCTTAAAGCTAACCGGTTTAAAGAAACATACAATAAATAAAGCAAACATAATAATTAAAGTCTTCAGCTTTGGCATCTTGCTTTTTGAAAAGCAGTCTTGTCTTCTAGCTTCCTGTTTCTTTCTTTTTTATGAAAAGAAGATGCCTGGGGCCCATATGGGACAGGTCTGTATTTTTGTTGTCTTTATACAGAGGGGAATCATTAGTCTAAATAATGGAGTCTTCGGTCTTCAGTAATTCTTTGAGTATGGTGGGGCCCTTCTCTGTTTTGTCTTCGTCTTTGTCTGGTAGAGCATTGTTGTTGAAGAATTCATCAATGAGGCCTACCACTCTAAGGCTGGATGGTAAAGCTATCTCCACCATTTCTTTAGCTTCCTTCTTGAGCCTTCCATTAAAGGGCTCTTCAGCCTGGATAATAAGGTCTTCTTTATGATATGCGGTATACCATCTGTCTTCTGCTGTTAATAGCTCCATGATCTCTATTGTTTCCATAGCTTGTGCAATCTGAAGTTTGGACTTATCAACAGTTAGGTCTTTGATTTCATCTTCGCATAGGATTTCCACATCTTCAAAGGAGTAACTGGAAAACCAGATGAGTCTAAATCCCTCAACTCTCATTCCTCTACAGGAATTTGAAGTAATCTGATATATCCTTGCAAATAGGGGAAGGAAGTCTTCTACTTTCTTGATGTACTCGTGGACTATTTTTCCAAGAGCAATGGAGTCTTCAACTTCTTTAATCTGACGAGTCCAATGAACCCATGGTCTGCTAAGGTTATCTGGGCTAAGTCTGCCTTTCCAAAAAGATAGATTTTTGGAACATCTTTGAAGAAACCTCTAATCATTATCGTCTCTTCATTAACTTCTTTTAACAACATATTAAAATGTTCAATAATGTTATTAGATTCTTTTTGATAGTCTTCTGAAATTGGAAGATTATTATGACCAAATGGTATAACAATCTTAGTCTTACAAGTTTTTTTTCTGATAACAGAAATTATCAGCAGGTCTAGTTTTGGAGGTTTCTTTAATGGTCTGAGCATAAGTCTGAGTCTGCGGTCTAGGAGTAGCAATACCACTAAGTTGGTTAACGGAAAATCTTTGAGTTCTCATGAATCTGGCAATGGCTACCAAATTCTGTTTAAATTCTATCCACAGTCTATTCTTTACGTTCCACCATAAAGCGTCTATAAGGGTATTTTCATCTTCTGAAAATTCCCGTCTAAATCTGATCAAGTCTGGATATCTTTGATCAGGTCTATATTGGGGGAAATACATCTTCCCAATGAGTCTATTTTGAGAAACAATCTCATGTCTAGATTTTCTAGGAGGAACTAAGATATCATCAAAGTTCTCTAGGATTGGTCTTTCTTGAGAGTCTTGAATATGAGTCTATCTTTGCATTGCACCAGCATTTGGTCTTACGCGTCTAAGATAGTCTGCAACATCATCTTTGTTCAGTCTATTGGTTCCAGAGGAACTCATAATGTCTAGGTCTTCTGCTTGCAACATAAAACATGATATCACATTAGTATTAGCAAATATTGGTTCTCTTGATATAATGTCTGGAATGGTATTTTTACTTCCCTTAATATGTATAACAGAGAAGTCATAACCATTAAGCAATTGTTGCCATCTAATAAGTCTATTAGTTCTTGATTTTGATAAATCTAAATCTCTAAATTTCACTGCATAGGAAGAGTCAGTATAAATAGTAAAATGTTTTGGTCTAAGAAAAAACATGTATTTTTCTATTGCCCTTACTATGGCTAAAACTTCTTTTTCATGGGCAGTATATCTCGTTTCTGGATCAGTAAATGTTTTAGAACTGTATCTACAAAGTTTCTTCTTCTTCGTCTGATGATCAATGGCAAAGTACATCGCTCCCCATTGCATGTCTGATGCATCTGTTTCTACAATAAACTGATCTTCAGCATTAGGCAGTTCAAGTAAAGCGATATTTTTAACTGCATCTTTAATTTGTCTTATAACTTCAAAATCGTCTTTAGTCCAATAAAAAGGGTTAGTCTTATCTGTTCCTTTTAATTTGGAGGTTAAGCTTTGTCTTTTTGAAACAAGGTCTTTAATAAAGTATGCAGCACAATTAAGCAATCCTAAAAATGATTGTAATTGTTTTCTATCTTTGAGTTGGTCTGGGAACTCAAGAATCTTTTGAGTTATGTGTTCAGCCAGAGATATTTTTCCCTTACTAATGTGCATTCCCACAAAGTCTATTTCAGTCTGAAATAATTGCATTTTCTTTTCAGAAATAACAATACCATGTTTATCTAATTCTAAAATTATCTTTTTAAGATGGTCTACATGTTCAATTTCAGTCTTACTAGCTATAAGAATATCATCTATGTAAACAAGGCAAAATTCTGAATAAGGTCTAAAGATATTATCCATACGTCTTTGGAATACTTGAGGGGCATTCAAGTATACGAATGGCATTACTAACCATTCATACTTTCCTTGGGGCACACTAAAGGCGGTCCAAGTAATACTGTTTGGGTGCATCTTAATTTGCCAGAAGCCTGATTTACAATCAAACATGCTGAATATAATTCTATCTTCAATTAAATTAATTAAATTATTCTTGTCTGGTATCTTATAAGAATCAAATTCGCAATTCTTATTAAGTTGTCTATAATCTATGACCATACGTCTTTTTCCTCTCTTTCGTTCAGACTCATTCTGAACATAGAAGGCAAGGCTATTATGCCTACTTTTGCTTTCTCTGACAATGCCAAGCTTAAGCATTTCATCCATGTCTTTCTTAAATTCTTCCCTATCTTCCCGTGAATATCCCTTCTTATAGGTTCCACCATTAATAGTGGCGTTTGGGTTGATAGGGATGATTTCACAATAACTTTGGTCTTTATCCCACTTAGCAATGGGATTTTCTCCTAAAGTGGGTTCTGCTAATTGCCTAATCTTTTCTTTTTCTACTTCTATATCCATTTTCTTCTGTTTGGATAGGGCTTGGATCTGTAATAAGGTTTGCTGGGCCTGGTCTAAAATGTCTTGTTGTATAAGCGCAATTTTCTTATAACATTTTTGGTCTTGTTGGGTTGTAGGTCTAGGTCCACCTCGCTCAGCTGAGGAACTCTGATGTTTAAATGGTCTATAATTGGGTTTGACCTGCATAAGGTCAAAGGCAGTCTTATGATATATTAGAGGGGCTTTAATATTAAATTCCTCTTTATCACTAATTAATATCTTATCATTATACTGAGTATAAGGATTGTATTTACTAATAAAGTCTTGTCCTAAATTATATTCCCTGTGAAATTAGGACGAGGGTCCATTATCCAAAACTGGTGCTTAACAGTTTTGTTAGTCTGATTTCCTAATTTAAAATAAATAGGAATAGTGTGAAAGTATAAGGTAAATGGATCTCCATTGGCTACCTTACCATGGATCTCTTGATTACTTTCTAGAAAATAATCTTCAGGGAAGGCATTAGCCTTACAAATACTCTGAGAGCATCCTGTATCTATAAAAGCCGAAAGTCTTTTAGGATAGTCTTTATGCTGAACAAATATTTCTACAAAACAAGCATTTGGTTTAGTAGAGATTCCTAAATTGTTCTTTTATAAAATAGATATTCCTTTCTGTGGTTTATCTATTATATCTACAGGTATAAAGTCTTCTGAACTATGATCAGAGTAATTATCTTCTAAGTCGTAGGAAATTCCTTTTCCTTTTAAGTCTTCATTTTCTTGTAATCTCCTAGCCATATTATTATCTATGTCTTGGTAATATATTTTAATATCTTGGTATATTTGGGCATCATACTGGCTAGTATAGATGGTTCTAAATCTAATTCTCCAACAGGTTTCATGGTAATGTAATTGACAAATGATATATACCATAAATAATTCTGTTTGTATGGTCTCAAAGCATTCTACACATCTAAAGTCTCTATTACTACATTTCATTTCAAATGTGCAATAATGTCTTTCATCAAAGTAGCATATAGGTATATATGTTAGTAGCTCAGGATTACTAACCGTCCATCTTTTCTTTAGAAAAGGGCTTAATATACATTTATACCAAGCTTCTTCAAAGTCTATATATCCATTGTCTTGATCATCCTGATCAGTCTGCATCATGTATAAATCTAAAGTGTCTTGAGAATCTTCATACTCATCAGTGTCACTATTATAATAGTCTGAATCACTATTTGTGTATGCACTATAGATACTAGTATTATCATCGTTTTCTATGTCTGATATTTTTATGGCATATAGGATATCTAATTCTTCTTGATCTGCATAGTCTAATATTGTATTAATTATCTTAATACTTTCTTTATCTTTTTTGTTGGGACAGTCTTTAGCAAAGTGTCCTTCTTTGCCACAAGTCCAACATTCCTTCGTAGTAGTATTAGATTGGGCTACATCTTTTTCTTTCCTATAGTTAGGAACCTTTTTATGTTTACTAGTGTTTTTCTTAAAATATCTTCTATGGTTAAACCTATGTTTCTTAGTCTTAGGATTCATATCTCTAAACGTAGTAGATGGTCTAAATCTATATTCCTTCGGGAAACCTAAAGGTTTAGTTTTAAACTTCCTATGTTTCCATTCTAATTTCTTTTTGAATTTCTTAGGTTAATTACCACATCCCCATTGGATTGGAGCAATGTCTCTTTCGTCTTTGATTGGCGGAATCTGTTTGAAAGTTTCTTCTATTAACTTTCCTTGAGTTATGTCTCGTCTTTTAGATATGATATAGTCTTTGGCAAAATTGATTCTTTCACCAAGGGAGTTATTCTTAACTCCAGCTACCCCTGGACAATTCCTATATTCATTAATTAGGATTTGTCCTATGGCTGGTATCTTTCTAAAGTATTCATCTTTTAGAGTCTCACCAAATTCTTTTATTTGGTAATATAGCTGTTCATAGTTATTGTTATATTCATTAATCTTGTCTAATTTACAAATACTAAGAAGAGCTAACTTAGTTTTTGCTAAGTCTTGTTCATTTATTTGAGCTAAATGTCCAGCTCCAATGAATTCTGATGTAAATAATTGAATATATTCTTCAATTGATCTATCTTCTAGGTGTTCCTTTATCTTATCTATCTTGGCCAGGGATTCTTCATCTGTGGCTTGTCTTAGGCTATCTAAATAATCTTTTGCAATACCCCTAATGGATTGCTCAGCGTATTGTTTACATGAACTTGCATCCCATTGTTCATTAGATGCAAAACACATGTTCATCTGATTACGCCATTCATCTAAAGCCTTCTTCCTATCTTGGACGTTGTCTAAGTTGAGGTATATCCCTACTGGATTTATGGGTTGACTAGCCATGGTCTTAATAGGAGTGAAACTCTTATCACTAGTTGGGAAGTCTTTTATGTAATCTGGTTTAGTCTTTACTACTGTACTAGAATATATAGGAATATTTATTCCTACTGGTTTACTCAAAAGTCTAGGAGCGTCTTCTAGCCTACTACTAGTTCCTATTTCTTGTTTAGGAGGACCTACTTCTGTGGCTGGCATTAGTCTTTCTTCTCCTTCTTCTATTAATCTTAGATTCCTAAGAAGTTCTTTAGTATTCTTAGATTCTTTTAGTTTTAATATACGGTCTTGTGCTATCATATTAAATCTATCTCTTTCTTGGATTCTAACCGAATGACTTCTATTAAGATGTTTCTTAAATGTATTCATATCCAATTCTGAGGGTTCATGTCCAAAGTTTTGGATTCTATCTTTTTCCTTAACTAAGTCTTTTTGTTCAAAGGATCTTCTAGGTCAAATTGCTGGAGCTTGTCTTAACAAACTAGAACCAGCTCTACTACTACATTCTCCCTCTGAAGAATCATTGATTATGGCTTCTCCCGTATTTCTAAATCTAATTTCTTCAGTCTGGATGTTCTTACTAGTAGTCTTAGGAGGACCAAACTGGATGGTTACATTTCCAGTTACATCGTCTTGATTAATAAACAAAGGTTTATTTTGTATAGTCTTAGTTCCTTTCTGGCAATTGCCAGAGAGTCTTAGCCTTCTCTTTCATGGGTCCAGTATTCCTAATACTGTACGTATGATTATAGTCTGAGTTATTAGTTTTAACTAATATTTCTTCATTAAGTCTACCGCTAGGAATTCCTGATTGCATTCCTTCATATGGGAATTGCGAGAATTTCACATAGCTTTAGAATTCTATATTTATATTAGCGTCTGGCATAATATAGTCTTCATAGCCACTAGCATATAAGATTAACTTAAAATGTTTGGCTGTGTCTACGGTTACTGTAAATACCGGAATGACATTAAAGTATCCTATGTTATATGACATTTCTAATTGGGCTATCCCAATGAGACTCTTCTCAAAGTCTTTCCACCTCTTATCTACTAAACAACATAATATGTTTATGTTATTTTGGGGTTTATGTAATCCTTGGATTCTTGCCTGAAAGAGTCCAAAGGTTAGGAATTGGAACTTCCTATCAGTTCCCCTTAGTCTAAGCCATTCTGAGTTAAATACCTGAAGCTCAGTGTAGGACTTGTCTTACACATGGTTTCTACAATGGTAGGTCATGTTATAATTGGGAGTCTTAGGAGTGGCTCCTTCTTTAAACAAGTCTATATATCTAACGGCTGGAAGTTCTCCATTATGTATGGAGTCTTCTACAATTTTCCAGTCAACTTCACCCCATTCTTTCCATTGGAGGGGATTGATGAAATGTCTTTCCTTCCACCATGTTCTAACATTGGAAGATGAATCCTTAAGTCTTTGGAGCATATGGTTACTATGTCCAATATTTAGGATAGGGCTAACTATCTTACTGGTCTTATCTAATCCATCATTTAGGATTCTTCTAGCTATAGTCTTTCCTTCTTTAGTTTCTATGTGAGGGGTTTCCCTAAATCTACAGATGGTTACCTGTTTCTGTTCTAGTCTTTTTTCAATCCTTTCTAAAGAGTCTGAATAATCTTTTTGTCCTTAATTTGCTAAATTTTGCTGGAATTTAACAAAGTCTGTATAAAAGGTAGTTAATCCTTCTGTCTTAGCTTTTAAATCTAATTGTAAGTCTTTAACAAAGCTACCATTATAGTCTTGAGAAGCGGCTATAGATGTCGAAATTAAATTAAGTCTTTCTAGTATAAGTCTAGTTGCCTTAGCAGCATTAGTAATCTCATTCTCATTTATTTGATAATAAAATCTTTCATTATTTATCTTTTCTAAAATTCTTTGATAAAAGTCTGCTAAAGTCTAAATAGAGAGGTCTCTAGGTACCTCGTTCCAGTCTGATCTAACTATTTCCATTAGGGAGATAATTGTCTAGTCTAGGAATAAGCTTAGCTTGTTCTTTGGTGAGATTAATTAATTCACTTTCTTGGTTTCTAGCTAGAGTTTTAATTTCTAAAATATCTTTGTTAAGGACTTCTATATGATTAGTCTTAGTGTCAAGATCTTGTAAAACTTGAACAAAGTCTATTGGGATTTGACTGTCTAATTCTTGTATGTGTGTGGAGATATTTTTTATCTCTGTTTCTAAGGTCTGAGTGTTTATTATTAATTGTCTTAAAATAAGTAGTATACACTTATTTTGGTCTAACAACGTATTAATGGCACTGGTAATGACTTGTCTACTATCTGCATGTTTGGCTGGGATGTGTTCAATGTGTGAACAACCGTCTATGTGAGAGGTCAAACAACCTTCTGGGTCTAACTCAGTTATGGGTATGGGCTGATAATCTAGATTGGTTCCAAAAATATCTTTATAAATGCGAGGGAGAAATCCCAAGGGCATTACAGTCTTTTTCTATGGTTAAAAGGAACGTCTATGGCTCTGATACCAGAATTGGGGTTTGGTCGGAATTAGGCAGGTTTTTTTTTCTATCGTTTTAAGTCTCTAATACCTTAGAATTATTTATCTAAAAGTATGGGGGTCTAAAGTAGAAATTTACTAAAGTCTTAATTTTGTCTTATTATGAGTCCTTATTTAAGGTCCTTTTTTAAGGTCCTTATGGGAGACTTTTCCGTGTAGCTAGATACCATATTTATTCCTAACATGCATATTAGTAGTGCCGCAATACCAATTTTATACGTACCAACCATATTTATATTTCTTCATTGTCACTGGCGCAACTCAACAAAAAAGAGTATGACCCGGGAAGCCTTAAATGGCACAACTCGTCAAGAAAGATGATGAGCCTACAGTGGTGGACTCATTGACAATTTGAATAGTATGACGAAAATAAAGATGCTCTTAACGGCGAAATACCCTTAAGTACTTTTACCTACCCTAAGTGTGAAATCGAGCACACCACCTTGGGCCAGTAGATTTTTATGTATATTAAATTACAAGTTTGAATGTGTAAATTGGAACGGAATGGTAAAAATTATACTCTTTAGCTGAAATAGGGTAAATTATACTGGGAGCAAGAGCTTTCATGGTCGGGGCATGGTTGTTTATAATGAGGAGCAAGATGCTTCATCGCGGGGGCAGGTTTTCTTATCATGAGGGGAAAGTAGTGGTTGAGTTTAAAAAGAAAACTATATTTATACCAAGACACCCTATGTGTACCTAGATACCATATTTATTCCTAACATGCATATTAGTCGTGCCGCAATAACAATTTTATACGTACCAACCATATTTATGTTTTCTTCATTGTCAGTAGCGCAGCTCAACAAAAAAGAGTACGACCGGGAAGCCTTGAATGGCACAACTCGTCAAGAAAGACGATGAGCCAACAGTGGTGGACTCATTGACAAGTTGAACAGTACGACGAAAATAAAGATGCTCTTAACGGCGAAATAACCTTAACTACTTTTACGATACCCTAAGTGTGAAATCGAGCACACCACCTTGGGCCACTAGATTTTTATGTCTATTAAAATATAAGTTTGAACGTGTAAATTGGAACGGAATGGTAAAAATTATACTCTTTAGCTGAAATAGGGTAAATTGTATAGGGGTAAAAGCCTTCATCGTAGGGGCAGGATTGTTTATAATGAGGGGCAAGATGCTTCATAGTAGGGGCAGGTGTTCTTTTCCTGAGGGGAAAGTATGGGTGGAGTTTAAAAAGAAAATTATATTTATACCAAGACACCCTATATGTACCTAGATACCATATTTATTCCTAACAAACTGTAACAGTGGAGCTCCCAAAACATATGTGAGAGCCAAGAGTTCAACTTAGCAAATATCGCACATGTCCATATGGTAAACTATGTCCATATGAATTATTTACATTGAGTAGCGGTGACTAATAAAAAATATTTTGAAAAGTATTGCTGCTACATTAGTGGAAAAAGTTTGAAATTTTCCTTTTTGTGTGTTTGATTGCAAAGATGGAAGAGTGTAAAATAAGAAAAGACAAATATATATATATATATATATATATATATATATATATATATATATATATATATATAGGCTAAAATCAAATTCCAATTACCTGAAATTGAATTCCCTAAGGTGAGGTGAGAATTCAATTCCTACTTCTCAAGCTTTAAAAAGGGTTGTACATTGCTTAGGTTGAAATTTGGAATTCAATGGAACTTTTGTGTAATCTAACAGCACAAAAGTTGGAAACCCATGGAATTCCATGGCTATCAAACATGGATGACATCATCTCTCATCTTTATTTATCTTTCTATTTTTACCCTTTTCTAAAAACATAAATTATGATTTTCTCAACGCAAAAAAAAAAAAGTTGATATTATGATTATTTTAATTTCACTTCCTTTACTTTTCAAATCTGTTTTATTTTTGTAACGATTTATTGTCTAAAATATTTCCTTTATCCGTTTTTGTTTAAATAAAAAAGGTTGACAAAAAGTTAGTCTACAAATTGACATGCGAGTTTTTTATTGATTACAAAAAAATCATAGGTACAAATTTTTAAAGTTAGTATACTTTTCAAGAGTCTGGCTCTCGTGCGGACTTAGTTTACGGACCTACTTTACGGACCTGCTAATGTCCAAAGTTTTTCTGGGGGCCGCTTTGTCTTTTTCTAACTTTTGTTTCTTTCTAAAGTTTTAGGAAATAAAAATTTCTACCCTAATAACTTCTGGCGTCTCTAATCTGGGGATCTAAGAGAGTCCTCAGAACTACTACTTCCCAGGCTTCTTCCGTCACTATCGTATTATGATTCAGAATAATTGGGATTATCTGTATAAATAATTTCTATAGGGAGTCTAGAAATTGCTAGCGGCTTTGCTGGAAAATATTCTAGTCTTAAAAACCTTATACGGTATCAGGGTTGTATTAATCTAGTTTCTCTATATATTTGGTTTACAATATAAATAATATCGTCGTCTATGAATTTGTCTAATTCGTTATCACCGTAAGATGACAAAAATCTTCTATAAGCAGTTTCTATGTTTCTAAGTAAAGGACGAATTCCTCCGACTTTAATTAAAATACGCTTGGTTTCTGCTAACCTTTTTCGTATAATATATTTTAAGACGTCTATACTGTCTTCAAGTATTCTACTATATTCTTGATATTTTTCAGGTCTAGACAATTCTTCTGCAAAATCTTCGGTTCTTAATTTTTGTCTAAAGAGGTCACGAATTCCCTTTCTAATTAATTCTATTCTAGGTACTTCACATACCAACCACTCTATGATCTGGTCTATATACTTATAGGTACCTCCTGCGTATGTTAAAGCAGTTTCTATAAGTTCTTTATCTGAGGGGTCTGTAAGAGTCCAGTCTTGAATTTCTCTAGCTAATTCAAAGTCTGTTAGGTTAATAAATGCTAAAAAGTCTGTTGTGATCTGGCTCATATATAAATATTATAAAGTTTTAAGAGTATATTTTTGAGATAGTTAAGGGTTTGGTTTGAGTTTATACCTTTCTTGTGATCTGCAATATCTTTATCTTATTCCCTTTGTCTCTTCAGCTCTGCTACTATTCCTCTCCAGTCTGGGCCTCCTGCAACACTCCTTTTATGTATCGCACCTCGCTCCACTAGTTTGGTGTTTGACCCATTTCCTGCCTGTACGCCACTTACGCCTAACGCCCACCTGGCTAACGGCTCTTGGAAAATCGGCACCTGACGGCGGTCCAACAGTATAACACCTTGTGTGCTACACCAGAGGTTCCACACAATAGCCCTCTATGGACAGAATGTTGGAGACGGTTGGAGAATAATAACAACTTAACATAAGAGATTTGGGAAATTTTTATTGCACAACATAAGTAGATACAACTCTTACCATCCCCTTAACTATATGGGGTTTACTCACTCATATACATGTCACTCTTTAATATCTAATAGCTCACTCTCTCTCTCTAAAGCTTCACTCTTCTCAACCTAAAAAAAACCTCCCCCTAAACATAAACAAGCCACCCTTTTATAGCACAAGGGGGATAAAAATGACTTGGTACCGGGGGCATAAAGCTAAGTGGTTAAAGAAACATACCATAATTAAAGCAAACATAATAATTAAAGTCTTCGGCTTTGGCATCTTGCTTTTTGAAAAGCAGTCTTGTCTTCTTGTGAATAATTCTCACTGGTGGCCCCTGCAGGTCGCGTCTGGTCTAAAAGAATTCATATTTTTCTTTAGAAAAGCAGTCTAGCTAAAAGCATCTTCGGTCTTTAATAATTCACCATGAAGGGTGGGTCCCTTCTCTGTCTTGTCTTTATCTTCTTCTGCTTTGTCTTCGTCTTTGTCCGGTAGAGCATTATTGTTGAAGAATTCATCAATGAGGCCTACCACTCTAAGGTTGGATGGCAAAGCTATCTCTACCATGTCTTTGGATTCCTTCTTGAGCCTTCCATTGAAGGGCTCATCAGCCTGGATAATGAGGTCTTCTTTATGATATGTTGTATACCATCTGTCTTCTGCTGTTAACAACTCCATGATATCTATTGTTTCCATGGCTTGGGCAATCTAGAGTTTGGACACGTCTACCTTTAAGTCTTTGATTTCGTCTTCGGATAGAACCTCTACATCTTCAAATGCATAAGTAAAGAATCTAATAAGTCTAAATCCTTCCACCTTCATTCCTCTACAGGAGCTTGGAGTAATCTGGTAAATCCTGGCAAATAGGGGAAGAAAGTCTTCTACCTTCTTGACATACTCATGGACAATTTTACTAAGAGTAATGGAGTCTTCCACAGTTTCTATATGAATGAGTCCAATGAACCCATAGTCTGCTAAAGTAATTGCCATGTCTGTTTTTCCAAGAAGATAAATCTTTGGAATGTCTTTGAAGAAACCTTTAATCATTAAGGCACCTTCAGTATTCTCAGATAATAACATATTAAAATATTCAATAATGCTATTACTTTCTTTTTGCAAGTCTTTTGAAAATGGAAAATTATTATGACCAAATGGTATAACAATCTTAGTCTTAAAAGTCTTTTGCTGATAACAAAAATTATCAACTGGTCTAATTTTGGAGGATTCTCCAAGAGTCTGAGCATAAGTCTGAGTCTGCGGTCTAGGAGTAGCAGTACCACTAAGTTGGTTAACTGCAAGTCTTTGAGTTCGCATGAATCTGGCAATGGCTACCAAATTCTGCTTGAATTCTATCCACAGTCTATTCTTTATGTTCCACCATAAAGCGTCTATAAGAGTATTTTCATCTTCTAAAAATTCTCGTCTAAATTTGATCAAGTCTGGGTATCTTTGATCAGGTCTATATTGGGGGAAATACATCTTCCCAATGAGTCTATTTTGAGAAACAATCTCATGTCTAGATTTTCCAGGAGGAACTAAGATATCATCAAAGTTCTCTAGGATTGGTCTTTCTTGAGAGTCTTGAATATGAATCTGTCTTTGCGTTGCACCAGCATTTGGTCTTACGCTTCTAAGATAGTCTGCAACATCGTATTTGTTTAGTCTATTAGTTCCAGAGGAACTCATATTGTCTAGGTCTTCTGTTTGCAACATAAAACATGATATTATATTAGTATTAGCAAACATTGGTTCTCTAGATATAATGTATGGAATGGTATTTTTACTTCCCTTGATATGTATAACAGAGAAGTCATAACCATTAAGCAATTGTTGCCATCTAATGAGTCTATTAGTCCTTGATTTGGACAAGTCTAAGTCTCTGAACTTTACTGCATAAGAAGAGTCAGTATAAACAGTAAAATATTTTGGTCTAAGAAAAAGCATGCATTTTTCTATTGCCCTTACTATGGCTAAAACTTCTTTTTCATGGGCAGTGTATCTAGTTTCTGGATCAGTAAATGTTCCAGAGCTATATCTACAAAGTTTCTTCTTTTTCGTCTGATGATCAATAGCAAAGTACACTGCTCCCCATTGTTTGTCTGATGCATCTGTTTCTACGATAAACTGGTCTTCAGCATTAGGCAGTTCAAGTAAAGGGATATTCTTGACCGCATCTTTAATTAATCTAATTACTTCAAAATCATCTTTAGTCCAATTAAAAGGATTAGTTTTGTCTGTACCCTTTAATTTAGAAGTCAGGCTTTGTCTTTTTGAATCAAGGTCTTTAATAAAATCTGCAGCACAATTTAGCAATCCTAAAAATGATTGTAATTGTTTTCTATCATTGAGTTGGTCTGGGAACTCAGGAATCTTTTTGGTTATGTGTTCTGCTAAGGATATTTTTCCTTTATTAATATGCATTCCCACAAAGTCTATTTCAGTCTGAAATAATTGCATTTTCTTTTCAGAAATAACAATACCATGTTTATCTAATTCTAAGATAATCTTTTTAAGATGGTCTACATGTTCTATCTCAGTCTTACTGGCTATAAAAATGTCATCTATGTAAACAAGATAAAATTCTGAATAAGGTCTAAATATATTGTCCATTCGTCTTTGGAATACTTGAGGGGCATTCAAATATCCAAATGGCATAACTAACCATTCATACTTACCTTGGGGCACACTAAAAGCCGTCCAAGTGATACTGTCTGGGTGCATCTTTATCTGCCAGAAGCCTGATTTGCAATCAAACTTACTAAATATAATTCTGTCTTCAATTAAACTAATTAGATTATTCTTATCTGGTATCTTATAAGAGTCGAATTCATAATTCTTATTAAGTTGTCTATAATCTATAACCATACGTCTTTTTCCTCGTTTTCGTTCAGACTCATTCTGAACATAGAAGGCAAGGCTATTGTGTCTACTTTTACTTTCTCTGACAATGCCTAACTTAAGCATTTCATCTATGTCTTTCTTAAACTCTTCCCTATCTTCTTGTGAGTATCCTTTCTTATAGGTTCCACTATTAATAGTGGCGTCTGGGTTGATTGGGATGATTTCACAATAACTTTGGTCTTTATCCCACTTAGAAATGGGATTTTCTCCTAAAGTAGGCTCTGCTAATTGCCTAATCTTTTCTTTTTCTACTTCTATATTCATTTTCTTCTGTTTGGATAGGGCTTGGACCTGTAATAAGGTTTGTTGGGCCTGGTCTAAAATGTCTTGTTGTATAAGTGCTATTTGCTTATAACATTTTTGGTCTGGACACTTACACTCTTTCTGTAGAGGTTTGGCTATTTCTAAGGCTTCTTGTTGGGTTGTAGGTCTAGGTCCACCTTGCTCAGCTGAGTAACTCTGATGTTTAAATGGGGTTTGACCTGCATAAGGTCAAAGGCAGTCTTATGATCTATTAGAGGGGCTTTAATATTAAATTCCTCTTTATCACTAAATAATATCTTATCGTTATACTGAGTATAAGTATTGTATTTACTAATAAAGTCTTGTCCTAAAATTATATTTCCTGTGAAATTAGGACGAGGATCCATTATCCAAAACTGGTGCTTAACAGTTTTGTTAGTCTGATTTCCTAATTTAAAATAAATAGGAATAGTCTGAAAGTATAAGGTAAATGGATCTCCATTGGCCACCTTACCGTGGATCTCTTGATTACTTTCTAGAAAATAATCTTCAGGGAAGGCATTAGCCTTACAAATACTCTGAGAGCATCCTGTATCTATAAAAGTCGAAAGTCTTTTAGGATAGTCTTTATGTTGAACAAATATTTCTACAAAACAAGCATTTGGTTTAGTAGAGATTCCTAAATTGTTCTTCTCTAAAATAGATATTCCTTTCTGTGGTTTATCTATTATATCTACAGGTATAAAGTCTTCTGAACTATGATCAGAGTAATTGTCTTCTAAGTCGTAGGAAATTCCTTTTCCTTTTAAGTCTTCATTTTCTTGTAATCTCCTGCCATATTATTATCTATGTCTTGGTAATATATTTTAATATCTTGGTCTATTTACGCATCATACTGGTTAGTATAGATGCTTCTAAATCTAATTCTCCAACAGGTTTCACGGTAATGTAATTGAAAAATGATACATACCATAAATAATTCTGTTTGTATGGTCTCAAAGCATTCTACACATCTAAAGTCTTTATTACTACATTTCATTTCAAATGTGCAATAATGTCTTTCATCAAAGTAGCTTCTAGGTATATATGTTAGTAGCTCAGGATTACTAACAGTCCATCTATTCTTTAAAAAGGGGCTTAATATACATTTATACCAAGCTTCTTCAAAGTCTATGTATTCATTATCTTGATCATCTTGATTAGCCTGCATCATGTATAACTCTAAAGTGCCTTGGGAGTCTTCATACTCATCAGTGTCACTATTATAATAGTCTGAATCACTGTCTGTGTATGCACTATAGATACTAGTATTATCATCATCTTCTATGTCTGATATTTCTATGGCATATAGGATATCTAATTCTTCTTGATCTGCATAGTCTAATATTGTATTAATTATCTTAATACTTTCTTTATCTTTCTTGTTGGGACAATCTTTAGCAAAGTGTCCTTCTTTGCCACAAGTCCAACATTCCTTTGTAGCCGTCTTATTTTGAGCTACATCTTTTTCTTTCCTGTAATTAGGAACCTTCTTATGTTTACTAATGTTTTTCTTAAAATATCTTCTATGGTTAAACCTATTTTTCTTACTATTAGGATTCTTATCTCTAAACGTGGTAGATGGTCTAAATCTATATTGCTTTGGAAACCTAAAGGTATAGTTTTAAACTTCCTATGTTTCCATTCTAATTTCTTTTTGAATTTCTTAGGTTCATTACCACATCCCCATTGGATTGGAGCAATGTCTCTTTCATCTTTGATTGGCGAAATCTGTTTGAAAATTTCTTCTATTAACTTTCCTTGAGTTATGTCTCATCTTTTGGATATGATATAGTCTTTGGCAAAATTGATTCTTTCACCAAGGGAGTTATTCTTAACTCCAGCTACTCCTGGCCAATTCCTATATTCATTAATTAGGATTTGTCCTATGGCTGGTATCTTTCTAAAGTATTCGTCTTTTAGGGTCTCACCAAATTCTTTAATTTGATAATATAGCTGCTCATAGTTATTGCTATATTCATTAATCTTGTCTACTTTACAAATACTAAGAAGGGCTAACTTAATTTTTGCTAAGTCTTCTTCATTGATTTGAGCTAAATGTCCAGCTCCAATGAATTCTGATGTAAATAATTGAATATATTCTTCAATTGATCTATCTTCTAGGTGTTCTTTCATTTTTTCAATCTTAGCTACGGATTCTTCATCTGTGGCTTGTCTTAGGCTATCTAAATAATCTTTTGCAATACCTCTAATGGATTGCTCAGCGTATTGTTTACATGAACTTGCATCCCATTGTTCATTAGATGCAAAACACATGTTCATCTGATTACGCCATTCATCTAAAGCCTTCTTCATATCTTGGACGTTGTCTAGGTTAAGGTATATCCCTACTGGATATATGGCTTCACTTGCCATGGTCTTGATAGGAGTGAAACTCTTATCACTAGTTGGGAAGTCTTTTATGTAATCTGGTTTGGTCTTGACCAATGTACTAGAGTATATAGGAATATTTATTCCTATTGGTTTACTAAAAAGTCTAGGAGCATCTTCTAGCCTACTACTAGTTCCTATTTCTTGTTTAGGAGGACCTACTTCTATAGTTGGCATTAGTCTTTCTTCTCCTTCTTCTATTAATCTTAGATTCCTAAGAAGTTCTTTAGTATTCTTAGATTCTTTTAGTTTTAATATGTGGTCTTTTGCTATCATATTAAATCTATCTCTTTCTTGGATCCTAACAGAATGACTTCTATTAGGATGTTTCTTAAATGTCTTCATATCCAATTCTGAGGGTTCATGTCCAAAGTTTTGGATTCTAGCTTTTTCCCTAACTAAGTCTTTTTGTTCAAAGGATCTCCTAGGTCTAATTGCTAGAGCTTGTCTAAGTAAGCTGGAACTAGCTTTACTACTACATTCTCCTTCTGAAGAATCATTGATTATGGCTTCTCCCATATTTCTAAATCTAATTTCTTCAGTCTGGATGTTCTTATTGGTAATCTTAGGAGGACCAAACTGGATGGTTATATTTCCAGTGACATCGTCTTGATTAATAAACAAAGGTTTATTCTGTATAGTCTTAGTCACTTGAAATTCTGGCAATTGACAGAGAGTTTTGGCCTTCTCTTTCATGAGTCCAGTATTCCTAATACTGTACGTATGATTATAGTCTGAGTTATTAGTTCTAACTAATATTTCTTCATTAAGTCTACTGCTAGGAATTCCTGATTGCATTCCTTCATATGGGAATTGCAAGAATTTCACATAGCTTTGGAATTCTATATTCATATTAGCGTCTGGGATAATATAGTCTTCATAGCCACTAGCATATAAGATTAACTTAAAATGTTTGGCTGTGTCTACGGTTACTGTAAATGCCGGAATGACATTGAAGTATCCTATATTGTCTGACATTTCTAATTGGGCTATCCCAATGAGACTCTTCTCAAAGTCTTTCCACCTCTTATCTACTAAACAACATAATATGTTTATGTTATTTTTGGGTTTATGTAATCCTTGGATTCTTGCCTGAAAGAGTCCAAAGGTTAGGAATTGGAACTTCCTATCAGTTCCTCTTAGTCTAAGCCATTCTGAGTCAAATACCTAAAGCTCGGAGTAGGACTTGTCTAACACATGGTTTCTACAATGGTAGGCCATGTTATAATTGGGAGTCTTAGGAGTGGCTCCTTCTTTAAACAAGTCTATATATCTAACGGCTGGAAGTTGTCCATTATGTATGGAGTCTTCTACAATTTTTCAGTCAACTTCACCCCATTCTTTCCATTGGAGGGGATTGGTGAAATGTCTTTCCTTCCACCACGTTCTAACATTGGAAGATGAATCTTTAAGTCTTTGGAGCATATGATTACTATGTCCAATATTTGGGATTGGGCTAACTATCTTACTAGTCTTATCTAATCCATCATTTAGGATGCTCCTAGCTATAGTCTTTCCTTATTTAGTTTCTATGTGGGGAGATTCCCTAAATCTACAGGTAGTTACTTGTTTTTGTTATAGTCTTTTTTCAATTATTTTTAAGGAGTCTGAATAATCTTTTTGTCCTTTTATTTTATTAAGGATTTCTTATTTAAATGTCTTATTTTCTTTTCTTGCGTTGTTATTAACATCTTCATTATGTTTAGCAAGGGTATTAACAAGAGTATTAGCAACTTATGATATATAGTCTTTTACTTCGTCTTGTTGTTGCATAGTTTCTTGTTTAATTCTAGATTCTATGGATTCTACAGTTTTCTCTATTTTATCTAAACGAGTTAGGATAAATGGAGAGTCTATTTCTGCTTGGGAGGGTTTATTATATAGAACCTTAATTCCCTGAATAATTTCTTCATATTTGTCTTTAGCTTGTGCAGTATTTAGTCTAATCTCATTAACTATACTATCTATCCTAGATAGGTTATGTCTTTCTACATTGTTGAGATAATTTGCTAAATTTTGCTGGAATTTAACAAAGTCTGTATAGAAGGTAGTTAATCCTTCTGTCTTAGCTTTTAAATCTAATTGTAAGTCTTTAACAAAGCTACCATTATAGTCTTGTGAGGCGGCTATGGATGTCGAAATTAAATTAAGTCTTTCCAGGATGAGTCTTGTTGCCTTAGCAGCATTAGTGATTTCATTTTCATTTATTTGATAATAAAATCTTTCATCATTTATATTTTCTAAAATTATTTGATAAAAGTATGCTAAAGTCTGAATAGAGAGGTCTCTAGGTACCTCGTTCCAGTCCGATCTAACTATTTCCATTAGGAAGATAATTGTCTAGTCTAGGAATAAGCTTAGCTTGTTCTTTGGTGAGATTAATTAACTCACTTTCTTGGTTTCTAGCTAGAGTTTTAATTTCTAAAATGTCTTTGTTAAGGACTTCTATGTGATTAGTCTTAGTGTCAAGATCTTGTAAAACTTGAACAAAGTCTATTGGGATTTGACTGTCTAATTCTTGTATGTGTGTGGAGATATTTTTTAGCTCTGTTTCTAAGGTCTGAGTGTTTATTATTAATTGTCTTAAAATAAGTAGTATACACCTATTTTGGTCTAACAACGTATTAATGGAACTGGTAGTGACTTGTCTACTATCTGCGTGTTTGGCTGGGATGTGTTCAATGTGTGAACAACCGTCTATATGAGAGGTCAAACAACGTTCTGGGTCTAACTCAGTTATGGGTATGGGCTGATAGTCTAGATGGGTTCCAAAAATATCTTTATAAATGCAAGGGAGAAATCCCAAGGGCATTACGGTCTTTTTCTATGGTCAAAAGGAACGTCTATGGCTCTGATACCAGAATTGGGGTTTGGTCGGAATTAGGCGGGTTTCTTTTTTTCTATCGTTTTAAGTCTCTGATACCCTAGAATATTTATCTAAAAGTATGGGGGTCTAAAGTAGAAATTTACTAAAGTCTTAATTTTGTCTTATTATGAGTCCTTATTTAAGGTCCTTATGGGAGACTTTTCCTACTTTTCAAAATATACCTTAATATTATAGTTTTAAAAAATATAGGCTTAAGTCAAATTCCAAACACCACCCAAAGTAGCAGCCAAACAGCACCCAAAACACCACCAAAAGAGCACTAGGAGATAATCATGAAATAATATAAAACGATTACAAAATGAAGCAGCAAAACAGCACCAGAACAGCACCAATGTAGCAGTTATGAGTCTCCACAGCTTCATGACTTGCAAATAATAATAGTAATAATCAGTTCCATGCAAAAACAACTTAGATCCATCAAATCTCTTCTTCTTTCAAATAGTTCTCATTTGACATTTTCTCTTTGGATTTGAAAGAAGGGAAGAAGAAATAATTACCTGTTGTTTGGGCATCCACAAACGCAGTATATCAAATAATACGCATTGAATTTGTACCAATACATCGTCCATGACAATCATTTCAAGTGACATTGTAGAGATTTGTTGGCTACCGAAATCCCAAAGGTCTAATCTTGGAACTGTGTCCACCGAATTGAGTAGAGTGTTAACGTATAACCCTAGCTTTTGCATAACTAGTAGTCCGCCTCGGTCGAGGGAATTGATGTTACAATATTGATATACCATTAATGCTTGCCAGTGAGAATTAAAGCCACCCTTGATTTAATGGTTGTAAAATAATAATGAGGAGAAAAATGCGTAATTTTGAAAAAGAGCCCTTCTAGTGTGACAGAGAAACTTGACAGAGAAACATGACCGAGGGCAAATGTGGGTTGTACTTTTGGCTGCCTTACATGCAAAAGGGGGAAGAATTTATTGGTATGTCAAGAATGTATGTCAAATTTTTCTGTCACAACAGTAATTTTGTTTGAAAAATGTTCAGGAAATAAAAAATTCAAAGAATGAAAATATATATTAGTTAGTGTTAATTTAAATTAAATTATTTAAATCATATTTTATAAAATTTGTATATAAAATTAACACTAATATGAATTTAAAATTAACTAAATTGTACATTATAAAATTCGTATATAAAAGTGTCACTACTAAAAATTTAAATTAATCAAATCGTATTTTATAAAAGTCGTATATAAAATTAATATTAATACGAATTTAAAATTAATAAGTTTGTATTTTATAAAATTTGTAAATAAAAGTAACATTAATTTCAAATACGATTTAAATAATTTAATTTAATTAAATTAATAACATGAGCACTTGGGCGATAAACATACCTAATATAACACCTCAAACTCCTCATAATTCTAATATATTAGAATTTTTAATTTGGTTACAATAGATCTTTGTTTTGGAAAAAAAAAATTCGTTGAGTATTATACTGAATTTTTATTTTTTAATTTATACAAATAATTAAATAATTGTAAAATTTTATTCAAATTTAGAAATTATTTAAAAAAAAAGAATTGTAAAATTTTATCGAAATGAATTTTTTTTATATAAACTCTACCTAGGCCTTTGCATATGGCCCGAAAAACCGAACCGACCCGGACCGAATAAGTCGGGTTCTATCGGGTCAGTTTACGATTTGGTCCAGAAAAAAGAAACCCGAATAAAATCGGTTCGGTTTCAGTTTTAAAAACCACCTCTCGGTCCAGACCGACCCGACCCGTGTGCAGGGGACCGCCAGAAAAAGACAAAACTACAATATTTTTACAAATATTTAAAATACTACAATATTATGACAATAGATAATTTCTATTACAATATTAAAATAAAAAACTCCTAAAAGTCATTTAAATTAGGTGCTAAATATTAAAACTTATAAATTTTGTTTACTAGAATACCAATTTTTAATACATGTTTCCCGCTCTAAATTGAGGGCAGACCTTTCAACGTTTTGGGGGAAAGATCTACATACGGCTGCTCGATCAGGCGACCTGAACGCCGTACAGCTCCAACCCTTTGGCCGTCAATACTTTCTTTGATAAGCACTCCAGAACCATTTGATAAACACTCCAGAACCATTTCTTTAATATGCATTTGCTGCAATTTTTTCATATGATTGCAATTTCTTGGAATTTTCATTTATATTGAACCAAGAAGGAAAAATAATAATACCACTATTTAGGTTAAGTTGAATTTTCATTTTCAAAATTTTCAAATAATAATACCTCAAATTTTCTTTTTTCACTGGTTTTCTTTTCCTTCACTTTCTATGATACCATAAGGAGCATTAGGGTAATTCTTGATGTTTTCATTTCAATGGAATTTATTTACTTGTGTGATTTTTAAATTGAGGGCAGACCTTTCAACGTTAGCCTTCCAAAGTAAAATTTGAATTCGAATTGTTCTCCAGATCTCGTCCTAAGCCATTTCAGATTAAAGTCTTTCCATTTGAAGCACAAGGCATTCATGGAGAACATGGGGGCACCCAGGAAGTACCAAAATGGCTGGAAATTGATGTTGTGAGTTACAATCCTAAGTTTTTCTCTTACATGCAATTTAGAACTTACTAATTAACTTTTTTTCATTGTATTAAATATCAGGGCTGAATACATCCAATGTTTAAAAGATGTTGATCCCACATATGTCGAAAAGTTATGGATGGTGAGTTTTGTTCCCCCTCAAATTGTATAGTTGTAAGGGAATCTTAATAGAAGTATATTTAGTTTGTTCAATAATAGCCACCAAAGCATTAAATTTTGAAGGTCTACAGCTCTTGCATCACTTATTTGATCACCATGTGCCTTCATTTGATTAATTAGTTCTGTATAGGGGTGGTTACAGTAAGGGTTTTTACCATATCATACTGTTTTGGTCCAAAAAAAATGGTAGTTCTCTAAATCTGGAAATAGACAGTTTGTTGTTTAAAGACTGAAACCGAGAGAGAATGCATAGCCCGTGGTGCTCTTCATATCATCAACACAACGACCCCAGTCCCCAGAGCCAGCCCTGAGATTTTGGGGTCCTAGGCGAATTTTTACCTGGGGGCCCTCGTATATATATTGTGCAGGAAAAAAATCTTCACCCGAGTGGGGGTGCCATTAATGATGGAAAGATGAAAAAATATAGAAGAGACACGAAGATTTAGAGATGAAGAGCTCATTTTGGATAATATTGGTGTGAATCCCTCGTTCAGGAAAGCTCCCATTATTCAGTTAATTTTATGGAAAACTCCTGCTCTTGGATGGGTTAAGGCTAATAGTGATGATCTGTCTAAGGGAAACCCAGGACAAGCTGCCTGTGGTATTTTTTTAGGGATTACAGAGGTGATTTCTTGGGTTGCTATTGCAAAGGGTTGGGGCACAAGTCTTCTTTTTATGCAGAGCTGCAGGGGGCTATCTATGATGTTCAGTTTGCAGTAGATAGGGGGTGGACAAACCTTTGGCTACAATGTGACTCTTCAAGTGTTGTGGCTTGTTTCAAAAGTAATTCCTTCAGACCTCCATGGACTTTAATGATTTCTTGGGAGAGATGGAGATATCAGTGTAAAAGTTTGAATATCCACTGCAGTCATGTTTATAGAGAGGGAAACAACACTGCTGATTGCTTAGCTAATATGGGTCTTTGCTATCCTCAAGGATGTTGTTGGGATACAATTCCTATTCAAATTAGCAAACATATTAGTCAGGACAGAATGGGAGTGCCTTCTTACAGATTTTCTTGAGGATCCTTCAAGGATTAGATTTTTGTATCTTTTGACTGTTCCTTTTATTTCCTTGTAATTCTTTTTGTTGATATAATAATAAAATTGTTTCTCTTGCCAAAAAAATAATAATAATACAACACAAGGCATCACATGACAACAAATATACTAGTAGACATCAGACTTCTTTAGCATTTAAAGCTGGACATCAGCTGCACATGTAGGACAGCACATTAACTCAAACATTTTCCCCCTTATTGTGATGTTCTTGGACATTTGATTTGTGTTGTTTCGTATAGTTCATGGATTCATATTCTATTTCAAGTCACCCAAAGTGCGAATGATTTTTGGGTCAATGATGGAGTTTTAAGAGATCAATATAACAAAAGAGCTGAAGAAGAAAGGGAGGCGTATAAAAGAATTGCTGAGGAAAAGGGGCTAAAAAAGGAGAAGAAGCCAAAGGCTCAAGCATTGCTGAAGACAAGGTGCAGCCCAAAGAGCATTGCCGAAATAATGCAAGTTTTAGAAAACAACGAAGAGAAGATGAGGGCGATTGAAAACATGGGATTTGGATCCCTTAAATATTTGCACATTGTGCAGCTGGATCTAAAGCTTGTGAAAAAGCTTTTGGATAGATTTGATCCGGTTTTGTGCTCTCTTGATGGGATCAAAATCACTGCTGAAGATGTCAAGAATGTGTTAGGAATCCCAGCAGGGGGCTCACCAATTCCTAACACTCTCTCCGATGCTGCGTTTTCAGCCTTTAAGGCTAAATTTGGAAAAAAATCTCTTGGCAAGTTGAAGGAGGTAATCAAAAGTTCAGGGGAGGCTGATGGCAGCTTCAAGGAGGCCTTTATATTGTTTGTCTTGGGTAACTTCTTGTGCCCTAGTATGAAGGATGAGCCGAGTCAAAAGCTATACGAAGCCCTTTCAATTATATCGGATGCGCCACGGTATAATTGGGCCGACTTTGTTCTTCAATGGCTTGTCAAGGGTATCAAGGACTACCAAGAAAAGCACAGGCCAGGGATTGGAGGATGTATTTATTTTTTAATGATGCGTTTAATTAATTTATGCAATTAATTATAACTCTTATGCAGTTATATATATAACGATCTTCTTCAACAAAACTATGTCAATTTTTATGTAATTAATGTCTGGATTAATCTTAGATTTTTTATCTCCACCGAGTGTGTCCATTGTCCGTTGATGGTGATAAACCATTAATGTTTGCATGGACAAGGGAGAAGATAAAGTCTTCAGTGGACAAGAAGATGGAAAATAAATGTGATGGAAAAAAGCCTTTTCTGGATGAGGTATGGAGTAACTTACATTGAAACCTATATTTTAGTACTATTATCAGTCAAGATTTTAATTTCTTTTTTTCCAGAACATCCAAGAAATCTATCGAATGGTGCATAACCTTAATGGTAGAGTGGATGAATTGGAGAGGGCATCCGTCCCAGCAGGTCAGCCATCAGCCTCCCCATCACTGAAGCCCTCAGATGATCAAGAACGAGATGTATACCGCAGCTATTCCAACCCAGCAGGTCAGCCATCACCCTCCCCATCACTGAAGCCCTCAGATGATCAAGAACGTGATGTATACCACAGTTATTCACCAATCAGGCGTACATTGCTTGATAGTGCTGTGAGTGGGGACTGCACACTGCTTGATAGTGCTGCGCGTGGGGACCAGCAGTCCCTTTCATGTGATGTGGTTGCTTCTATGAGCCTAGGTGATTTTGACCTGCATGTTATTGATTTATTTATTTTGTTTACGCTATGTTTGGGAGTTTAAGATAGAAAAGAAAAGAAGAGAAATATTTTAATAAGAGAGAAAAGAAAAGAAGAGAAGAGAAAGTTTTTGACACCGGATGAATGGAGAGGGAGGAGAGAACTCAAGTGAACACTCAAGATAACACACTCACACAAAGGAAATATTAAACCTAGGACTTAAAAAATTCTGAATGATCACAAAACTGACTTACTTCATACAATCTTAGAACTTATATAGGTGACATGGAACATCCCTCCATGCATAGGTATATGAACCATAATAAATATTAAACCTAGGAACATGAAATAGGTTAGAATATCAAGGGACAAAATATAAACAGAAGTTGTTAAGAATTGAAAGTGATTGGACTTCAGGAAAAGCAGTAACTGTTTTTGACCTCTGTTCTTGGACTTGTTGCGATCAGAATACTTAGAATCACGTGATGAGCCATATATCAAAAGAAAGATCTAGAAGTCTAGTTTTCAGAACATTAAACGAAAACGAAGCTAAAACAAAGAAGCAGGCAGAGATGAATGCTGCAAAGGTTGCTTGCACTGCTCTGATGAATCGTGAACTACGATGACACAATTGGAACCCTTAGGAATGAAATTGCTATAAGTGGTGTCAAATAGAAGCAAAATTTATCATTTTTAATTGCAATGGGTCTTGGCGCTCCTTGATTACAATATTTTTTTAATCGAACGCTATGGTTGGGGGTTTACCTCTTCATTCACAATAATTTCGGGATTTTGCTATATATTTGTAGTGTTTGGCCTACTGTATTTCCTCCCTTTATTCCATGTCTAATTGATCGTTTTATGTTTTTTCAAACAGAAGACTTGCTCATTATTTTGGAATTTAGTTTATTGATTATGTCCCAAAATAGAAAATGGAGTTTTGAATTAAAATATTGTTTTGAAAAATATCAATTGTAAGACTCTTGTATACTTTTAAAGAATTATATAAATATTGTACTTTTGGAATTTTCCTAGTGGTCCCCCTGGTCCATTTTTGACTTTTAGTAATTTGGCTTATACTCTTGTTTACTTATTTCTAGTTTTACCCCTAGAACTTCATTTCAATACTATTTTAATTTTAGACTTTTTACCGATTTTTCCTAAAATACAAATTGAGACTCGTACCATTTAAAAATTTTGAAAACAAACTTTTAAAGATTAAATGCTTTCTTTTTATAGACTAAAAAAAGAAATTGAAGAACAAGAAGATTATATAGAACAATTAAAAAATCATTTGGAAATTCATAGGCAATGTTAAGTTGGGTTTGCAATGACGGAGGTGGAGGCAAGATAGAGGTGTGCAATTTGCGGTGGTTGGGCAGAGGCGAAGGGGTTTGCTACGGTGTTTGAGGGATGACGGGTGGTGTTTGTGGTGGGGCAGTTGCGGTGGCGGAGGCAGAGTGAGAGTGAATTTAGCGGTGATGTTTGAGGGAGGAAGGTGGTGGCGGTGGCAGCGGTGTTGAAGGGGGAGGTTTGCAGGCAGTGGTAAGTGGAGGGGTGATTTTGGAAAAAGGTGAAGGTGGTGGTGGTGGTAGGCGGGGTGGGGAGGAAGAGAGAGATTGTGTTTAAGTAATTAAATTTTTTAATTATATATATTTTTTTCTAATAAAAACACTTTAACAAATTAATATTTTTAAGTCACATGGCACTTATTGGATAAATTAGCCAATATTGTTATATTTGATTCCACATCTGATGCCACAGTGTACTTCCGTTAAGTCTCTTAACGGAAGTTAGGTGAAGGGTTGAAGTTGAAGCAGTCCCCCGATTCGAAGTGTTGTCACGGTTCCATGTTCGAGTGCTACTTCCATCCTTGATTTGTCGCTCCACCTTTATATCTAGCTTGAAGGTGTCATTTTATGTCCAATAGGGCTATAATTGGACAATATTGCGAATGTCTGGCCTAAGCCCACCAAGGTAGCGGGCAATAGTTTGTTCCTCTGGCTCAGACAAGTCACAACGCAACATGAGATTATCAAATTCTGTGTACTCTTCCACGGATAGTTCATGTTGCTTAAAATTATGAAAATTGAGAAAGGAGTCTTGTAGGTAATGATCCGGCAAGAACTTCTTCCTCAAGTGTTTCTTCATCTTCTCCCAAGTGACAATTCTAATATTTCCTTCACATGCACGCAGTTTCTTGAGGTGCTCCCACCAAATTGAGGCATGTTTCTTTAACTTAATGGCAACAAGTTTCACCTTCCAATCATCCGTAAAATTATCATAGTCAAAGATCCTCTCCACGGTATTAAGCCAATCAATGAACTCGTCTTCTTAGATTCTTCCTTCAAATTCTGGAATTTCAAGTTTGATTTGGAAATCTCGTTGATATGCTTGGTTCCTTCGGACTAGACGGGGTAAAGGAGCCTCTTCACTGGATGCTTGGTCATGAGCAGTTCTATCAGAATATTAATTCTATTCTGGCAAGTCACAACCCATAAATGCATTTGCAACCCATTTCTGTCATCTTAAATCCACCCGAAGAGATAGAGTAAGAAAAACAAGAACACTTGTTCTTTATAAAATTCTGAATGATCAGAAAACTGACTTACTTCATATAATCTTAGGACTTATATAGGTGACATGGAACATCTCTCCATGCATAGGTACATGAACCATAATAAATATTAAACCTAGGAACATGAACTAGGTTAGAATATCAAGGAACAAAATACAAACAAAAGTTGTTAAGAATTGAAAGTGATTGGACTGCAGGGAAAGCAGTAACTGTTTTTGACCTCTGTTCTTAGACTTGTTGCAATCAGAATACTTAGAATCACAGATCTAGAACTCTAGTTTTCAGAATATTAAATGGATAAAAAATCGGACCTCTGTAGAAGGAGTTATGACTGTTTTATTAACAAGTGTTCAGGATGCCTGTGCATTCTGAAAATAGCCTTTTGTATTACAAATTTATTCCTTGTGTGTTTGGTGCCTTGGGAATCTCCAAGATTGTGTTGGCGTCAGTTTTGGAGAGAAAAGAAGATAAAGTTTCATTAAAATTATTTATTTTTTCTCTTCTTTTCTCTCCTCATTAAACTCGCAAATGAGAGAAAGTGTTTCTTTTCTCTCCTCATTAAACTCCCAAACATGAGAAAGGATAAACTTTCTCTCCCTTACTCTTCTTTTCTCTCCATTTTAAAACTCCCAAACATAGCGTTAGAATCTGGACAAGTGAGTTGTGGATTTAAATGGTGTTGATAAATGCCTATTCATCTTTGCTTTTTGAATCTGAACAAGTGAGGTGTGAATTTATATTAAATCTTTAACATGTTTCTTTTACTTTAGTTTTATTTTGTGGGATGATATACCAGAGAGCATCCAGTTTTTTCCTCAAACATATTCAAGGAGAAAATTTAAAAGTCATGATTCTGATACATCCGCTGCACATGAGAAGGTCGCTTCTGTGCTCCCAGGTGATTCAACATTCATGTTATAATTATGTTATTTTCATGGACAAGTGAGCTGTGGCTTTTTGAATCTGGACAAGTGACGTGTGAGTTTATATTATCTTTAACATGTTTCTTTTACTTTTGTTTTATTTTGTGGGATGATATACCAGAGAGCATCCAATTTTTTTCTCAAACATATTCAAGGAGAAAATTTAAAAGTCATGATTCTGATACATCCACTGCACATGAGAAGGCCGCTTCTGTGCTCCCAGGTGATTCAACATTCATGTTATAATTATGTTATTTTCATGGACAAGTGAGTTATGGCTGTTTGAATCTGGACAAGTGAGGTGTGAGTTTATATTCAACCTTTAACAGATGTTTTAGTATCTAATCTTAGCCTTACTCTTTCTTTGATGGCATTATGGAATTACAACAGTCAAAAAGAAAAGACATCGAGAAAGTATTTATGAAAGCAATATGGTGGAGGCTGGGTTGAAACGGACAATAAAAACACCTGCGAATTTTGATGGGTTTATAGTCGGTAATATAATTCAGAACATGCACAACGTAAGTACTTTGACAAAAAAATTCAATTTGTTGAGATGAACTATAATTGTTTTTGTTTTGTTCAATGATTAAATGATTAAAAAATAAACTTCCTGACACACATCACTGAACCTGAATAATTTTTTAATGTTTGTTGCAGGCGAAGAGGTACATTTTCCTCAGCAGTTTGTAACAAGATATGTCCTTAGTATATGTATACAAGGTTTAAACTGCATATCTGACATGACTTTCTAGACATCACGTGTAGATGCAGGGATGATCGGAAAGATGCTGAAATTCAATACTCAGAATGTGATGACGTAATTCCCCTCTCATGCTTAGAATGTCTTGCTCCTAAAGCCTACATGTCATCAAGTATTATGAACATCTACATAAGGTAAATTTACAACTTTATGTTAAGATAGATTATATAGTGACCAAGTCATGCTTTTAGCTTTGGAATATTGGTTTTATGGAATAAATTTAGAAACTTCTCTTTTCTTCAAGTTTACATAGTTAATTGAATCTTCTCCCTCGGAAATCACTAAAAAATATAAACCCCAACACCCAAAAAAAAGGGTAAAAATCGTGTCGAGGTAAGGTAATTATAATATATGTAGATGTCATGTTATAGTCATGCTCTAGTAGTGTAACCTGCAGGGAACTTTTTGTTTTTCTTGAATTTGCTATTTGAGATTGCCATCTCATTTTCACCAACTTCTCTTTTCTTCAAGTTTACATAGTTAATTGATTCTTCTCCCTCGGAAATCACTAAAAAATACAAACCCCAACACCCAAAAATTAAAAAAAAAATAAAAAAGGTAAAAATCATGCCGAGGTAAGGTAATTATAATATATGTAGATGTCATGTTACAGTCATGCTCTAGTAGTGTAACCTGCGGGGAACTTTTTTTTTTCTTGAATTTGCTATTTGAGATTGCCATCTCATTTTCAACAACTTCTGGTTTGTTTTTGGCTAGGCATTTAGAGCAGGAAATGTCTTCAACAGTCAGGGAAAAATTTCATTTTTTCATCACATTTTTCTACCGAAAGTTGGAAAGTGTACTATTGAACAAGGTCTCTCTCTCTCTCTCTCTCTCTCTCTCTCTCTCTCTCTCTCTCTCTCTCTCTCATTGACTAAAGTTCTTCAACCTGTTGCTTGGCACACTGCAAACACTTTATAGTTCGATCTGCGTAGTCTGGAAACTGAAACATTGTAATTTTTTTATAGTATCTAGTTGGTAAATCAGGACAATGTGGTACCTGGGTGCCATTTTTCTGATACAAGGGAACTTGGTTCCCTTTGATCTATTTTGTTTTCTTCAGGATTGTCTAATGCATAAGATATATTAGTGACTAGAGATATAAGAAATGCATGAATCTTTTAGTTTTACAAAGCTTCTGGCATAGCTCATATGGTTTGATCTGAATTTTCATTCCAAACCTTTTTTTGGAGGAAAATAATTTTTAATATTTGAAGAAATCCTCGCATTCAATTATGCACATATATTTTTTTAGGAATAACTTGTTTTAACTACTGATTTGTAGGAGATTGACACAGAAACTTCATTTGTGAAGTTCAAAAAGTGGTGGAAAGAAGTCAACATATTTGAGAAAGCATATATACTTATTCCAATACACAAAGACTAAGTTTTTAAAGTTAACTTTCAAGATCTCTATACAAGTTGTTATTCTTAAAGGCACGCCTATAATGTAAGCGTTTGCGCATATAAAGAGATGTACAGGAAAAGACAGATCAACATCTAATAATGGTTACTCTAAATATTGCTTGGTATTACACCATCTTGATATTGGCAGGGGTTATCATTTGCAATTCTTGAAATTGAGCAATTTATGTTCTATTCACACTTAATGAAAAAGATAAAATTTTGTTGGTAAAGAAATAATTTGATTATATTTGAAGTATAATCTAGAAGAACAGGAAATGACCAAAAAGGAAGGTCTTCTATCTAATTTTTCATCTCTTCCATGTTAGACTTGTCTTTGGCAAGGGAATGAGCTCTATTATTTCTCTCCCTACCCAAGAATATGAAGTGATTGACCCCAATGATTCAATCCAGATTCCTAATGTTACAGATAAAACACCTTGATGTCAGTCCAAGTTATTCTCAGAGAGACTTTGATTGGGTAGCTATTAGCCAAACTCATTTTTTTGACTAGGTTGTCATACATACAGCAGTTCCCCCTCCCTCTTATTCACTGTGCAATAGCATAGCTAAAGTGTTTTGTCTATTGAGGAAACAATTTCAACTTTCATGAGTATGTACGCTTGTGCCATATATCTTTCATGCAACTCTGGAAGTTTATTATCTTAGGGTTTGATGTGTATATTTATTTTTGTTTTTATATTGGACAGTGAGCATTGGAGCTTGGTAATTATCTGTTTTCCAGACGAGAAAGATGACTCAGGACCAATTCTACTTCATTTGGATTCACTCAAATTTCACAATAGTGAAACTATTTTTGATAACATTAGAAGGTAAGAAAAATGACACCCTTGCCAACTAACTGACAAATGCTTTATGATATACAAGAATTAAGCTACGGTTGTTCCTCTAATTTGCGATTTTCAATCTGATTTTAATATTTGAGTAATTTGCTTTCTAACCAAGTTTGTTTTCTAACGTAAGAATAATCAAATCTATTTGTAGCTTTTTGGAAGAAGAGTGGAACTATCTGAAAAAAGAGGGTTCTTCAGGTCTTTTAATTGCAGACAAAATCGGGAAAAATCTCCCTAGAATCAATGGTAAAAAAGTTCAGGTAAATTTCTTTCTTGTGTGGAAGCATGCCTACAAACCATTATTTTCTCTATGTGGCTATTTAACATATTTGATGGCATGGAACATAATAATATTGCTAGTCCTCAATTCATCACGTGGTTAAGAAATAATATTATGAAAGAATTACTTTTGGAACTGTTATATTCACACCTAGCTATTGCCTCGATGATGTTATTTGGTTGATACTTGATCGTATGATATGTTGTTTTCTCCCATTTTTGGCTACTAGACATGTATTTGAGCTAATATACCATCAGCTGTTAGCTCGAGTGTATCTTCTATCACTTCACTTCATAAGTGGAAGGTGCCTTGTCGGGATGTGTATTATTTTGTTTATCATTATTATTTGAAAAGGGGAAAAATTACTTTGATATATTAGAAGTACATTAAATGATTTATGGCAGGATTTACTATTCATTCAATTTATCTATATGAGGATTATGCAATTAATTTTACAAGAAAATCTATGTGAATCATTGTCACTTTGTAACTCATGTCTTTAAGATTTCTTGCTTTATTTTAACAGTTATATTATTTCCTTGATTTCCCCATCAGGTTCCTCGACAAAAGAATGTTTACGATTATGGTCTCTTTGTTCTTCACTATATGAAACTCTTCATTCAACAGGCTCCTGAAAGACTAGGAATGGAAGATTTGGTAATGGTAAAAAAAAATCGCTTTTTTCTTAAGTAATAAATTACTCTCTCTATCTCTCTCTCTCTCTCTCTCTCACACACACACACACACACACACTCACACATTAATTTTTTGGGCTCATTCGAGTCTTAGAAGCAGCCTCTCCAAATTTGGGGGTAAGTCTTGCCTACATCCACCTCTCCCAGACCCCGCTAAAGCGGGAGCCTTGTGCATTGGGTTTGACTTTTATATATTTTATACACATTATATTCTTCCCCCCCCCCCCCCCCCCAAGGTAGACTACAGTCAACCCTTGACCAGTATTGCTTGAACTGGTTACATATTGGTGGTGGGAACAATACTAGATAATGACCTATATTTTACGTCTTTCTTAATTTGTTATATTTTGACTATTCAGTTTGGCAAGAAATGGTTTGACCCAGAAGATGCCGCTGAGTTGAGACAGAAAATTTTGACTTTTTTTAAACAGAGTTACAGTGCGCAGGGTCCGTATCTAGCTTTTGTGATAAAACTATCTACTTTTGTTTTCATTTAATATTGTGTGTATGATGATAATTATGAATTTAACTTTTCTGTTGTTTACATAAATTCTTAGGGGATCTTCTTGTGCCAAAAAAGAAAATCTAATTGGGAAGGGAGCTAGCTGGATTGGGGACTCATCCAGAGGTTCCAGAAGTTAGACCAAGGAGAAAACTGTAGCCAGAAAGCTTGCAATGAAGGATACAAAATTAGTTGATTATTAAATATCTTGGAAAATATCAAAATTACCCTTTGTTTGTAGATAAGCCTCTTTAGCCCTCTGTTTGAAGGTTCGAAGTAACTATTTGCAGGCTTGAAGACAAGTTTATTCAGCCCTCTATTTGCAAGTTCGAAGGAACTATTTAGATTCGAATGAGATTTTTCTGAAAATTCTGAACTTCAAATCCGATTGCTTTAGATGGCCTTCCAACCCCTTGAGTCTGCTACTTCAAAGGTTTTTTACACCACCAAATATGCCACTTTGAAAATCTTCAATACTTCGAGGGTTCTTCAACCCCCAAGCTACTGTACAATATATTATAGACAAGTCTATTTAGCTCTCTATTTGCAGGTTCGAAGGAACTATTTAGATTCGAAGGAGATTTTTCTGAAAATTCTGAACTTCAAATCTGATTGCTTTAGATGGCCTTCCAACCCCTTGAGTCTGCTACTTTGAAGGTTTTTTACACCACCAAATATGCCACTTTGAAAATCTTCAATACTTCGAGGGTTCTTCAACCCCCAAGCTACTGTACAATAGATTATAGCACATTGTTTTCTTTTCCATCTTCTTATTAACTTACAGCACATTATGTTATATTATAATATAATATGTATTACTCATTTTTCATTTTTTGTTGTTCTTGAGGTTTATTACTACTACTCATTTTTGGTTTCTTTCTGGTTCTTTATAGTCCTGAAGGAATGCAAATTCCACTTCACAATCGGTTTACATCGAATGATTCTAGAATCCGATTGAATCTAAGATACAAATAGTTATAGTTGGTTTACGTTAGGGAAGAAATACATGTATATGTGATAATTGACTAATTATATAAACTAAAGATAGCGATATATCTAATTTGCCCTACTACTATCAATTTAGATGGGGTTTCCAGTAGAAGTCCTTCCGTTTCGTCTGTGACTGTTAATTGAATGGAATGGATCAAAGAGAAGAATTCAAAAAAAAAAAAAAAGAAAATAGTTTGGAACAAAGAAAAGGAAGAACTAAAGTCATATAGTATAGCATAGTTGGGGATGCCACACAAAGTCATTAGAAATCCTTTCTGATCTACGACCATCCTTCTATAATCCGCTATTTTCTTTGGCTTGTAAGACAGGACAGGTTGCTTACCAATAAACATCGTCTTATTAAGCACTTAACCACTGATGGTAGGTGCTAGGCCTGCAATGCTGAACTAGAGTGAGAAGCATTGCGTGAACCTCAGTTTGGCCCCATCTTTTACCTGTAAAATTCCAGCCACACTTCTTCTCCCTCGGCTTAAAGGACTGGATTTATTTTCACATTTTAAACCCTGACCCTCGCTATTTGGGTGGGCCACATGGGCCATCTGGAAATGGAGACGAAACTAAAACAAAGAAGCAGGCAGAGATGAATGCTGCAAAGGTTGCTTACAATACTCTGATGAATCGTGAACTACGACGACACAATTGGATCCCTTAGGAATGAAATTGCTATAATCGAACGCTATGGTAGTACTTTTGGCATTTTCCTAGTCGTCCCCCGTGGTCCCTTTTTGACTTTTAGTAATTTAGCTTATACTCTTGTTTACTTATTTCTAGTTTTACCCCCAGAACTTTATTTCAATACTATTTTAATTTTAGACTTTTTACTGACTTTTCGTAAAATACAAATTGAGACTCGTACCATTTAAAAATTTTGAAAATAAACTTTTAAAGATTAACGTTGGGTTTGAAATGACGGAGGTGGAGGCAAGATAGAGGTGTGCAATTTGCGGTGGTTGGGCAGAGGCGAAGGGCTTTGCTGTGGGGTTTGAGGGATGACGGGTGGTATTTGTGGTGGGGCAGTTGCAGTGACGGAGGCAGAGTGAGAGTGAATTTTGCAGTGATGTTTGAGGGAGGAAGGTGGTGGCGGCGGTGGAAGCGGTATCGAAGGGGGAGGTTTGCAGGCAGTGGTAAGCGGAGGGGTGATTTTGCAAAAAGGTGAAGGTGGTGGTGGTGGTAGGCGGGTGGGGAGGAAGAGAGAGATTGTGTTTAAGTAATTAAAATTTTTAATTATATATTTTTTTCTAATAAAAACACTTTAACAAATTAATATTTTTAAGCCAAGATTGTCATATTTGATTCCACATCTGATGCCACAATGTACTTCCGTTAAGTCTCTTAATAGAAGTTAGGGGAAGGGTTGAAATTGACCATTTTACCAATGTTAGGGTTAACATTGCAACAATTCAAATATTGAGGTAAATTTGAAACTGACGCCTAACATCAGGGTTAAATTTGCATTTTACCCTTCAAAATATTATAAAAGCCATAGTTATTTTTCGTATAAAAACTTATTTTAAAAAAAAGGTTTTCATATGTTTTTTTTTCTTATATCATTAGGAAATACTTTTTAAAGATTATTTTATCAAAATCCTTTTAGAACCCTCTAAAAATATTTTTGTACAGAATAATTCACTTGATGCTCACTTTTATGTCGATCCATCCAATTTTTTATAAGTGTTTTCCAGCAAGACTCGATGGATGTCTCGATGTATGTCGATCCATCGAGTTTTTTATAAGTGTTTTCCAGCAAAACTCGATGGATGTCTCGATGGATGTCGATCCATCGAGTTGTATCAGTCATGATGAAATGCTGATGTAACTCCTTGGCTCTTGGGTTGAAGGTATGGGAACATCATTTATCTGATAAGACAGGATTCACGTGTTTCATAAGGTCGGGTCATGGGCTGCGATTTAGCCCATGGGCCATGGGGCCTCGAGCAGGATCCGCATGCGCGAATATGGGTCGGATCTCGGGCTGCGCAGTTATCCGCGGGTCAACCACTTGAAAACTACTCCCAGGATCCGCATGTTTCATAAGGTCGGGTCATGGGCTGCGATTTAGCCCATAGGTCCCTGAGCAAGATTCGCGTGTTTCATAAGGTCGGGTCATGGACTGCGATTTAGCCCATAGGTCCCTAAGCAGGATTCGCGTGCGCGAATATGGGTCGGATCTCGGGCTGCGCAGTTATCCACGAATCAACCGCTTGAAAACTACTCCTACTTGCCCAGAAAGCCCTCTAAGGGATGAATACTATGCAGAGTTTATCTCGCAGGAAGTCCATTCTATCTTGGACTCAACCTTTGTAATTATCAATAACGATTAATGTAAATCTGATTGAGGCCTATAAATATAAATTTGGCTTATACTCTTGTTTACTTATTTTTAGTTTTACCCCCAGAACTTTATTTCAATACTATTTTAATTTTAGACTTTGTATCGATTTTTTCTAAAATACAAATTGAGACTCGTACCATTTAAAAAATTTGAAAATACTCTTTTAAAGATTAAATGCTTTCTTTTTATAGACTAAAAAAAGAAATAGAAGAACAAGAAGATTATATAGAACAATTAAAAAATCATTTGAAAATTCATAGTCAAAGACTTAGATATTTGCAGTAAGGCAATATTAAGTTGGGTTTGCAATGACGGAGGTGGAGGCAGGGTAAAGATGTGCAATTTGCGGTGGTTGGGCAGAGGCGATGGTACACTACATATTAGTCTCATGATGAAAAAGAGGTCTTATTGCCTAGCTAGTATGGCTCACTAAGGTACTAGAAGCGTGATGAGGTATAATGATGTCAGCACTCTAAAAGAAACGTAAAAGGTAATATTAGTTGAATGAGAAAAATATAAAACGAGATATAACATTAAACATTTTCCCCCCCAAAACAGTTGTCTTTATATTACGTCTAAATATCAGTTCATGTTTCCCCAAACAACAGTTGTCTTTATATTACATCCATATATCAGTTCTTCAAACTAGCAATTGAAACAAATTTTTCACAGAAGTCATCTAAACTCATGTCCACAGTCAGTCTGGCTCCAGTCTTCAATTTTTCTTCTTTAGTCATTGCATTTGACCTTGGAGCTGAGCAAGAACTTGAGTCCGGCATTTCAATGGCTTCATCAAGCCACTGAAACTCCTTGCAATGACTATATTGACAACGCAGGAATTTCCTCCCGGGATTTTTCTCTGATTTTGTTATCAAAATCCTGCGTACGCCGCTGCAATCCTTTCTCCGGCACCAACTGTACAACCACTGACACGAATCTGCCAAGTGTCCGTACTGGTCACATACTTGGCATGAAATCTCCGAATGACACTGCAAGTGGAAAATTCCAGTTATTAGTACATGAGCATTTGTATCTACGTTTGAGCAAATGTGTTGCAGTTACACTGCAAACTGCTTAGAGTAACTAGTGGTAGAATTGAGAGTACAAATGTATACCTTAGAACAGCGTAGGTCGCCTTCTCCACCACCCATGGCAAGGCTTGAAATAAAGTGTCTAGATTTTGAGTTTTATTCCCAAGCTAATCGGGTTTGATTTACAACAAAATTAGGGGTTGCATAAGATGATGGGCAAAAAGTGGAATGGTGAAACGTACCTCCGATGAATGAAACCCTAAATGAGACAACGTTTATTAACATGATAGATGAATATCAAAATAACTTCCTCAAAACATTCTCAGCAGAAATTAGAGTTTCTAGATTTTGATTACAACAGAAATTAGAGTTTAACTCCCAAGCAAATCAGGTTTGATTTACAACAAAATTAGGGGTTGAATAAGATGATGGGCAAAAATTAATACGATGAATGAAACCCTAACTGACACAACATAGAGAATTACCGTGGTTTTCACAGTGACTCTCGCGGTGGTTCGCCGTTGGGAACAAAAAAGACTTGAAATTTATGAGCTCAATGGCTTCATCAATTAGTCCTCCCAAACAAACTGGAGAGTTTTCTTTTGTACGAGTAATTACTTTTGGGGTAATTTTGTTTCAACCCATTATTTTTTTTACATGTACAATTTTTTAAGTACCCGGTCAACTTAAAAAGGCGTGGATGCCTCAATTGTCCAAGAAATATAATTTGCTCAAGTCCACACAAACATATGCTAATAAGGATTCAGGCATCACGATTCCTACTAAAATTAGAAGTACAAAATTAGTTCAATATGATTTCGGGCCTCGCATTTGCTACTGAAATTAGTTTAGTAATAAGAACAAATTAATTCATTACAAATTGAATCAATTGCAAATTAAATAATAAAAAAGTATACTAAGAGGTATAAATACATGTTGGTAGAATCATAATAAAAATATTTTTTTATTAAACAAAAATAACTTTAAAAATACCTCAAGTAAGGTTAATTAGCATCATAACTATAAGTAATTTGCAGTAAACACAAATAAATCCTCATACGCACGTATTGACATACATAATTAACAATAACTTTGATAATTACTCTGAAATTGATAAAAATTTATCTAATTCACATATAAAGTGAGAAATCTAGCAATCTAGGGTTTCAAATTAGAGAGGAGTGATAAACAAAATAAAACAACAAAATAAAACAACAAAATTGATTCGTGATTAGTGAACTCACCGGAGTGATAATCGCACAGTCTCGTTCTCCGTTCTCGTACTTCGATTTTTGAGAAGTGAACTCACCGAAATTTCATTGATGATCGAGTGTCGTTGGGGAATGCCGGAATGGACTGTCGCTACTCGCTGTGTCGGGACTTGGGGTTCACAGGGGCGAAGACGTGGAGTGATATGATTTAGCGGGAGAGGAAATTGTACTTTTTTCTTTTTAAATGTCCGGGAAAATATTTTTTTTTAACATTACTAAATTAATGAAATTAACACTTTAAATTAACAAGTATAAATTAATAATCTAAATTAACAAATATCAATAGTGTTAGGCTTTTTAGTTAGGTATTGTTTGGGGCCTTTGGACTTTTTTTTTAGTTTGGGTTGGGTTTGTTTGGAAGTTAGATTTGACGCATTTTATAACTTTGAGTGAATCAAATTTGGGGCCCTTATATACATAATTTTTTTTTTGAAACCCCTCTTATATTTTAATATTTTTTTGAGGCCTTATATAAATTTGTTTTTTATACCTATATAAAAAAAAATTGGATTTGGGGGCCCTAGGCGACCCGCCTACCCCGCCTATAGATAGGGCTGACACTGATCTCAACCTTATAATACAGATTGGCTCTTGGGTTGAAGGTATGGGAACATCATTTATCTGATAAGACAGGATTCACGTGTTTCATAAGGTCGGGTCATGGGCTGCGATTTAGCCCATGGGCCATGGGGCCTCGAGCAGGACACGCATGCGCGAATATGGGTCGGATCTCGCGCTGCGCAGTTATCCGCGGGTCAACCACTTGAAAACTACTCCCAGGATCCGCATGTTTCATAAGGTCGGGTCATGGGCTGCGATTTAGCCCATAGGTCCCTTGTAACAACCCGCATAATTTTTGGGGTATTTTCGAAATAAAGAGAAAAAATAAATTTTGAGATAAAATTATTTTTATTGCTCAAATATGTTGGTTATCATTTTTTAAAGGCGATAATTTCAAACGGTTTCGAAATCGGAATTAAAATGGAGTTTTAATAGAATTTTTATTATTTAGAAGAGTCCTCAAAACATAAAACTCTCTAAGAGTCCTCGGAACATAAAACTCTCTAGTAAAAACAATATTTTTAGAAAACCGACCGTCCGATCAAGCTGAATTTTTGTCAGAAGTCCTGTCTCGCCGTTCGCTACAACATAGTAAAATTTCAAGTGATTCCAATGGTCCGATCGTCCGAAATAAAATTTTTAGTGTTTGTATCTTATAAGAGTTCTATTAGGATTTGGTTTCCTAATGACTATATAATGACTCTAATTCGTGGCTTGGCTTTTCAAATCACTTTTTCTCAAACTTTTCAACCAGAAGACCTCTCCAAAATTACTCCCTTTCATATAGAAACCATAGCCCCAAACTTATTCAAGATTTCAACCTTAGATTAGAAGGCTTATTTGGTGTTTTCTCGAGTTTGGGCTAGAACTTGATTGGATTATTTTCGCGAGAAGAACGTGATGGTGTGATTAGATTTTGAGGTTGATTTATGTGATGATTCATGTTGGTTCTTTTTTGTGGATTAAGGTATGGGGTTTTACACAATATGCTCCTGAAATCTCGCGAGTGTTTATTCCGTTGAATTCTTGTTAATTGAACTCATATTTTGAATTGTTAAATTATTGGAAATCTGGAAAAATAATTGTTGGAATTATTTTCATTCATGAGGTATTATTTATGTTGTTTTGAGCACGCTGTCATGAGATTTTAATATGGCACTGATGTTGGGCACCCGTCAAGACTCCTTTTCCGGCTACTTGATAAAGTATGGCGCGGTATGGTGAGGCCTGGTGACTCCGGTTAATGTGTTGTTGAGAAATTTATTGATAAATGCTATTGAGATTTGCATTATTTTATTTGAGTATTCGTAGTCGTATTGTTGCGCTTTGTTCATCGCTAACTGTGACAACCCGCCTACTAAAATAATAGGTGGCCACCCCAATACTCCAATAATTACAGGAATCATAGATGGTCCATTCTTAGCATCACTGTCGATTAAAATAATAGTATGAGATAACCACCAATCATTTTAGAAAACGGATTGCCATACACAAAAAAAAAAATTTAAAAGTAAAAGAGAAGCACTTAGACAATCCCATTTGTAAAAACGGTGGGTATCAAAAATCGATGAATAAAGTATGACAATACAATAAATAATCACCGAATAAGCTGTCGGTGCACAGACCAATACAAATAATACATTTAAGTATTACAATCAATATTTACAATATAATAAAATGAGTGCAATACCTTGGGCAAACACGCCCGAATAAAAGTACTGAACATAACTAGATTACAATAGAGGGAAGCGTCTACAACAAGTATCCTACAACATTCGCAATATGATGTAGCTCCATGACAACTGGAAATGGAAATGTAAACACGGGTGTCCATGCGGAAGAGCACCTGTAACGGCAAGGAATATGCAGAAACAAGGAAATATAGAAACCGGTCAGGGCCGGGTTCGATATGATTACCATGTGCCTAAAATGCATGACAGTTAAGTGCGTGATTCTCTCGCAGATAATAATAATATTTCTCACCTCTCAATCTAGCAGCAACCTAGCGCAAAATCGTGAGATGTTCTAGCTAACCCTAAGTACTAAGGGCTAATTTTTCCCCATTCTCAACACTATGCCCTATTCGTGCGTGGGGTGTCTCGCAAAGCGAAATCCAAACAAGGAACCCCCCCGATACACTACTACTTAGGCAAGGTTGATTGTCGAGATCCATTAGACCCTAAGAACGAAATAATAAATAAATACATGTGTGTGCATAAGTGTGGGAGGTCACATCTACAGCTACATAAAGAAAATATAAAAGTAAAACCCATCCATCATCTATTGGCACAATTCCTAATTCTATCTTTAGGAATATACATATAAATGGTACAACACTTTATCAAGTGTTTACCAAATTAATTTCATCATACACTAATTCATTTCATGAATTTGTTCCTTATCAGGAAATATAATCATACTCTTTATGCTATAAAGGTATTTATCTCAATTTTTTACTTTGTAAAAAAAAGAATATCTTCCTTATCAGGAATATAATCATCATCATAGGCTCTTTATGGCCTTGCATCGTGCTCTATATGGCACTTTCATCATGCTCTATATGGCATTTTACTGTGCTCTTTATGGCACCCATCAAACATCAAGTCAAACTTGATTTAGAATAGTTATATTCATATATATATATATAACGATTCTAAGACCGCCCGTCCGGGTTTCCCCACTGTGTGCGCCCTTAAATGTCTATCATCTTCCAGGGCCTCCAAGACAACCTGGGATCCTATCGAAACGTCGGGAAGCGATCATGTGCCTGCGGGATAGTCAAGACCACACCCGAAATCTCCTAACCAGCGCAGAAAATATAAACAAACGCTCACATGTCCTAGGGACTATATCCACCCCGCATCATTAGCCAGGGGGCTTCGCCACAACGCGCGCGACTTCCCTTATGATATCGATTTAGAGAGGTGTGTATCCATAAATTAACATTTATGAAAAACATTACTTTTTCCATTTTTGAAAACTCATATTTTACATTTCCAAAAATCATCCATTTTGACATTAAGCACCAAGCTTTAGCAGGTGCATACTATTCTTATTAAGTCATACATTTTATTAATGACCTAAGACCCAAAGTGCCACTAACCTCAAAATAGCCTCAACTAGTTCATATAATTCATAAACCCTCAAAGTGAGTCTCCATAATGGAGTGTCTCTCAAAATCTCAACATTAATATTTTAACTTCAAATATATCTTTAGGTTAACCTCCTATATTAGTTGGACATTAACCTAATCCAAACTAGTCCTCGGGTAAACTTAAATCTCCATTCTTAGCCTAGGACATTAGTCTACCCAATACAACCCTCTAGGACTCCCCATTACTTCCCAAAGGAAGGTTCCTAAACCTTGAACCTAAAAGAAAAAGGGCTAAAAATCAAAATAAGAAAATCTCACAAAAACAGAGGAACCGAATCGATTCGCCCCGTGGGCCGAATCGATTCGCCCTTGCGAATCGATTCGCTAGACAGCCGAATCGATTCGGTGAGCAAAAACTGACCTTCTGCAATTGCCGAATCGATTCGCTTTAAATCCGAATCGATTCGTCTAGCAAGACCTGTAACCCTCTCCTTATCCGAATCGATTCGCCCTTGGGACCGAATCGATTCGGTCCTGAGATTTTGCCCAATTTGGGCTACGGGGTGTAAGAACCCTAAAATCCCAAAAACCCCAAAACTTGATTTCTCCCAACTTAAACAACAACAATTCAACCTAAATCAATCCTACACCATTTATAACTAATATGTACTCCTCAAATCCAATTAAAACTAAGATTTAAAGGTTTAAACATCAAAATCAACAAATACCCATTTATGGGTTAAATCTCCAAAACCTAACTATACATGCAATTTATCACATGAAATCACATCTAGCAAGTAAGAAACTTGCCTCGGGGTTCGTAGTCTCTGATCCTCTTCCGGTAGCAACGGAAATCCGGTCCAAATCTTCATTTCTCTCTCTTTCTCTCCATTTCTCCCAACTCTCTCTTCTCTCTCTCTCACTCTCTTGGCTTATAACACAAATGAAGAAAGAAAAAGGGGTGGGGGACTCATACGGGTCTCAAAACATGAATCCCCACTTAATTGTTAATACACCACTAAAATGACTCATAACCACTTAATTGAGTCATAACCCCTTAAAATGCCTAAATCTCAAAAATTACAACTGGGCACTTATTTCGACTATCTCGACTATTCTAAAAACAACCGCACCCCCTATTTGGCATTCGGGAAAGTGTGAACTATTTTTACGTTCCAATTCCATTTTTAATTCATTAATTATACCCAATTTAAATATAGGTCATAACCGTCGTTTCACATATAACGACGCAAAATACACAATATAACACTATTTACCTTCTCATAACGGTAAATAGACAAAGCATAGTAAATATTATCCCTAAGTCTCACGGGAAATAATATTTACTCCAACATTCCTATTTTATAAAATTAGCCCGTCAGGCAAAAATAGTATAAAATAGTCGCTCAAATCTTCGGGTTGTTACATACTCCCCCCCTTAAAGGGGAATTTTGCCCTCAAAATTCAGGCGTAACCCATAACCATATAAAGGGTATACTATAATAAAAACCGTGCTATCATACTAGCAAACCCCCGAATAGAAATGTCCCCATAGGACTCAGACTAAGGTTATCGCTATCGATCTCAGAAACTATCGATCCTAACCTTCTACTACGGGAGGAGATACCCACACAAGCTCGGTACTAAAGGAAGGTTCCCGGACCACTCCCGGTCCCAGGAATATACTATTCGCTGTTTCCATTCCAACGAGCAGACAAGTCATATTGCCATCTATACTAGGCTACACACAGCCTAACGTTTATCGAAAACGATCCGAACTATTACACGGAAATTCGATTCATAAAAACTACTACTCCGATCTCTCCTTAAAATCAAATCCACCCTTCCACTTACGGGTGGTAGGATATACCCCATATCCCTATGGTTCCCATTCTTCCTGGAGACTTTACCTATACCTTGACACCAATGTCTCGTCTCGGTTCACTACCGTTACTAGAAACTGCATACAGATCTAAAACTCCTACTAAGAAGAGTTGGGCGTACACCTCCCGCTTAGTCCGCCCATTTCCATTGAGCAAGTAGCGATTGATCAAATGATCCACAGTTTCATCAACTAGAATCATGACCGTTACATCATCGACAATTCGATAAAGATGTCCACGGATACACCCATCCTCGTTCCACACTACTCTCTACATACCAGTAGGTGAAAGGGTCAATCATGGACCTGAATGCCCTTACAATAGCGTCCCCTCGGTGAAGCTCACTCCACTTGGCATTCCATGCCACGAATAAACTCTAAAACGGTATCTACTCGGCGCCTTTACTACTCCCGTTCGCATTACCTTAGTGAAAGGGAATATCCTAACGATGGTCATCCACGGTCACAAACTTGTCATTCGTGAAAAGACTCCAAATTCCTGCCCAGGAGAAATGACTCTAAGTCTTTAAGGCAAATACTACCGCCATGAACTTTAAATCAAGCGTGGGATGACACTTCTTAAAAATTTGAGACACGCGATCAATATGTCCATGTTCCCATATTCATACTTCCCGTTCCTGGCCAAGACTCGTTCGTTAAATCCACTCTTGATCATAACAACACGAGTGCAGGAGAAAAGTTAGCTTATACTTCAACTCCTCCAACGGTAGACTACACATGTAACCCTCTAACTACGAGAGGCCTCACCACTAATGGCCTAACATTCTAACAAGCTCGAAATCCCGTACTTCTTGTCTAGGGACCCAATCCTACTTAGAGTTAACCCACAACTTATTGTGGTCAACTCCCAACCATCTTCCTAAACTAACGCCGCATGCCCTAAGGGCCTAGCATCCTAAGAATCCTAAGGTCAATCTATCTATCCTAACCTAGTTCGATAAGTATAATACTAAATATCCCTAGTGTCCAAGACCTTTCCCGACTTCCGACATTAGCTCGGTTTCATGCGTGGGACGTCTCGCCGAAGCGAAATCCAAACAAGGAACCCTCCCGTTACACTACTACCTCGCATTGTCAGTCGTCGAGAAGTAACGGTCGAAGACACATGATCGGGATCGACGGAATCCTAACTCGAAACTCTACTACTACATATACTTCTACGTCCTACCCTATCAATCGACTGAGGCATTTACTTTCAGTAAAATGCCACCAATACTCTACCCCAAGAGACACATATATCTCTAAACAAATGGCCTTCTCACTAAGGCACAATCATAAGTCCCTATTGGACTTTCATAATCTGAGTCTTCCCCCACGTTAGTCAGAGGAAAACTATCATAGTGCTCATATATCGCACATGAACTAAGCCCTTAATCACTCATAGACGTGATTCTTGGCTAAACCTTCCAACCCAGCACTTAACCAACAGAAAAGAAAGGAAAGAAAAAAGAGCAGAAAAGAAAATGCACATCTCTCCACTCCCAACGTCGTTAAGGTTCATGCGTGGAGCGTCTCGCCGAAGCGAAATCCAAACAAGGAACCCCTCCACACAGTCACCTTAACTAGCCAGTCATGGAGATAAGGCAAATAGCATACACAAGCAAAGCAAACAAGCAAGCAAACAGAATAAAATAAAAATAATAAAAATAAAAATTGAAAGGAAACTATCTACATACCGTAAACTACCTCTATAAAGTCTCAACCCGCATCCAGGAGAGATATTATAGAACAACTAGTCCTCCTCCTAGAACTAGAACTAGGATAGCCTCGCGATATATCCGCTTGCTATCACCCCAACCAATCTAAAAATATCTCTACTCGTATAATATATAATACAAGTAGCACATACCACACATATCACCACTCGCCCCATAACGAGTGTGAAGGAAAAGACAGAACTCCCCTATCATGGAAGTCACATAGATATGCTTACTATATATAAAAATACGTACCGATACCATCACAAGCCCGATATACGCACCCGAATCTAGGGCTAACACCATACTACTCCATCCTACCTAAGGAATGCACTATTCGCACCCTAGTTGGAAATTCCACCAACATACTAGGCAACCTCCTTGGCTACTACCAATGGTTCCAAGACACGACATTCTAGTCTTACCCGAACCAAACTACTTCCATCAATGACTCAACTAGGAGTCCTATTCTTGCCGGTTATCTTCAATTGACAAGATCTGAACGCATAGTTCCCTTGACCTCTTCAGCAAGGAGAACATTCTACCAGCTTACCCAACCTTAGCTCCACGAGCCTTCCCCGAGTGGATGTCCACCATTGGGGTCTCATGAACACTACTTCTCCAAAAGTGTTTCCAACACTTACTTACGAGCCTAGCAGGCTCTCTCTCTACAGGCAAAAGCATTATGTCCCACCATAAAGAGGCGACTATCATATCCTCCACTTCAACCTTACTCCTAAGGGTGAAAGGTTTTCCCAAAATCCTCACACCTGAACACTCCTATACCCAACTCTAGGCCAAAATCTCGGGTCTTACGCCCTCACCGAACGAGGTTACACTTCCCCAATCCAACCAAACTTTCAACATGTGGTCCTAATAAGAACCTCTCAACTCCGAATTGACATTGCTCGGAGTCCCAAGCATAGTACCATTCTCTACCGACAACGGTACTTGGGAAAACTATTTTCACCGCACTTAGTAGTCACGGAAGCATTATAAAATAATGCTACAAAGGGAAGGACCTCCAAAGAGGTCCTTATTCCCGACCACAGCCTACAGCTTATAGTAATCCCATCCTATGACGCCTTCACAATGGCCTTCCTCAGCGCCCTTCATCTAACGGCTTACAAGCCTCACACGATCGCGCAGAAGATCTTCCGGGTTCTCATTCCATAGCAGGAGAACGAAATCTCACAAGAGAATTCAACGACCTTATTCCTAAGGCTCTACCTCAAACATAGAGAAACGCAGAAAACGTAAAACATCCACACAGATTCCTAAGGACTCTAGAACCTAATGCTCTGATACCATCTGTGACAACCCGCCTACTAAAATAATAGGTGGCCACCCCAATACTCCAATAATTACAGGAATCATAGATGGTCCATTCTTAGCATCACTGTCGATTAAAATAATAGTATGAGATAACCACCAATCATTTTAGAAAACGGATTGCCATATACAAAAAAAAAATTTAAAAGTAAAAGAGAAGCACTTAGACAATCCCATTTGTAAAAACGGTGGGTATCAAAAATCGATGAATAAAGTATGACAATACAATAAATAATCACCGAATAAGCTGTCGGTGCACAGACCAATACAAATAATACATTTAAGTATTACAATCAATATTTACAATATAATAAAATGAGTGCAATACCTTGGGTAAACACGCCCGAATAAAAATACTGAACATAACTAGATTACAATAGAGGGAAGCGTCTACAACAAGTATCCTACAACATTCGCAATATGCCGTAGCTCCATGACAACTGGAAATGGAAATGTAAACACGGGTGTCCATGCGGAAGAGCACCTGTAACGGTAAGGAATATGCAGAAACAAGGAAATATAAAAACCGGTCAGGGCCGGGTTCGATATGATTACCATGTGCCTAAAATGCATGACAGTTAAGTGCGTGATTCTCTCGCAGATAACAATAATATTTCTCACCTCTCAATCTAGCAGCAACCTAGCGCAAAATCGTGAGATGTTCTAGCTAACCCTAAGTACTAAGGGCTAACTTTTCTCCATTCTCAACACTATGCCCTATTCGTGCGTGGGGTGTCTCGCAAAGCTAAATCCAAATAAGGAACCCCCCCGATACACTACTACTTAGGTAAGGTTGATCGTCGAGATCCATTAGACACTAAGCACGAAATAATAAATAAATACATGTGTGTGCATAAGTGTGGGAGGTCACATCTACAGCTACATAAAGAAAATATAAAAGTAAAACCCATCCATCATCTATTGGCACAATTCCTAATTCTATCTTTAGGAATATACATATAAATGCTACAACACTTTATCAAGTGTTTACCAAATTAATTTCATCATACACTAATTCATTTCATGAATTTGTTCCTTATCAGTAAATATAATCATACTCTTTATGCTATAAAGGCATTTATCTCAATTGTTTACTTTGTAAAAAAAAGAATATCTTCCTTATCAGGAATATAATCATCATCATAGGCTCTTTATGGCCTTACATCGTGCTCTATATGGCACTTTCATCATGCTCTATATGGCATTTTACTGTGCTCTTTATGGCACCCATCAAACATCAAGTCCAACTTGATTTAGAATAGTTATATTCATATATATATATATATAACGATTCTAAGACCGCCCGTCCGAGTTTCCCCACTGTGCGCGCCCCTAAATGGCTATCATCTTCCAGGGCCTCCAAGACAACCTGGGATCCTATCGAAACGTCGGGAAGCGACCATGTGCCTGCGGGATAGTCAAGACCACACCCGGAATCTCCTAACCACCGCAAAAAATATAAACAAACGCTCACATGGCCTAGGGACTATATCCACCCTGCATCATTAGCCAGGGGGCTTCACCACAACGCGCGCGACTTCCCTTATGATAGCGATTTAGAGAGGTGTGTATCCATAAATTAACATTTATGAAAAACATTACTTTTTCCATTTTTGAAAACTCATATTTTACATTTCCAAAAATCATCCATTTTGACATTAAGCACCAAGCTTTAGCAGGTGCATACTATTCTTATTAAGTCATACATTTTATTAATGACCTAAGACCCAAAGTGCCACTAACCTCAAAATAGCCTCAACTAGTTCATATAATTCATAAACCCTCAAAGTGAGTCTCCATAATGGAGTGTCTCTCAAAATCTCAACATTAATATTTTAACTTCAAATATATCTTTAGGTTAACCTCCTATATTAGTTGGACATTAACCTAATCCAAACTAGTCCTCGGGTAAACTTAAATCTCCATTCTTAGCCTAGGACATTAGTCTACCCAATACAACCCTCTAGGACTCCCCATTACTTCCCAAAGGAAGGTTCCTAAACCTTGGACCTAAAAGAAAAAGGGCTAAAAATCAAAATAAAAAAATCTCACAAAAACAGAGGAACCGAATCTATTCGCCCCTTGGGCCGAATCGATTCGCCCTTGCGAATCGATTCGCTAGACAGCCGAATTGATTCGGTGAGCAAAAAATGACCTTCTGCAATTGCCGAATCGATTCGCTTTAAATCCGAATCGATTCGGTGAGCAAGACCTGTAACCCTCTCCTTATCCGAATCGATTCGCCCTTGGGACCGAATCGATTCGGTCCTGAGATTTTGCCCAATTTGGGCTACGGGGTGTAAGAACCCTAAAATCCCAAAAACCCCAAAACTTGATTTCTCCCAACTTAAACAACAACAATTCAACCTAAATCAATCCTACACCATTTATAACTAATATGTACTCCTCAAATCCAATTAAAACTAAGATTTAAAGGTTTAAACATCAAAATCAACAAATACCCATTTATGGGTTAAATCTCCAAAACCTAACTATACATGCAATTTATCACATGAAATCACATCTATCAAGTAAGAAACTTTCCTCGGGGTTCGTAGTCTCTGATCCTCTTCCGGTAGCAACGGAAATCCGGTCCAAATCTTCATTTCTCTCTCTTTCTCTCCATTTCTCCCAACTCTCTCTTCTCTCTCTCTCTCACTCTCTTGGCTTCTAACACAAATGAAGAAAGAAAAAGGGGTGGGGGACTTATACGGGTCTCAAAACATGAATCCCCACTTAATTGTTAATACACCACTAAAATGACTCGTAACCACTTAATTGAGTCATAACCCCTTAAAATGCCTAAATCTCAAAAATTACAACTGGGCACTTATTTCGACTATCTCGACTATTCTAAAAACAACCGCACCCCCTATTTTGGCATTTGGGAAAGTGTGAACTATTTTTACGTTCCAATTCCATTTTTAATTCATTAATTATACCCAATTTAAATATAGGTCATAACCGTCGTTTCACATATAACGACGCAAAATACACAATATAACACTATTTACCTTCTCATAACGGTAAATAGACAAAGCATAGTAAATATTATCCCTAAGTCTCACGGGAAATAATATTTACTCCAACATTCCTATTTTATAAAATTAGCCCGTCAAGCAAAAATAGTATAAAATAGTCCCTCAAATCTTCGGGTTGTTACACTAACATCTTTGTTGAGCATATTCCTGTCGTATTGTGTACTTCCCCATCTTTTTCTTAGTTGGCAGGTGAGCACGGATTTGAGTGCTATGGACCAATTGGGATGATTTTAGCGAGAATTATTTGGGAAGAATTTTTAATACAAGAGATGAGAAGACTTGTATTTATTTTGATGTATAGAGCATTTGGAGATTTATTTTATTTTCGAGATAGTTAGATTGTTGTAATTATTTCGAGTGATTTGTTGTATTAATTTGAAGATGAGAATAGTGGTTTCTTTTCTATTATGGGATTTAGATGCTCTATACCTTGTTATTTGTGGATTTGAATTAGTCTTATCGATGTGTAGCGCTCCGTTCGCTCTCCCCGAGCGGGCGGGGTGTTACAGAATGGTATCAGAGCTTAGGTATACGACAACCCTCGGGTCTTGGGTTTTGGGTCTGTTGCGTTTTTGTGGCGCGTATTTTGGAGATAGAAATTTTAGAGTATCATTTTGCATTAGGCATCTAGATTAGATGTGAGGAAATTATTTTTGGTGACGAGATTATTTTGGAGATTGTTGGCTTGATTTTTGAGAGTTGGGCATTCGGCGAATTTCGAGGGCGAAATTCCATTGTTAGTGGGGAAGTGTAACAACCCGCATAATTTTTGGGGTATTTTCGAAATAAAGAGGAAAAATAAATTTTGAGATAAAATTATTTTTATTGCTCAAATATGTTGGTTATCATTTTTTAAAGGCGATAATTTCAAACGGTTTCGAAATCGGAATTAAAATGGAGTTTTAATAGAATTTTTATTATTTAGAAGAGTCCTCAAAACATAAAACTCTCTAAGAGTCCTCGGAACATAAAACTCTCTAGTAAAAACAATATTTTTAGAAAACCGACCGTCCGATCAAGCTGAATTTTTGTCAGAAGTCCTTCTCGCCGTTCGCTACAACATTCTAAAATTTCAAGCGATTCCAACGGTCCGATCGTCCGGAATAAAATTTTTAGTGTTTGTATCTTATTAGAGTTCTATTAGGATTTGGTTTCCTAATGACTATATAATGACTCTAATTCGTGGCTTGGCTTTTCAAATCACTTTTTCTCAAACTTTTCAACCAGAAGACCTCTCCAAAATTACTCCCTTTCATATACAAACCATAGCCCCAAACTTATTCAAGATTTCAACCTTTGATTAGAAGGCTTATTTGGTGTTTTCTCGAGTTTGGGCTAGAACTTGATTGGATTATTTTCGCGAGAAGAACGTGATGGTGTGATTAGATTTTGAGGTTGATTTATGTGATGATTCATGTTGGTTCTTTTTTGTGGATTAAGGTATGGGGTTTTACACAATATGCTCCTGAAATCTCGCGAGTGTTTATTCCGTTGAATTCTTGTTAATTGAACTCATATTTTGAATTGTTAAATTATTGGAAATCTGGAAAAATAATTGTTGGAATTATTTTCATTCATGAGGTATTATTCATGTTGTTTTGAGCACGCTGTCATGAGATTTTAATATGGCACTGATGTTGGGCACCCGCCAAGACTCCTTTTCCGGCTACTTGATAAAGTATGGCGCGGTATGGTGAGGCCTGGTGACTCCGGTTAATGTGTTGTTGAGAAATTTATTGATAAAATGCTATTGAGATTTGCATTATTTGATTTGAGTATTCGTAGTCGTATTGTTACGCTTTGTTCATCGCTAACATCTTTGTTGAGCATATTCCTGTCGTATTGTGTACTTCCCCATCTTTTTCTTAGTTGGCAGGTGAGCACGGATTTGAGTGCTATGGACCAATTGGGATGATTTTAGCGAGGATTATTTGGGAAGAATTTTTAATACAAGAGATGAGAAGACTTGTATTTATTTTGATGTATAGAGGATTTGGAGATTTATTTTATTTTCGAGATAGTTAGATTGTTGTAATTATTTCGAGTGATTTGTTGTATTAATTTGAAGATGATAATAGTGGTTTCTTTTCTATTATGGGATTTAGATGCTCTATACCTTGTTATTTGTGGATTTGAATTAGTCTTATCGATGTGTAGCGCTCCGTTCGCTCTCCCCGGGCGGGCGGGGTGTTACAGAATGGTATCAGAGCTTAGGTATACGACAACCCTCGGGTCTTGGGTTTTGGGTCTGTTGCGTTTTTGTGGCGCGTATTTTGGAGATAGAAATTTTAGAGTATCGTTTTGCATTAGGCATCTAGATTAGATGTGAGGAAATTATTTTTGGTGACGAGATTATTTTGGAGATTGTTGGCCTGATTTTTTAGAGTTGGGCATTCGGCGAATTTCGAGGGCGAAATTCCATTGTTAGTGGGGAAGTGTAACAACCCGCATAATTTTTGGGGTATTTTCGAAATAAAGAGGAAAAATAAATTTTGAGATAAAATTATTTTTATTGCTCAAATATGTTGGTTATCTTTTTTTAAAGGCGAGAATTTCAAACGGTTTCGAAATCGGAATTAAAATGGAGTTTTAATAGAATTTTTATTATTTAGAAGAGTCCTCAAAACATAAAACTCTCTAAGAGTCCTCGGAACATAAAACTCTCTAGTAAAAACAATATTTTTAGAAAACCGACCGTCCGATCAAGCTGAATTTTTGTCAGAAGTCCTTCTCGCCGTTCGCTACAACATTCTAAAATTTCAAGCGATTCCAACGGTCCGATCGTCCGGAATAAAATTTTTAGTGTTTGTATCTTATTAGAGTTCTATTAGGATTTGGTTTCCTAATGACTATATAATGACTCTAATTCGTGGCTTGGCTTTTCAAATCACTTTTTCTCAAACTTTTCAACCAGAAGACCTCTCCAAAATTACTCCCTTTCATATACAAACCATAGCCCCAAACTTATTCAAGATTTCAACCTTTGATTAGAAGGCTTATTTGGTGTTTTCTCGAGTTTGGGCTAGAACTTGATTGGATTATTTTCGCGAGAAGAACGTGATGGTGTGATTAGATTTTGAGGTCGATTTATGTGATGATTCATGTTGGTTCTTTTTTGTGGATTAAGGTATGGGGTTTTACACAATATGCTCCTGAAATCTCGCGAGTGTTTATTCCGTTGAATTCTTGTTAATTGAACTCATATTTTGAATTGTTAAATTATTGGAAATCTGGAAAAATAATTGTTGGAATTATTTTCATTCATGAGGTATTATTCATGTTGTTTTGAGCACGCTGTCATGAGATTTTAATATGGCACTGATGTTGGGCACCCGCCAAGACTCCTTTTCCGGCTACTTGATAAAGTATGGCGCGGTATGGTGAGGCCTGGTGACTCCGGTTAATGTGTTGTTGAGAAATTTATTGATAAAATGCTATTGAGATTTGCATTATTTGATTTGAGTATTCGTAGTCGTATTGTTACGCTTTGTTCATCGCTAACATCTTTGTTGAGCATATTCCTGTCGTATTGTGTACTTCCCCATCTTTTTCTTAGTTGGCAGGTGAGCACGGATTTGAGTGCTATGGACCAATTGGGATGATTTTAGCGAGGATTATTTGGGAAGAATTTTTAATACAAGAGATGAGAAGACTTGTATTTATTTTGATGTATAGAGGATTTGGAGATTTATTTTATTTTCGAGATAGTTAGATTGTTGTAATTATTTCGAGTGATTTGTTGTATTAATTTGAAGATGATAATAGTGGTTTCTTTTCTATTATGGGATTTAGATGCTCTATACCTTGTTATTTGTGGATTTGAATTAGTCTTATCGATGTGTAGCGCTCCGTTCGCTCTCCCCGGGCGGGCGGGGTGTTACAGAATGGTATCAGAGCTTAGGTATACGACAACCCTCGGGTCTTGGGTTTTGGGTCTGTTGCGTTTTTGTGGCGCGTATTTTGGAGATAGAAATTTTAGAGTATCGTTTTGCATTAGGCATCTAGATTAGATGTGAGGAAATTATTTTTGGTGACGAGATTATTTTGGAGATTGTTGGCCTGATTTTTTAGAGTTGGGCATTCGGCGAATTTCGAGGGCGAAATTCCATTGTTAGTGGGGAAGTGTAACAACCCGCATAATTTTTGGGGTATTTTCGAAATAAAGAGGAAAAATAAATTTTGAGATAAAATTATTTTTATTGCTCAAATATGTTGGTTATCTTTTTTTAAAGGCGAGAATTTCAAACGGTTTCGAAATCGGAATTAAAATGGAGTTTTAATAGAATTTTTATTATTTAGAAGAGTCCTCAAAACATAAAACTCTCTAAGAGTCCTCGGAACATAAAACTCTCTAGTAAAAACAATATTTTTAGAAAACCGACCGTCCGATCAAGCTGAATTTTTGTCAGAAGTCCTTCTCGCCGTTCGCTACAACATTCTAAAATTTCAAGCGATTCCAACGGTCCGATCGTCCGGAATAAAATTTTTAGTGTTTGTATCTTATTAGAGTTCTATTAGGATTTGGTTTCCTAATGACTATATAATGACTCTAATTCGTGGCTTGGCTTTTCAAATCACTTTTTCTCAAACTTTTCAACCAGAAGACCTCTCCAAAATTACTCCCTTTCATATACAAACCATAGCCCCAAACTTATTCAAGATTTCAACCTTAGATTAGAAGGCTTATTTGGTGTTTTCTCGAGTTTGGGCTAGACCTTGATTGGATTATTTTCGCGAGAAGAACGTGATGGTGTGATTAGATTTTGAGGTTGATTTATGTGATGATTCATGTTGGTTCTTTTTTGTGGATTAAGGTATGGGGTTTTACACAATATGCTCCTGAAATCTCGCGAGTGTTTATTCCGTTGAATTCTTGTTAATTGAACTCATATTTTGAATTGTTAAATTATTGGAAATCTGGAAAAATAATTGTTGGAATTATTTTCATTCATGAGGTATTATTCATGTTGTTTTGAGCACGCTGTCATGAGATTTTAATATGGCACTGATGTTGGGCACCCGCCAAGACTCCTTTTTCGGCTACTTGATAAAGTATGGCGCGGTATGGTGAGGCCTGGTGACTCCGGTTAATGTGTTGTTGAGAAATTTAATGATAAAATGCTATTGAGATTTGCATTATTTGATTTGAGTATTCGTAGTCGTGTTGTTGCGCTTTGTTCATCGCTAACATCTTTGTTGAGCATATTCCTGTCGTATTGTGTACTTCCCCATCTTTTTCTTAGTTGGCAGGTGAGCACGGATTTGAGTGCTATGGACCAATTGGGATGATTTTAGCGAGGATTATTTGGGAAGAATTTTTAATACAAGAGATGAGAAGACTTGTATTTATTTTGATGTATAGAGCATTTGGAGATTTATTTTATTTTCGAGATAGTTAGATTGTTGTAATTATTTCGAGTGATTTGTTGTATTAATTTGAAGATGAGAATAGTGGTTTCTTTTCTATTATGGGATTTAGATGCTCTATACCTTGTTATTTGTGGATTTGAATTAGTCTTATCGATGTGTAGCGCTCCGTTCGCTCTCCCCGGGCGGGCGGGGTGTTACAGAATGGTATCAGAGCTTAGGTGTACGATAAACCTCGGGTCTTGGGTTTTGGGTCTGTTGCGTTTTTGTGGCGCGTATTTTGGAGATAGAAATTTTAGAGTATCGTTTTGCATTAGGCATCTAGATTAGATGTGAGGAAATTATTTTTGGTGACGAGATTATTTTGGAGATTGTTGGCCTGATTTTTGAGAGTTGGGCATTCGGCGAATTTCGAGGGCGAAATTCCATTGTTAGTGGGGAAGTGTAACAACCCGCATAATTTTTGGGGTATTTTCGAAATAAAGAGGAAAAATAAATTTTGAGATAAAATTATTTTTATTGCTCAAATATGTTGGTTATCATTTTTTAAAGGCGAGAATTTCAAACGGTTTCGAAATCGGAATTAAAATGGAGTTTTAATAGAATTTTTATTATTTAGAAGAGTCCTCAAAACATAAAACTCTCTAAGAGTCCTCGGAACATAAAACTCTCTAGTAAAAACAATATTTTTAGAAAACCGACCGTCCGATCAAGCTGAATTTTTGTCAGAAGTCCTTCTCGCCGTTCGCTACAACATTCTAAAATTTCAAGCGATTCCAACGGTCCGATCGTCCGGAATAAAATTTTTAGTGTTTGTATCTTATTAGAGTTCTATTAGGATTTGGTTTTCTAATGACTATATAATGACTCTAATTCGTGGCTTGGCTTTTCAAATCACTTTTTCTCAAACTTTTCAACCAGAAGACCTCTCCAAAATTACTCCCTTTCATATACAAACCATAGCCCCAAACTTATTCAAGATTTCAACCTTAGATTAGAAGGCTTATTTGGTGTTTTCTCGAGTTTGGGCTAGAACTTGATTGGATTATTTTCGCGAGAAGAACGTGATGGTGTGATTAGATTTTGAGGTTGATTTATGTGATGATTCATGTTGGTTCTTTTTTGTGGATTAAGGTATGGGGTTTTACACAATATGCTCCTGAAATCTCGCGAGTGTTTATTCCGTTGAATTCTTGTTAATTGAACTCATATTTTGAATTGTTAAATTATTGGAAATCTGGAAAAATAATTGTTGGAATTATTTTCATTCATGAGGTATTATTCATGTTGTTTTGAGCACGCTGTCATGAGATTTTAATATGGCACTGATGTTGGGCACCCGCCAAGACTCCTTTTCTGGCTACTTGATAAAGTATGGCGCGGTATGGTGAGGCCTGGTGACTCCAGTTAATGTGTTGTTGAGAAATTTAATGATAAAATGCTATTGAGATTTGCATTATTTGATTTGAGTATTCGTAGTCGTATTGTTGCGCTTTGTTCATCGCTAACATCTTTGTTGAGCATATTCCTGTCGTATTGTGTACTTCCCCATCTTTTTCTTAGTTGGCAGGTGAGCACGGATTTGAGTGCTATGGACCAATTGGGATGATTTTAGCGAGGATTATTTGGGAAGAATTTTTAATACAAGAGATGAGAAGACTTGTATTTATTTTGATGTATAGAGCATTTGGAGATTTATTTTATTTTCGAGATAGTTAGATTGTTGTAATTATTTCGAGTGATTTGTTGTATTAATTTGAAGATGAGAATAGTGGTTTCTTTTCTATTATGGGATTTAGATGCTCTATACCTTGTTATTTGTGGATTTGAATTAGTCTTATCGATGTGTAGCGCTCCGTTCGCTCTCCCCGGGCGGGCGGGGTGTTACAGAATGGTATCAGAGCTTAGGTATACGACAACCCTCGGGTCTTGGGTTTTGGGTCTGTTGCGTTTTTGTGGCGCGTATTTTGGAGATAGAAATTTTAGAGTATCGTTTTGCATTAGGCATCTAGATTAGATGTGAGGAAATTATTTTTGGTGACGAGATTATTTTGGAGATTGTTGGCCTGATTTTTGAGAGTTGGGCATTCGGCGAATTTCGAGGGCGAAATTCCATTGTTAGTGGGGAAGTGTAACAACCCGCATAATTTTTGGGGTATTTTCGAAATAAAGAGGAAAAATAAATTTTGAGATAAATTTATTTTTATTGCTCAAATATGTTGGTTATCATTTTTTAAAGGCGAGAATTTCAAACGGTTTCGAAATCGGAATTAAAATGGAGTTTTAATAGAATTTTTATTATTTAGAAGAGTCCTCAAAACATAAAACTCTCTAAGAGTCCTCGGAACATAAAACTCTCTAGTAAAAGCAATATTTTTAGAAAACCGACCGTCCGATCCAGCTGAATTTTTGTCAGAAGTCCTTCTCGCCGTTCGCTACAACATTCTAAAATTTCAAGCGATTCCAACGGTCCGATCGTCCGGAATAAAAATTTTAGTGTTTGTATCTTATTAGAGTTCTATTAGGATTTGGTTTCCTAATGACTATATAATGACTCTAATTCGTGGCTTGGCTTTTCAAATCACTTTTTCTCAAACTTTTCAACCAGAAGACCTCTCCAAAATTACTCCCTTTCATATACAAACCATAGCCCCAAACTTATTCAAGATTTCAACCTTAGATTAGAAGGCTTATTTGGTGTTTTCTCGAGTTTGGGCTAGAACTTGATTGGATTATTTTCGCGAGAAGAACGTGATGGTGTGATTAGATTTTGAGGTTGATTTATGTGATGATTCATGTTGGTTCTTTTTTGTGGATTAAGGTATGGGGTTTTACACAATATGCTCCTGAAATCTCGCGAGTGTTTATTCCGTTGAATTCTTGTTAATTGAACTCATATTTTGAATTGTTAAATTATTGGAAATCTGGAAAAATAATTGTTGGAATTATTTTCATTCATGAGGTATTATTCATGTTGTTTTGAGCACGCTGTCATGAGATTTTAATATGGCACTGATGTTGGGCACCCGCCAAGACTCCTTTTCCGGCTACTTGATAAAGTATGGCGCGGTATGGTGAGGCCTGGTGACTCCGGTTAATGTGTTGTTGAGAAATTTATTGATAAAATGCTATTGAGATTTGCATTATTTGATTTGAGTATTCGTAGTCGTATTGTTGCGCTTTGTTCATCGCTAACATCTTTGTTGAGCATATTCCTGTCGTATTGTGTACTTCCCCATCTTTTTCTTAGTTGGCAGGTGAGCACGGATTTGAGTGGTATGGACCAATTGGGATGATTTTAGCGAGGATTATTTGGGAAGAATTTTTAATACAAGAGATGAGAAGACTTGTATTTATTTTGATGTATAGAGCATTTGGAGATTTATTTTATTTTCGAGATAGTTAGATTGTTGTAATTATTTCGAGTGATTTGTTGTATTAATTTGAAGATGAGAATAGTGGTTTCTTTTCTATTATGGGATTTAGATGCTCTATACCTTGTTATTTGTGGATTTGAATTAGTCTTATCGATGTGTAGCGCTCCGTTCGCTCTCCCCGGGCGGGCGGGGTGTTACAGAATGGTATCAGAGCTTAGGTATACGACAACCCTCGGGTCTTGGGTTTTGGGTCTGTTGCGTTTTTGTGGCGCGTATTTTGGAGATAGAAATTTTAGAGTATCGTTTTGCATTAGGCATCTAGATTAGATGTGAGGAAATTATTTTTGGTGACGAGATTATTTTGGAGATTGTTGGCCTGATTTTTGAGAGTTGGGCATTCGGCGAATTTCGAGGGCGAAATTCCATTGTTAGTGGGGAAGTGTAACAACCCGCATAATTTTTGGGGTATTTTCGAAATAAAGAGGAAAAATAAATTTTGAGATAAATTTATTTTTATTGCTCAAATATGTTGGTTATCATTTTTTAAAGGCGAGAATTTCAAACGGTTTCGAAATCGGAATTAAAATGGAGTTTTAATAGAATTTTTATTATTTAGAAGAGTCCTCAAAACATAAAACTCTCTAAGAGTCCTCGGAACATAAAACTCTCTAGTAAAAGCAATATTTTTAGAAAACCGACCGTCCGATCAAGCTGAATTTTTGTCAGAAGTCCTTCTCGCCGTTCGCTACAACATTCTAAAATTTCAAGCGATTCCAACGGTCCGATCGTCCGGAATAAAATTTTTAGTGTTTGTATCTTATTAGAGTTCTATTAGGATTTGGTTTCCTAATGACTATATAATGACTCTAATTCGTGGCTTGGCTTTTCAAATCACTTTTTCTCAAACTTTTCAACCAGAAGACCTCTCCAAAATTACTCCCTTTCATATACAAACCATAGCCCCAAACTTATTCAAGATTTCAACCTTTGATTAGAAGGCTTATTTGGTGTTTTCTCGAGTTTGGGCTAGAACTTGATTGGATTATTTTCGCGAGAAGAACGTGATGGTGTGATTAGATTTTGAGGTTGATTTATGTGATGATTCATGTTGGTTCTTTTTTGTGGATTAAGGTATGGGGTTTTACACAATATGCTCCTGAAATCTCGCGAGTGTTTATTCCGTTGAATTCTTGTTAATTGAACTCATATTTTGAATTGTTAAATTATTGGAAATCTGGAAAAATAATTGTTGGAATTATTTTCATTCATGAGGTATTATTCATGTTGTTTTGAGCACGCTGTCATGAGATTTTAATATGGCACTGATGTTGGGCACCCGCCAAGACTCCTTTTCCGGCTACTTGATAAAGTATGGCGCGGTATGGTGAGGCCTGGTGACTCCGGTTAATGTGTTGTTGAGAAATTTATTGATAAAATGCTATTGAGATTTGCATTATTTGATTTGAGTATTCGTAGTCGTATTGTTGCGCTTTGTTCATCGCTAACATCTTTGTTGAGCATATTCCTGTCGTATTGTGTACTTCCCCATCTTTTTCTTAGTTGGCAGGTGAGCACGGATTTGAGTGGTATGGACCAATTGGGATGATTTTAGCGAGGATTATTTGGGAAGAATTTTTAATACAAGAGATGAGAAGACTTGTATTTATTTTGATGTATAGAGCATTTGGAGATTTATTTTATTTTCGAGATAGTTAGATTGTTGTAATTATTTCGAGTGATTTGTTGTATTAATTTGAAGACGAGAATAGTGGTTTCTTTTCTATTATGGGATTTAGATGCTCTATACCTTGTTATTTGTGGATTTGAATTAGTCTTATCGATGTGTAGCGCTCCGTTCGCTCTCCCCGGGCGGGCGGGGTGTTACAGAATGGTATCAGAGCTTAGGTATACGACAACCCTCGGGTCTTGGGTTTTGGGTCTGTTGCGTTTTTGTGGCGCGTATTTTGGAGATAGAAATTTTAGAGTATCGTTTTGCATTAGGCATCTAGATTAGATGTGAGGAAATTATTTTTGGTGACGAGATTATTTTGGAGATTGTTGGCCTGATTTTTGAGAGTTGGGCATTCGGCGAATTTCGAGGGCGAAATTCCATTGTTAGTGGGGAAGTGTAACAACCCGCATAATTTTTGGGGTATTTTCGAAATAAAGAGGAAAAATAAATTTTGAGATAAATTTATTTTTATTGCTCAAATATGTTGGTTATCATTTTTTAAAGGCGAGAATTTCAAACGGTTTCGAAATCGGAATTAAAATGGAGTTTTAATAGAATTTTTATTATTTAGAAGAGTCCTCAAAACATAAAACTCTCTAAGAGTCCTCGGAACATAAAACTCTCTAGTAAAAGCAATATTTTTAGAAAACCGACCGTCCGATCAAGCTGAATTTTTGTCAGAAGTCCTTCTCACCGTTCGCTACAACATTCTAAAATTTCAAGCGATTCCAACGGTCCGATCGTCCGGAATAAAATTTTTAGTGTTTGTATCTTATTAGAGTTCTATTAGGATTTGGTTTCCTAATGACTATATAATGACTCTAATTCGTGGCTTGGCTTTTCAAATCACTTTTTCTCAAACTTTTCAACCAGAAGACCTCTCCAAAATTACTCCCTTTCATATACAAACCATAGCCCCAAACTTATTCAAGATTTCAACCTTTGATTAGAAGGCTTATTTGGTGTTTTCTCGAGTTTGGGCTAGAACTTGATTGGATTATTTTCGCGAGAAGAACGTGATGGTGTGATTAGATTTTGAGGTTGATTTATGTGATGATTCATGTTGGTTCTTTTTTGTGGATTAAGGTATGGGGTTTTACACAATATGCTCCTGAAATCTCGCGAGTGTTTATTCCGTTGAATTCTTGTTAATTGAACTCATATTTTGAATTGTTAAATTATTGGAAATCTGGAAAAATAATTGTTGGAATTATTTTCATTCATGAGGTATTATTCATGTTGTTTTGAGCACGCTGTCATGAGATTTTAATATGGCACTGATGTTGGGCACCCGCCAAGACTCCTTTTCCGGCTACTTGATAAAGTATGGCGCGGTATGGTGAGGCCTGGTGACTCCGGTTAATGTGTTGTTGAGAAATTTATTGATAAAATGCTATTGAGATTTGCATTATTTGATTTGAGTATTCGTAGTCGTATTGTTGCGCTTTGTTCATCGCTAACATCTTTGTTGAGCATATTCCTGTCGTATTGTGTACTTCCCCATCTTTTTCTTAGTTGGCAGGTGAGCACGGATTTGAGTGGTATGGACCAATTGGGATGATTTTAGCGAGGATTATTTGGGAAGAATTTTTAATACAAGAGATGAGAAGACTTGTATTTATTTTGATGTATAGAGCATTTGGAGATTTATTTTATTTTCGAGATAGTTAGATTGTTGTAATTATTTCGAGTGATTTGTTGTATTAATTTGAAGATGAGAATAGTGGTTTCTTTTCTATTATGGGATTTAGATGCTCTATACCTTGTTATTTGTGGATTTGAATTAGTCTTATCGATGTGTAGCGCTCCGTTCGCTCTCCCCGGGCGGGCGGGGTGTTACAGAATGGTATCAGAGCTTAGGTATACGACAACCCTCGGGTCTTGGGTTTTGGGTCTGTTGCGTTTTTGTGGCGCGTATTTTGGAGATAGAAATTTTAGAGTATCGTTTTGCATTAGGCATCTAGATTAGATGTGAGGAAATTATTTTTGGTGACGAGATTATTTTGGAGATTGTTGGCCTGATTTTTGAGAGTTGGGCATTCGGCGAATTTCGAGGGCGAAATTCCATTGTTAGTGGGGAAGTGTAACAACCCGCATAATTTTTGGGGTATTTTCGAAATAAAGAGGAAAAATAAATTTTGAGATAAATTTATTTTTATTGCTCAAATATGTTGGTTATCATTTTTTAAAGGCGAGAATTTCAAACGGTTTCGAAATCGGAATTAAAATGGAGTTTTAATAGAATTTTTATTATTTAGAAGAGTCCTCAAAACATAAAACTCTCTAAGAGTCCTAGGAACATAAAACTCTCTAGTAAAAACAATATTTTTAGAAAACCGACCGTCCGATCAAGCTGAATTTTTGTCAGAAGTCCTTCTCGCCGTTCGCTACAACATTCTAAAATTTCAAGCGATTCCAACGGTCCGATCGTCCGGAATAAAAATTTTAGTGTTTGTATCTTATTAGAGTTCTATTAGGATTTGGTTTCCTAATGACTATATAATGACTCTAATTCGTGGCTTGGCTTTTCAAATCACTTTTTCTCAAACTTTTCAATTAGAAGACCTCTCCAAAATTACTCCCTTTCATATACAAACCATAGCCCCAAACTTATTCAAGATTTCAACCTTAGATTAGAAGGCTTATTTGGTGTTTTCTCGAGTTTGGGCTAGAACTTGATTGGATTATTTTCGCGAGAAGAACGTGATGGTGTGATTAGATTTTGAGGTTGATTTATGTGATGATTCATGTTGGTTCTTTTTTGTGGATTAAGGTATGGGGTTTTACACAATATGCTCCTGAAATCTCGCGAGTGTTTATTCCGTTGAATTCTTGTTAATTGAACTCATATTTTGAATTGTTAAATTATTGGAAATCTGGAAAAATAATTGTTGGAATTATTTTCATTCATGAGGTATTATTCATGTTGTTTTGAGCACGCTGTCATGAGATTTTAATATGGCACTGATGTTGGGCACCCGCCAAGACTCCTTTTCCGGCTACTTGATAAAGTATGGCGCGGTATGGTGAGGCCTGGTGACTCCGGTTAATGTGTTGTTGAGAAATTTATTGATAAAATGCTATTGAGATTTGCATTATTTGATTTGAGTATTCGTAGTCGTATTGTTGCGCTTTGTTCATCGCTAACATCTTTGTTGAGCATATTCCTGTCGTATTGTGTACTTCCCCATCTTTTTCTTAGTTGGCAGGTGAGCACGGATTTGAGTGCTATGGACCAATTGGGATGATTTTAGCGAGGATTATTTGGGAAGAATTTTTAATACAAGAGATGAGAAGACTTGTATTTATTTTGATGTATAGAGGATTTGGAGATTTATTTTATTTTCGAGATAGTTAGATTGTTGTAATTATTTCGAGTGATTTGTTGTATTAATTTGAAGATGAGAATAGTGGTTTCTTTTCTATTATGGGATTTAGATGCTCTATACCTTGTTATTTGTGGATTTGAATTAGTCTTATCGATGTGTAGCGCTCCGTTCGCTCTCCCCGGGCGGGCGGGGTGTTACAGAATGGTATCAGAGCTTAGGTATACGACAACCCTCGGGTCTTGGGTTTTGGGTCTGTTGCGTTTTTGTGGCGCGTATTTTGGAGATAGAAATTTTAGAGTATCGTTTTGCATTAGGCATCTAGATTAGATGTGAGGAAATTATTTTTGGTGACGAGATTATTTTGGAGATTGTTGGCCTGATTTTTGAGAGTTGGGCATTCGGCGAATTTCGAGGGCGAAATTCCATTGTTAGTGGGGAAGTGTAACAACCCGCATAATTTTTGGGGTATTTTCGAAATAAAGAGGAAAAATAAATTTTGAGATAAAATTATTTTTATTGCTCAAATATGTTGGTTATCATTTTTTAAAGGCGAGAATTTCAAACGGTTTCGAAATCGGAATTAAAATGGAGTTTTAATAGAATTTTTATTATTTAGAAGAGTCCTCAAAACATAAAACTCTCTAAGAGTCCTCGGAACATAAAACTCTCTAGTAAAAACAATATTTTTAGAAAACCGACCGTCCGATCAAGCTGAATTTTTGTCAGAAGTCCTTCTCGCCGTTCGCTACAACATTCTAAAATTTCAAGCGATTCCAACGGTCCGATCGTCCGGAATAAAATTTTTAGTGTTTGTATCTTATTAGAGTTCTATTAGGATTTGGTTTCCTAATGACTATATAATGACTCTAATTCGTGGCTTGGCTTTTCAAATCACTTTTTCTCAAACTTTTCAACCAGAAGACCTCTCCAAAATTACTCCCTTTCATATACAAACCATATCCCCAAACTTATTCAAGATTTCAACCTTAGATTAGAAGGCTTATTTGGTGTTTTCTCGAGTTTGGGCTAGAACTTGATTGGATTATTTTCGCGAGAAGAACGTGATGGTGTGATTAGATTTTGAGGTTGATTTATGTGATGATTCATGTTGGTTCTTTTTTGTGGATTAAGGTATGGGGTTTTACACAATATGCTCCTGAAATCTCGCGAGTGTTTATTCCGTTGAATTCTTGTTAATTGAACTCATATTTTGAATTGTTAAATTATTGGAAATCTGGAAAAATAATTGTTGGAATTATTTTCATTCATGAGGTATTATTCATGTTGTTTTGAGCACGCTGTCATGAGATTTTAATATGGCACTGATGTTGGGCACCCGCCAAGACTCCTTTTCCGGCTACTTGATAAAGTATGGCGCGGTATGGTGAGGCCTGGTGACTCCGGTTAATGTGTTGTTGAGAAATTTATTGATAAAATGCTATTGAGATTTGCATTATTTGATTTGAGTATTCGTAGTCGTATTGTTGCGCTTTGTTCATCGCTAACATCTTTGTTGAGCATATTCCTGTCGTATTGTGTACTTCCCCATCTTTTTCTTAGTTGGCAGGTGAGCACGGATTTGAGTGCTATGGACCAATTGGGATGATTTTAGCGAGGATTATTTGGGAAGAATTTTTAATACAAGAGATGAGAAGACTTGTATTTATTTTGATGTATAGAGGATTTGGAGATTTATTTTATTTTCGAGATAGTTAGATTGTTGTAATTATTTCGAGTGATTTGTTGTATTAATTTGAAGATGAGAATAGTGGTTTCTTTTCTATTATGGGATTTAGATGCTCTATACCTTGTTATTTGTGGATTTGAATTAGTCTTATCGATGTGTAGCGCTCCGTTCGCTCTCCCCGGGCGGGCGGGGTGTTACAGAATGGTATCAGAGCTTAGGTATACGACAACCCTCGGGTCTTGGGTTTTGGGTCTGTTGCGTTTTTGTGGCGCGTATTTTGGAGATAGAAATTTTAGAGTATCGTTTTGCATTAGGCATCTAGATTAGATGTGAGGAAATTATTTTTGGTGACGAGATTATTTTGGAGATTGTTGGCCTGATTTTTGAGAGTTGGGCATTCGGCGAATTTCGAGGGCGAAATTCCATTGTTAGTGGGGAAGTGTAACAACCCGCATAATTTTTGGGGTATTTTCGAAATAAAGAGGAAAAATAAATTTTGAGATAAATTTATTTTTATTGCTCAAATATGTTGGTTATCATTTTTTAAAGGCGAGAATTTCAAACGGTTTCGAAATCGGAATTAAAATGGAGTTTTAATAGAATTTTTATTATTTAGAAGAGTCCTCAAAACATAAAACTCTCTAAGAGTCCTCGGAACATAAAACTCTCTAGTAAAAACAATATTTTTAGAAAACCGACCGTCCGATCAAGCTGAATTTTTGTCAGAAGTCCTTCTCGCCGTTCGCTACAACATTCTAAAATTTCAAGCGATTCCAACGGTCCGATCGTCCGGAATAAAATTTTTAGTGTTTGTATCTTATTAGAGTTCTATTAGGATTTGGTTTCCTAATGACTATATAATGACTCTAATTCGTGGCTTGGCTTTTCAAATCACTTTTTCTCAAACTTTTCAACCAGAAGACCTCTCCAAAATTACTCCCTTTCATATACAAACCATAGCCCCAAACTTATTCAAGATTTCAACCTTAGATTAGAAGGCTTATTTGGTGTTTTCTCGAGTTTGGGCTAGAACTTGATTGGATTATTTTCGCGAGAAGAACGTGATGGTGTGATTAGATTTTGAGGTTGATTTATGTGATGATTCATGTTGGTTCTTTTTTGTGGATTAAGGTATGGGGTTTTACACAATATGCTCCTGAAATCTCGCGAGTGTTTATTCCGTTGAATTCTTGTTAATTGAAATCATATTTTGAATTGTTAAATTATTGGAAATCTGGAAAAATAATTGTTGGAATTATTTTCATTCATGAGGTATTATTCATGTTGTTTTGAGCACGCTGTCATGAGATTTTAATATGGCACTGATGTTGGGCACCCGCCAAGACTCCTTTTCCGGCTACTTGATAAAGTATGGCGCGGTATGGTGAGGCCTGGTGACTCCGGTTAATGTGTTGTTGAGAAATTTATTGATAAAATGCTATTGAGATTTGCATTATTTGATTTGAGTATTCGTAGTCGTATTGTTGCGCTTTGTTCATCGCTAACATCTTTGTTGAGCATATTCCTGTCGTATTGTGTACTTCCCCATCTTTTTCTTAGTTGGCAGGTGAGCACGGATTTGAGTGCTATGGACCAATTGGGATGATTTTAGCGAGGATTATTTGGGAAGAATTTTTAATACAAGAGATGAGAAGACTTGTATTTATTTTGATGTATAGAGCATTTGGAGATTTATTTTATTTTCGAGATAGTTAGATTGTTGTAATTATTTCGAGTGATTTGTTGTATTAATTTGAAGATGAGAATAGTGGTTTCTTTTCTATTATGGGATTTAGATGCTCTATACCTTGTTATTTGTGGATTTGAATTAGTCTTATCGATGTGTAGCGCTCCGTTCGCTCTCCCCGGGCGGGCGGGGTGTTACAGAATGGTATCAGAGCTTAGGTATACGACAACCCTCGGGTCTTGGGTTTTGGGTCTGTTGCATTTTTGTGGCGCGTATTTTGGAGATAGAAATTTTAGAGTATCGTTTTGCATTAGGCATCTAGATTAGATGTGAGGAAATTATTTTTGGTGACGAGATTATTTTGGAGATTGTTGGCCTGATTTTTGAGAGATGGGCATTCGGCGAATTTCGAGGGCGAAATTCCATTGTTAGTGGGGAAGTGTAACAACCCGCATAATTTTTGGGGTATTTTCGAAATAAAGAGGAAAAATAAATTTTGAGATAAAATTATTTTTATTGCTCAAATATGTTGGTTATCATTTTTTAAAGGCGAGAATTTCAAACGGTTTCGAAATCGGAATTAAAATGGAGTTTTAATAGAATTTTTATTATTTAGAAGAGTCCTCAAAACATAAAACTCTCTAAGAGTCCTCGGAACATAAAACTCTCTAGTAAAAACAATATTTTTAGAAAACCGACCGTCCGATCAAGCTGAATTTTTGTCAGAAGTCCTTCTCGCCGTTCGCTACAACATTCTAAAATTTCAAGCGATTCCAACGGTCCGATCGTCCGGAATAAAATTTTTAGTGTTTTTATCTTATTAGAGTTCTATTAGGATTTGGTTTCCTAATGACTATATAATGACTCTAATTCGTGGCTTGGCTTTTCAAATCACTTTTTCTCAAACTTTTCAACTAGAAGACCTCTCCAAAATTACTCCCTTTCATATACAAACCATAGCCCCAAACTTATTCAAGATTTCAACCTTAGATTAGAAGGCTTATTTGGTGTTTTCTCGAGTTTGGGTTAGAACTTGATTGGATTATTTTCGCGAGAAGAACGTGATGGTGTGATTAGATTTTGAGGTTGATTTATGTGATGATTCATGTTGGTTCTTTTTTTGTGGATTAAGGTATGGGGTTTTACACAATATGCTCCTGAAATCTCGCGAGTGTTTATTCCGTTGAATTCTTGTTAATTGAACTCATATTTTGAATTGTTAAATTATTGGAAATCTGGAAAAATAATTGTTGGAATTATTTTCATTCATGAGGTATTATTCATGTTGTTTTGAGCACGCTGTCATGAGATTTTAATATGGCACTGATGTTGGGCACCCGCCAAGACTCCTTTTCCGGCTACTTGATAAAGTATGGCGCGGTATGGTGAGGCCTGGTGACTCCGGTTAATGTGTTGTTGAGAAATTTATTGATAAAATGCTATTGAGATTTTCATTATTTGATTTGAGTATTCGTAGTCGTATTGTTGCGCTTTGTTCATCGCTAACATCTTTGTTGAGCATATTCCTGTCGTATTGTGTACTTCCCCATCTTTTTCTTAGTTGGCAGGTGAGCACGGATTTGAGTGCTATGGATCAATTGGGATGATTTTAGCGAGGATTATTTGGGAAGAATTTTTAATACAAGAGATGAGAAGACTTGTATTTATTTTGATGTATAGAGCATTTGGAGATTTATTTTATTTTCGAGATAGTTAGATTGTTGTAATTATTTCGAGTGATTTGTTGTATTAATTTGAAGATGAGAATAGTGGTTTCTTTTCTATTATGGGATTTAGATGCTCTATACCTTGTTATTTGTGGATTTGAATTAGTCTTATCGATGTGTAGCGCTCCGTTCGCTCTCCCCGGGCGGGCGGGGCTATTATGGGATTTAGATGCTCTATACCTTGTTATTTGTGGATTTGAATTAGTCTTATCGATGTGTAGCGCTCCGTTCGCTCTCCCCGGGCGGGTGGGGTGTTACATCCCTGAGCAGGATTCGCGTGTTTCATAAGGTCGGGTCATGGACTGCGATTTAGCCCATAGGTCCCTAAGCAGGATTCGCGTGCGCGAATATGGGTCGGATCTCGGGCTGCGCAGTTATCCACGAATCAACCACTTGAAAACTACTCCTACTTGCCCAGAAAGCCCTCTAAGGGATGAATACTATGCAGAGTTTATCTCGCAGGAAGTCCATTCTATCTTGGACTCAACCTTTGTAATTATCAATAACGGTTAATGTAAATCTGATTGAGGCCTATAAATATAAATTTGGCTTATACTCTTGTTTACTTATTTTTAGTTTTACCCCCAGAACTTTATTTCAATACTATTTTAATTTTAGACTTTTTACCGATTTTTTCTAAAATACAAATTGAGACTCGTACCATTTAAAAAAATTTGAAAATACTCTTTTAAGGATTAAATGCTTTCTTTTTATAGACTAAAAAAAGAAATAGAAGAACAAGAAGATTATATAGAACAATTAAAAAATCATTTGAAAATTCGTAGTCAAAGACTTAGATATTTGCAGTAAGGAAATATTAAGTTGGGTTTGCAATGACGGAGGTGGAGGCAGGGTAAAGGTGTGCAATTTGCGGTGGTTGGGCAGAGGCGATGGTACACTACATATTAGTCTCATGATGAAAAAGAGGTCTTATTACCTAGATAGTATGGCTCACTAAGGTACTAGAAGCGTGATGAGGTATAATGATGTCAGCACTCTAAAAGAAACGTAAAAGGTAATACTAGTTGAATGAGAAAAATATAAAACGAGATATAACATTAAACATTTTCCCCCCCAAAACAGTTGTCTTTATATTACGTCTAAATATTAGTTCATGTTTCCCCAAACAACAGTTGTCTTTATATTACATCCAAATATCAGTTCTTCAAACTAGCAATTGAACTAAATTTTTCACAGAAGTCATCTAAACTCATGTCCACAGTCAGTCTGGCTCCAGTCTTCAATTTTTCTTCTTTAGTCATTGCATTTGACCTTGGAGCTGAGCAAGAACTTGAGCCCGGCATTTCAATGGCTTCATCAAGCCACTGAAACTCCTTGCAATGACTATATTGACAACGCAGGAATTTCCTCCCGGGATTTTTCTCTGTTTTTTTTATCAAAAGCCTGCGTACGCCGCTGAAATCCTTTCTCCGGCACCAACTGTACAACCACTGACACAAATCTGCCAAGTGTCCGTACTGGTCACATACTTGGCATGAAATCTCCTAATGACACTGCAAGTGGAAAATTCCAGTTATTAGTACATGAGCATTTGTATCTACGTTTGAGCAAATGTGTTGCAGTTACACAACAAACTTATTAGAGTAACTAGAGGTAGAATTGAGAGTACAAATGTATACCTTAGAACAGCGTAGGTCGCCTTCTCCACCACCCATGGCAAGGCTTGAAATAAAGTGTCTAGATTTTGAGTTTTATTCCCAAGCTAATCGGGTTTGATTTACAACAAAATTGGGGGTTGCATAAGATGATGGACAAAAATTAATAATAGTGGAATGGTGAAACGTACCTCCGATGAATGAAACCCTAATTGAGACAACGTTTATTAACATGATACATGAATATCAAAATAACTTCCTCAAAACATTCTCAGCAGAAATTAGAGTTTCTAGATTTTGATTACAACAGAAATTAGAGTTTAACTCCCAAGCAAATCAGGTTTGATTTACAACAAAATTAGGGGTTGAATAAGATGATGGGCAAAAATTAATACGATGAATGAAACCCTAACTGAGACAACATAGAGAATTACATTGGTTTTCACAGTGACTCTCGCGGTGGTTCGCCGTTGGGAACAGAAAAGACTTGAAATTTATGAGCTCAATGGCTTCATCAATTAGTCCTCCCAAACAAACTGGAGAGTTTTCTTTTGTACGAGTAATTACTTTTGGGGTAATTTTGTTTCAACCCATTAGTTTTTTTACATGTACAATTTTTTAAGTACCCGGTCAACCTAAAACGGCGTGGATGCCTCAATTGTCCAAGAAATATAATTTGCTCAAGTCCACATAAACATATGTAATAAGGATTCAGGCATCACGATTCCTACTGAATTAGAAGTACAAAATTAGTTCAATATGATTTCGGGCCTCGCATTTGCTACTGAAATTAGTTTAGTAATAAGAACAAATCAATTCATTACAAATTGAATCAATTGCAAATTAAATAATAAAAAAGTATACTAAGAGGTATAAATACATGTTGGTAGAATCATAATAAAAATATTTTTTTATTTACCAAAAATAACTTTAAAAATCCCTTAAGTAAGGTTAATTAGCATCATAACTATAAGTAATTTGCAGTAAACACAAATAAATTCTCATACGCACGTATTGACATACATAATTAACAATAACTTTGATAATTACTCTGAAATTGATAAAATTTTAACTAATTCACATATAAAGTGAGAAATCTAGCAATCTAGGGTTTCAAATTAGAGAGGAGTGATAAACAAAATAAAACAACAAAATAAAACAACAAAATTGATTCGTGATTAGTGAACTCACCGGAGTGATAATCGCACAGTCTCGTTCTCCGTTCTCGTACTTCGATTTTTGAGAAGTGAACTCACCGAAATTTCATTGATGATCGAGTGTCGTTGGGGAATGCCGGAATGGAGTGTCGCTACTCGCTGTGTCGGGACTTGGGGTTCACAGGGGCGAAGACGTGGAGTGATATGATTTAGCGGGAGAGGAAATTGTACTTTTTTCTTTTTAAATGTCCGGGAAAATATTTTTTTTAACATTACTAAATTAATGAAATTAACACTTTAAATTAACAAATATAAATTAATAATCTAAATTAACAAATATCAATAGTGTTAGGCTTTTTAGTTAGGTATTGTTTGGGGCCTTTGGACTTTTTTTTTAGTTTGGGTTGGGTTTGTTTGGAAGTTAGATTTGACGCATTTTATAACTTTGAGTGAATCAAATTTGGGGCCCTTATATACATAATTTTTTTTTGAAACCCCTCTTATATTTTAATATTTTTTTGAGGCCTTATATAAATTTGTTTTTTATACCTATATAAAAAAAAATTGGATTTGGGGGCCCTAGGCGACTCGCCTACCCCGCCTATAGATAGGGCTGACACTGATCTCAACCTTATAATACAAATTGGCTCTTGGGTTGAAGGTATGGGAACATCATTTATCTGATAAGACAGGATTCACGTGTTTCATAAGGTCGGGTCATGGGCTGCGATTTAGCCCATGGGCCATGGGGCCTCGAGCAGGACACGCATGCGCGAATATGGGTCGGATCTCGGGCTGCGTAGTTATCCGCGGGTCAACCACTTGAAAACTACTCCCAGGATCCGCATGTTTCATAAGGTCGGGTCATGGGCTGCGATTTAGCCCATAGGTCCCTGAGCAGGATTTGCGTGTTTCATAAGGTCGGGTCATAGACTGCGATTTAGCCCATAGGTCCCTAAGCAGGATTCGTGTGCTCGAATATTGGTCGGATCTCGGGCTGCGCAGTTATCCACGAATCAACCACTTGAAAACTACTCCTACTTGCCCAGAAAGCCCTCTAAGGGATGAATACTATGCAGAGTTTATCTCGCAGGAAGTCCATTCTATCTTGGACTCAACCTTTGTAATTATCAATAACGATTAATGTAAATCTGATTGAGGCCTATAAATATAAATTTGGCTTATACTCTTGTTTACTTATTTTTAGTTTTACCCCCAGAACTTTATTTCAATACTATTTTAATTTTAGACTTTTTACCGATTTTTTTTAAAATACAAATTGAGACTCGTACCATTTAAAAAATTTGAAAATACTCTTTTAAGGATTAAATGCTTTCTTTTTATAGACTAAAAAAAGAAATAGAAGAACAAGAAGATTATATAGAACAATTAAAAAATCATTTGAAAATTCGTAGTCAAAGACTTAGATATTTGCAGTAAGGCAATATTAAGTTGGGTTTGCAATGACGGAGGTGGAGGCAGGGTAAAGGTGTGCAATTTGCGGTGGTTGGACAGAGGCGATGGTACACTACATATTAGTCTCATGATGAAAAAGAGGTCTTATTACCTAGATAGTATGGCTCACTAAGGTACTAGAAGCGTGATGAGGTATAATGATGTCAGCACTCTAAAAGAAACGTAAAAGGTAATACTAGTTGAATGAGAAAAATATAAAACGAGATATAACATTAAACATTTTCCCCCCCAAAACAGTTGTCTTTATATTACGTCTAAATATCAGTTCATGTTTCCCCAAACAATAGTTGTCTTTATATTACATCCAAATATCAGTTCTTCAAACTAGCAATTGAACCAAATTTTTCACAGAAGTCATCTAAACTCATGTCCAATGTCAGTCTGGCTCCAGTCTTCAATTTTTCTTCTTTAGTCATTGCATTTGACCTTGGAGTTGAGCAAGAACTTGAGCTCGGCATTTCAATGGCTTCATCAAGCCACTGAAACTCCTTGCAATGACTATATTGACAACGCAGGAATTTCCACCCGGGATTTTTCTCTGTTTTTGTTATCAAAAGCCTGCGTACGTCGCTGCAATCCTTTCTCCGGCACCAACTGTACAACCACTGACACAAATCTGCCAAGTGTCTGTACTGGTCACATACTTGGCATGAAATCTCCTAATGACACTGCAAGTGGAAAATTCCAGTTATTAGTACATGAGCATTTGTATCTACGTTTGAGCAAATGTGTTGCAGTTACACAGCAAACTGCTTAGAGTAACTAGTGGTAGAATTGAGAGTACAAATGTATACCTTAGAACAGCGTAGGTCGCCTTCTCCACCACCCATGGCAAGGCTTGAAATAAAGTGTCTAGATTTTGAGTTTTATTCCCAAGCTAATCGGGTTTGATTTACAACAAAATTAGGGGTTGCATAAGATGATGTACAAAAATTAATAATAGTGGAATGGTGAAACGTACCTCCGATGAATGAAACCCTAATTGAGACAACGTTTATTAACATGATACATGAATATCAAAATAATTTCCTCAAAACATTCTCAGCAGAAATTAGAGTTTCTAGATTTTGATTACAACAGAAATTAGAGTTTAACTCCCAAGCAAATCAGGTTTGATTTACAACAAAATTAGGGGTTGAATAAGATGATGGGCAAAAATTAATACGATGAATGAAACCCTAACTGAGACAACATAGATAATTACATTGGTTTTCACAGTGACTCTCGCGGTGGTTCGCCGTTGGGAACAGAAAAGACTTGAAATTTATGAGCTCAATGGCTTCATCAATTAGTCCTCCCAAACAAACTGGAGAGTTTTCTTTTGTACGAGTAATTACTTTTGGGGTAATTTTGTTTCAACCCATTATTTTTTTTACATGTACAATTTTTTAAGTACCCGGTCAACTGAAAACGGCGTGGATGCCTCAATTGTCCAAGAAATATAATTTGCTCAAGTCCACACAAAAATATGTAATAAGGATTCAGGCATCACGATTCCTACTGAATTAGAAGTACAAAATTAGTTCAATATGATTTCGGGCCTCGCATTTGCTACTGAAATTAGTTTAGTAATAAGAACAAATCAATTCATTACAAATTGAATCAATTGCAAATTAAATAATAAAAAAGTATACTAAGAGGTATAAATACATGTTGGTAGAATCATAATAAAAATATTTTTTTATTTACCAAAAATAACTTTAAAAATCCCTTAAGTAAGGTTAATTAGTATCATAACTATAAGTAATTTGCAGTAAACACAAATAAATCCTCATACGCACGTATTGACATACATAATTAACAATAACTTTGATAATTACTCTGAAATTGATAAAAATTTAACTAATTCACATATAAAGTGAGAAATCTAGCAATCTAGGGTTTCAAATTAGAGAGGAGTGATAAACAAAATAAAACAACAAAATAAAACAACAAAATTGATTCATGATTAGTGAACTCACCGGAGTGATAATCGCACAGTCTCGTCTCCGTTCTCGTACTTCGATTTTTGAGATGTGAACTCACCAGAATTTCATTGATGATCGAGTGTCGTCGGGGAATGCCGGAATGGAGTGTCGCTACTCACTGCGTCGGGACTTGGGGTTCACAGGGGCGAAGACATGGAGTGATATGATTTAGCGGGAGAGGAAATTGTGCTTTTTTCTTTTTAAATGTCCGGGAAAATATTTTTTTTAACATTACTAAATTAATGAAATTAACACTTTAAATTAACAAATATAAATTAATAATCTAAATTAACAAATATCAATAGTGTTAGGCTTTTTAGTTAGGTATTGTTTGGGGCCTTTGGACTTTTTTTTAAGTTTGGGTTGGGTTTGTTTGGAAGTTAGATTTGACGCATTTTATGACTTTGAGTGAATCAAATTTGGGGCCCTTATGTACATAATTTTTTTTTGAAACCCCTCTTATATTTTATTATTTTTTTGAGGCCTTATATAAATTTGTTTTTTATACCTATATAAAAAAAAATTGGATTTGGGGGCCCTAGGCGACTCGCCTACCCTGCCTATAGATAAGGCTGACACTGATCTCAACCTTATAATACAGATAATAAATGGACTCTAAAATATAAATAATCGTAAAATTATAATAATTTAAATTTTAAATATATAAAAATAATAATAATAATAACGACATATTATGTCCACGAAAATTCATGAAAAAAATAATAAAGATTAAATTAGTGCTTTATTAATTGGCTTTATTTGCCAATTTGACTAAAAATTAAATGATGAGTTTTATAAAATGAATTGAACTATATTCGTTGTGAATTGAACCATATCGTCAACCTCTTCAAGTAACTGAGGATCGGAGGAAGCTGTTGATCCTGGGCTATACCTCTTGTTGAAATTGGATTATTTAATGGGTTTTGACAAAATCCTTGAACAACAATAGAGTTATATTTTCAACATTTTGTTCACGCTACCTTTTAGAAAATTTTGTTCTGCACAACTTATATGTTTCGCACTTTTTCATATCTCGACGTTTTACACATGAAATAACGCGTTTTATTCCGCTGAGTATATTTTTAAGCTTATTTGAATACTCTAACTTTGATTTTGCAGGATGGTGGGATACTAATATTTTTTGCAGGGATGGTCCACCATATCCTAAATAGTATGGTAAGTATATTTGTTTATATTAGTGTAGTCGGGTAAGAAATAACTTGCCAGCACACGGAAGGAAACTACCATGCGGGTCCTACGTGTGTGGTTGTTTGTCTTGACCCGACGTTTCTATGTTTAGCTATGTTGATTACACATATATATATATATATATATATATATATATATATATATATATATATATATATATATATATATATATATATTTATTTATTTATTTATTTATTTATTTATTTATGGATACATGTATATATAAATACTTTTTATTATTTTGGGATGGGTTAAGTTGCTCATACCAGTATGGTTTATCATACTGACCCGAGTTGCTTAGTGCTCTCGGGTGCGTCTATTCAATGGACACAACTAAGGTTCTTTTTCAGGTTTTGCGGTCGAGTGGTTAGCGGCGCAGTTGGGACTCTTGGAGTTAGAATAGCTAGTTATTTTTATTTCTTTTCTTGTATTAATTATTTGGGACGATTAGTAGCTCTGCCAATGTTTTTGTAATAAAAATTTATTTATTCATTTATTGTAAATTTGTAAAAGTCATTACAATTCTGTGGAATAAAAATTTGAGAACTTTTATTTGTTATTTATTTTTGCCACTTAGATAAAATTTATATTTTTGCCACTTAATTAAAAATGTATATTTTTGAAGTGAGTTTTCACCACGGCAGTTGGACAGTCAAGTATCGGTTGAAATATTTATTATTTTGTGGGATATTTGGTTGTCCAAAAATCGGGTCGTGACAGTGGTATGTTACCCCTTTTTTAACTCCTTTGCAATATATTATATGGAGTTGGGATTAAAAATAATGTGAAGAGAGCCAAATTTTATTTAGATATACAAATTTACAAATCTTGATAAAGGGCTAAACTTAACCCTTTTATGAACTTAACTGAAAGTAAAATATGATTAATACCCCGCTCACAAGTGTTATATTTTGATGATAATATGATTAATACATTTTGATTAATACCTCATGTGATTGGATAAAAAAAAACTATGGGACCCATCACAATTGCTTGTGAGTGAGTCACCATAACCATCTTTTAAATAGGGTTGACAAATTTGAGCTCCTAGATATCTTCTTCACATAGAACATGTCCTTGTAATGTATAAGAAATGTAGCCTAATCAACAAATAACATGTGAATTGGGCCCATACCTACACTATCCTTGAGAGTATACAAATTTTCGATTAACCTGATATAGTTGTGTTTACCTAAATCAATGTTTGCAGATTTCTAAATATATAATGACTTTTACAAATTTACAATAAATGAATAAATAAGTTTTTATTTATATATAAAAGTGGGGGCAAAAAATTTCACGGGGGAAGTTTTTGTAATCATCCGGGATAGATATTGGTATCGTAAGAAACAGTTTTAAAACCATATTTATTCCTAGAGAACATATTCAGACCTAAAAGGTGACTTGGTTAATTTCAAGAATTACAAAAATATAATATTAATATATCTATTCATGTTATATCTTGACTATAATTAAGATAGTTCATACACTTAGCATTATATTCTTTAGCTGCAAAAGAGGTACCTACCAAGAAATAAAAGTGGGGGCAAACTTTTCATGACGGGGGCAGTTTTTGTAATCATTCAGGGCAGATATTGGTATCGTAAGAAACCGTTTTAAAACCATATTTATTCGATTATTCCTAGAGAGCATATTCAGACCTAAAAGGTGACTTGGTTAATTTCAAAAATTACAAAAATATAATATTAATATATCTATTAAAAATTAAGAATACGTGTTATAGTTAAGATAGTTCATACACCAGGCATTATATTCTTTAGTTGAACCCACCTACCAATAATTAAAAGTGGGGGCAAAACACTTCATAGTAGGGGAAGTCGTTTGTATCATCAAGGGACAGGTCCGATATCATAAGAAACCATTTAAAAAAACCATTTTTGTTCTTAATGGTTTTAAAAAAACCATTATGCAAACATACCCTTATCAGTTCAAGCAAGAAAAGTGACAAAAAAAAATTTGAGAGTTTACAATATTGTCCTCTCTTCTCCATTCCTTCAAATTCCAGCTTAGGGGGAGCTTTGTTACCCGCAATTAATCATAGTTACAATTAATAATAGTAATAAACTTCAATTATCATATCAATGGCTCAACAGGACAGATTTTCTAATAAATAACTTACCCAAACTGTCGCATAAACTCCTCTTACTGGAAAAAAAAAAAATATATTAGGTTTTTAATATGACCTTTAGAAATCTGCAAACATTAATTTAGGGAAACACAACTAAATCTTGTTCATAGAAAATTTGTGTACTCCTAAGAATTGCAAGTCTGGGCCTAAGATACTTGTTATTTGTAAGCAAGGCTGCTATCTAATATAATATACTAATAACAGAGGATTTTAACCAGAATATGTACGTGCATAGCAAGTGCATGCCTACCAAACTTAGTATACTCACTATGCACCCAATGATATGTAATGTATCTTTCACTTGTTTTGTTGTGATGTTTCACCCAATACTTCTTGGATTCCCATCAGAAAGTAAGGACAATCTTGCTATCAACATGCAACAATCAAAGGTGTTGACAATGGCCAGTGGGAGCCATCCAACAAACAACAATAGATTTTGAGGGGTATGAAATTGTGCCATATAAAACTAGTAGTTCATCTGACAGGGACAACAATTCTAATATTATTCCAAGAAGAATTCAAAAGCAGTATACTGTTTTGTTCTAATATATATATATATATATATATATATATATATATATATATATATATATATATAATTTTTTTGTTTTGGCTTGCATTTTACAAGTTTTGCTTCCGTTAATTACAGGGGTGATAATTAACAGTAAATTATGTCTGTTCAAGATATCACTATCCAAACATAGGCTTTGCTAAATGTTAAGGATTCAAACAAGATATTTGGTTTATTATAAAATTCTGGAATAACGTAAATCTGTATTTTTAGTGCAGCTGTCATTTGTGGCAATTTGACAGAGGCTTTCATATGCGAAAAAAAATAGCAGTTGAACATACCACAATACGCAGCTGATGTGAAATTTGGTCCATTGTTTCAATGTTTTTGGTGCTTTCCTTCTGTCGGGCTTCATCCTGCTTTTCAAGTGCCTCCTGAAGCTCATTCACGGCCTTCTTCCGGGCATCCTCTTGCCTTGCAAGTGCCTGCCGGAAGTTACCCTCTTGCCTTGAAAGTGCCTGCTCTTGCCTTGCAAGTGCCTTCTGGAAGTGATCATCTTGCCTTGCAAGTGCCTGCTGGAAGTGATCATCTTGCTTTGCAAGTGCCTGCTGGTAGTGATCATCTTGCTTTGCAAGTGCCCGCCGAAGCTCCTTCAAATCCTTCTCCAGGATCTTCAGATCCTTCTCCAAGACCTTCAGATGCTTCTCCTAGACGTCCTCGTGCTTAGCAAGTGCAAGCTGAAGGCCCTTCAGCTCCTTCTCCCGTAATCTATCCTGAATTTTTAGAGTCTTCATATCATTTTTCAGAGAATTGTATGATATGTGGTGCGTTATTGAATTACATGCAATGACCATCGCCACAACAAAAGACAATTGTGGGTACTTTTGAATTAAGTTCAGACATTTCTCTAACAAAATACCATTAATTCTATTGGAAGTTTTTTCAAGAAATTCTTCCTCACTCAAATGGGACTCATTCGACATTTTCTCAAGATTTTGCTTTTGTTTGGGAATGAAAGAAGGGAAGAAGGGAAGAAGGGAAGACGAACCTGCTCTTGGGGCATCCCCAAACTCAATATATCAAATAATAGCCATTGAATTTGCCCAAAAATCTCGCTCACAATGATAAGCTCGAGTGACATGCTCAAGATTTTGCTGCTACCGATATCTCCAAATGTCTATTCGGGGAACCGTTTTAGCCGAAATGCGCAGGCATAACCCTAGATTTTGCAGAAGCTAGTTTGCATCGGGAATACAGGTTACAGGTGAGAATTAAAGCCTCCCTTGCGTGTGTTAATGGTTTAGTGAAAAAATAAAATAATTTTAGAGAGGAATAATTACATGAGTACAAAAACTCCCCCAAATCTGACGTGGACTCTACTTATTCTCTCACCTACCTATTAAACATTGCCTTGTGGTATGGGGTCCCGCCAGGGCACCCTAATTTATTGCTTTTGGGGGAGATTTGGGGGATTTACTTTGTACGCATAGAATTACTCTTTTAGAGAGATCCTCTAAAATTGGACCCTCTGATGTGTCATATACACATTGATTGGTGTTTGAAATGGACTCCATCTCACCAACCAATGTGTGTATGACCCATCAGAGGGTCCAGTTTGAGGTCTCCCTAGAATTACTCAAAAATAAATTGGGGCCAAACCCCAAATAACCCAAAAAAAAAATGGATTTCTTTTTCCATTCTTTGGAATTTTTTATTTCCTAAAAAATTTTCAAAAATATTTTTTTTTCTGATTTTTTTTCAGTATTTTTTTAATTTCCTAAAACATTTACCTTTTTACTTTTTTTTTCTCCCCATTATTATTTTAAGAGTAATTCTAGGGAGACCCTCGAACTGGACCCTCTGACGTGTCATACACACATTAGTTGGTGAGATGGGGTCCATTTCAAACACCAACCAATGTGTATATGACTAAAACATTTACCTTTTTACTTTTTTTTCTCCCCATTATTATTTTAAGAGTAATTCTAGAGAGACCCTCGAACTGGATCCTAAAATTGAACCATCTGATGTGTCATACACACATTGGTTGGTGAGATGGGGTCCATTTCAAACACCAACCAATGTGTATATGACACATCAGATGGTCCAGTTTTAGAGTCTCCCTAGAATTATCATTTACATTTTCATCATGAGTATGACCCCACAATTTCCAATTCTTGGGATTTGACCCCCATTTGAATGGATTCCATCCGGTCAACATGGTTGACCATTAGTTTTTATAATAAATTACCAAAATACCCTTTTTTTGTCAAAATAATGGGGGTTATACTAAAGTTGACTAAAATAATGGGGGCCAAACCCAAAATAACCAAAAATTATTATATTAATATGAATTTAAATTAATGTTATTTTTAAATAACCTTATGCAGGTCAAACCCAATTATAGACCATTTAAACATCAGAGTTCCTCAGCTGAGCGAGGTGGACCTAGACCTACAACCCAACAAGAAGCCTTAGAAATAGCCAAACCTCTTCAGAAAGAGTGTAAGTGTCCAGACCAAAAATGTTATAAGCAAATTGCGCTTATACAACAAGACATTTTAGACCAGGCCCAACAAACCTTATTACAGATCCAAGCCCTATCCAAACAGAAGAAAATGGATATAGAAGTATAAAAAGAAAAGATTAGGTAATTAACAGAGCCCACTTTAGGAGAAAATCCCATTGCTAAGTGGGATAAAGACCAAAGTTATTGTGAAATCATCCCAATCAACCCAGACGCCACTATTAATGGTGGAACCTATAAGAAGGGATATTCACAGGAAGATAGGGAAGAATTTAAGAAAGACATAGATGAAATGCTTAAGCTTGGCATTGTCAGAGAAAGCAAAAGTAGACATAATAGCCTTGCCTTCTATGTTCAGAATGAGTCTGAACGAAAGAGAGGAAAAAGACGTATGGTCATAGATTATAGACAACTTAATAAGAATTGTGAATTTGATTCTTATAAGATACCAGACAAGAATAATTTAATTAATTTAATTGAAGATAGAATTATATTCAGCAAGTTTGATTGTAAATTAGGCTTCTGGCAAATTAAGATGCACCCAGACAGTATTACTTGGACCGCCTTTAGTGTGCCCCAAGGAAAGTATGAATGGTTAGTAATGCCATTCGGATACTTGAATGCCCCTCAAGTATTCCAAAGACGTATGGATAATATCTTTAGACCTTATTCAGAATTTTGCCTTGTTTATATAGATGATATTCTTATAGCTAGTAAGACTGAAATTGAACATGTACACCATCTTAAAAAGATAATTTTAGAATTAGATAAACATGGTATTGTTATTTCTGAAAAGAAAATGCAATTATTTCAGACTGAAATAGACTTTATGGGAATGCACATTAGTAAGGGAAAAATATCTCTGGCTGAACACATAACTAAAAAGATTCTTGAGTTCCTAGACCAACTCAAAGATAGAAAACAATTACAATCATTTTTAGGATTGCTTAATTGTGCTGCAGACTTTATTAAAGACCTTGCTTCAAAAAGATAAAGCTTAACCTCCAAATTAAAAGGAACAGATAAGACTAACCCTTTTTATTAGACTAAAGACGATTTTGAAGTTATAAGACAAATTAAAGATGCAGTTAAAAATATCCCTTTACTTGAACTGCCTAATGCTAAAGATTAGTTTATTGTAGAAACAGATGCATTGGACAAGCAATGGGGAGCGATGTACTTTGCCATTGATCATCAGACGAAGAAGAAGAAACTTTGTAGATACAGTTCTGGAACATTAACTGATCCAGAAACGAGATATACTGCCCATGAAAAAGAAGTTTTATCCATAGTAAGGGCAATAGAAAAATACATGCTTTTTCTTAGACCAAAACATTTTACTTTATACTGACTCTTCCTATGCAGTGAAATTTAGAGATTTAGATTTATCAAAATCACGAACTAATAGACTTATTAGATGGCAACAATTGCTTAATGGTTATGACTTCTCTGTTATACATATTAAGGGAAGTAAAAATACCATTCCAGATATTATATCAAGAGAACCAATGTTTGCTAATACTAATGTGATATCATGTTTTATGTTGCAAGCAGAAGACCTAGACATTATGAGTTCCTCTGGAACCAATAGACTGAACAAAGACGATGTTGCAGACTATCTTAGACGCGTAAGACCAAATGCTGGTGCAATGCAAAGACAGACTCATATTCAAGACTCTCAAGAAAGACCAATCCTAGAGAACTTTGATGATATCTTAGTTCCTCCTGAAAAATCTAGACATGAGATTGTTTCTCAAAATAGACTCATTGGGTAGATGTATTTCCCCCAATATAGACCTGATCAAAGATATCCAGACTTGATCAAATTTAGAAGGGAATTTTCAGAAGATGAAAATACCCTTATAGACGCTTTATGGTGGATTGTAAAGAATAGATTATGGATAGAATTTAAACAGAATTTGGTAGCCATGGCTAGATTCATGAGGTAACCTTTTTTACATCAGAATTAACCTTGGCCCGGGGTGTCACCTCTTTTAGGTTAGAATTGACCTCAGCCCTGGGTTGTCACCTCTTTTAGGTTAGAATTTTCCTCTGGGTCGTCACCTCTATTAGGTCAGAATGGATCTCGGCCCTGGTTCGTCATCTCTTTTAGGCTAGAATTGACCTCGGCCCTCGGTCGTCACCTCTTCTAGGTCAAAATTGACCTTGGTCCTGGGTCGTCACCTCTTTTAGGTCAGAATTGACCTCGGCCCTTGGTCGTCTCTTTTAGGTCATAATTGACCTCGACCCTCGCTCGTCACCTCTTTTAGGTCAAAATTAACATCGGCCCTCGGTCATCACCTCTTTTAGGTCAAAATTGACCTCGATCCCTAGTCGTCACCTTTTTAGGTCAGAATTGATCTCGGCCCTTGGTCGTCACCTCTTTTAGGTCAAAATTGACCTCGGCCCTCGATTGTCACCTCTTCTAGGTTATAATTGACCTCGACTCTCGGCCGTCACCTTCTTTAGGTAATATTGACCTCGACCCTCAGTCGTCACCTCTTTTAGGTTATAATTGACCTCGATCACAAGTCATCACCTCTTTTAGGTCAGAATTGACATCGGCCCTCGGTTGTCACCTCTTTTAGGTTAGAACTAACCTCGGCCCTCGGTCGTCACCTCTTTTAGGTTAGAACTGACCTCGGCCCTCGATTGTCACCTTCTTTAGGTTAGAATTGATCTTCGCCCTAGGCCGTCACCTCTTTTGGGTCAAAATTGACCTCACCCCTCGGTCATAACCTCTTTTAGGTCAAAATTAACCTCGGCCCTCAGTCGTCATCTCTTATAGGTCAGAATTGACCTCGGCCCTCGATCGTCATCTCTTATAGGTCAGAATTGACCTCAGCCCTCGATCATCACCTCTTATAGGTTAGAAATGACCTTGGCCCTGGGTCGTCACCTATTTTAGGTTATAACTAACCTCGGCCCTCGATCATCACCTCTTTTAGGTCAAAATTGACCTCAGCCCTCAGTCGTCACCTCTTTAGGCTAGAATTGACCTCGGCACATGGTTGTCCCCTCTTCTAGGTCAGAATTGACCTCAGCCCTCGATCATCACGTTTTCTAGGTCCTCAGAATTGACCTCGGCCCACAGAATTGGACATCCTCATCATTCCCTTTTAGGACCTCAGAATTGACCTCTTCTCATAACATCATGTGGTGTCTATTCGATGGCTTTTACTTGTTCCAAGCTCACCCGTCTAGGGTCTCTATAGACACCACAGTCTAGGACTCCCTAAGTCTCTCCTTAGGACTCTAGTAACTCCCTATTTCACTATAAACCCTAGGTCGCACTCCGAGTATCGATCTAGAGGCCATCGGGCGCTCTCGAGCCCCGTTTGACTCCGGTCCAGTCTATCATTTGAGAAAAAGATTTTTGAATCTTTGAAGGGCTCGAAATACCCATGCGTGAATTGTCTTCACGGTTCGGATGAACGGACCGTTTTACTGCCGAAAATCAATTAGGATGCCACTAGGCACTCTCGGGCCCCGATTTTACCCCAATCAACTTCATTGTCGGAGAAAAAGCTCTTTGAATCCTCGAAGGGGACTAAAACCCATTTCCAACAGTCTGCCCTGTGCACGAAATGACATAACCATTTTGATGAACGATCCATTTTCCCCTAAAAATTGATTCGAAGGCTACAGGGCACTCCCGGGATCCATTTGACCAAAGTCAACTCTTCATCTCAAAGGAGACTGAATGAATCTTCGAAAGGCACTGAATACCCTTTTTAATAATCCACCACAGGGCACTGGTGGGAACTCTGCTCACCCTATTTGGGCTGGCCCTGATTTGATTGTGCCCCGCTGGCACCATTTCCTCCTGTCCTGCCCTGCTGGCTGGACTCCCCGACTCGCTTGCTCCCTTTATGGTGGAAGCGATTGTCCTGACAGTGTAGCAAAGCACCATTAAGGACATCTGTGTAGGATCTCAAGGAAAGGTTACCCAGAAGGTGTTGTTTAATCTTCCAGGTTAAGCCGTCGAGAAACATCTGGATCTTTCTCTCCTCAGGGGGTACCTCATCAAGTACAATGCTAATCAGTCGAGTAAACTCCTCTTCATATTCAACAACAGTCAATCCTTCCTGTGTGTGGTTCAGTAGTTTCTGCCTCATCTCAGTCTGAACGGCGGGAGGAAAATATTTGCTGTCAAACCGCACCTAGAAATCCTGAATCACCATACTATCTCTCTCCTTAGCTGAAGTAGTGGACTCCCACCATTTTATTGCCGACCCCACTATCTTAAAGGTAGCTAGTATCTGCTTCTGCACTTCATTGCACTCATGCATCCTCAAATGTCGTTGGATGTCTTCCTTCCACTGGCTAGCTGCCACAACATCCGAGCTCCCGGCAAACTCTGGGGGATGTGCCTTCTGAAAGGCATCCCTAACTCGTTCCCATACAGAAGGGAACGGATGAACTGGTACTGGAGCCACTGCCTGTGCCTGAGTTGGTGCCTGCTGTACTACCACCAAGGCTGCATTTACCGCCTGTGCTACTATGGCGGCCAATTCAGCAGCGTTCATCATACCCTGGGCCTGTGCTGGCTGAGGGTCGGGTTGATCATCCCTGGGAACTCTCTGTGCACGTCTGGGAGGCATCTAAAATGAGAGAGAAGTTTGTAAGTCCTCAGTTAATATCTCAAAATAGCAGAAGACGTAAAAGCGTAATAAAGAATACAACAATCCTAAGTATAGGGCTCTACATCAAAGGACGCTAAGATGAAAGTGTAAAAAGCCGTACAGATCCTAAAGGACTCTAGAACCTGATGCTCTGATACCATATGTGACACCCCGTCTAATTAAATACAGGGTAGCTACTCCTTTATCAAATTAATACAGAATATCAAGTTGGTTCAGTCTTAGCATCACTGTCGAAAATATTTTATTTATTTACTAGCCACCTAATATTCAAAAAGAGTGATGTCAAATTTTATCTTTTTTTTTACAATCAATAGATACAATAATATGAAACCATCACCATCCAAAATAAAATCAACTTATAAGAACAGTAAACCAAAAATGAATGAACTAAGTCTGGAGTAAACACTCCAATAAAATAATCCAATACAAGTGTCTGAATAAATAAAGAATCCAACTACTAGACTGGAAATAAATATATGAGTAATAAACTTTGAAATAAAGAATGTCTGAGATGGACGACAAGTCCTGACTGAGATAACTATCAACTCATAATGAAATGTGGCAGATGCGTCTAAGCAAGGACCTGCAACTTCTACCAGCTGCAGCTCGTCAAATAAGGGATAGTCTATGCCTGTTGCCCCTGAGGCTGAATACCTGTAATAATATATATAGAAAAAAGAAAGAGAATTGCAAAAGACAGGTCAGAGCCTGAGGTTGAAAATAGTTCTAAAATAGAAAGTGCTTAAGATGCAATTTAAAACAACACATTATTACATACATGTTAGTTATGCGTCACTCCCTTGAGAAAATCTCACCTCTCAACTAGTATGCACGCCTAACGTACCTCTAACCCTTTCCTAGATACTATTAGCATAGTTAAGTCTTACATCTCACTACTTATAATAGTCTCTCGTATCCTTCCCGGGGTACGTTATTAAATAAGTTCTCCTTTAAGTCTCAAAAGAGTAAAGTCAAGTTTATAGTTAGGTCTCAACAACATAATTCACTTTAGATCTCACAATCTAATATATCTACTAAAGCATACAATAGACTACAACATAAAGTATATATAGTCATTTCTCTATTACATATATATACTAATCATGCACCCCTAGGTAAGGACCACTTAGTGCAATGCATACTCTGCTATCATGTCCCGGTGCATATCACTGCATAAAGGACCCTTGGTTCAATCACTCACGAACCAATCATAACAAAACATAAGTATTGGAGGCGAACATAATCCCTAGTCTCATGGGTCGCGCACATACCTACGTTCCTATTTGACTGTCGAACTATCATCTCTCGGATAGTACGTTTCCAAGGTTTTATATTCTAGGGTACGAGATAAACATCTCCCCCGAAGGCGTCACGAGATACGTCCGTCCCAACGCGAAACCTCCACCCCGATAGCAAGTAGCCTAGGTATGTCATACAAATAATAATCCAACCAATAGGTACACACATAACCTACTAATATCATTATATTGGGGTCATCGTCGATTCTTACCAATGCGACGTAAATTTCGGAAAGAAAAAGTTACATTTAATGGCAAGGTTGATATGAGGCCACCACCATTGAAACTAAATGGATCACAAGTTCTGCAACAATTAAATGAGCTTGACGTTGTAACTGAATATAAGAAAGAAGACGTGCTGAAAAGAAGGGTAAGAGACCAAAAGGAAACTGAGCTGGCAAAAAAAAATTAAAGGTATTATTCCGAAAAAAAGACTGAATTGGAAGAAGAAATGTATCTTTTTTGAATTGTAATATTGGGAGCATAATTTGATTCGCCATAATCTTGATGCATGCATATCGAGAAATTTTTTTGCGACAATATTCTTTTTACATTGTTGGGCATCAAAGGGAAAACAAAGGATAATTTAAATGCTCGAAAAGACCTCAAAGAGATGAGTATTAGGCGCGTGCTACATCCTCAGCAGCGAGGAACAAATCAACAGTATGTGGCCCCGGCAGAGTTTACGATGAGCAACAAAGAGAAGGATATATTCTTGAAAGTGTTGTTGAATCTCAAAGTTCCATATGTCTATTCATCGAATATTTCACGATGTGTGCACCCTCAAGAGAGAAGCATTTGGGGACTTAAGAGTCATGAAAATCACATTCTAATGCAACAAGTACTCCCAATCGTTGTACGTAGGGTATTGCCAAAGCATGTTGTCAAAGCTTTAATTGAATTAAGTAATTGCTTTGCGATACTATGCTAAAGTGTAAATACTTTAGCTGACTTGGAGAAATTTGAAGATCGTATGGCTCTTACTTTATGCAGTCTCGAGAAGATATTCCCTTCAGAATTTTTTGATGTGATGGAACATTTGCCCATACATTTGACTGATGAACTATTAATTGGCGGGTCAGTGCTTTATCGTTGGATGTATCCAATGGAAAGGTATCTACACACATTGAAACTCTATGTGCGAAATCGTGCTCATCTTGAGGCCTCATTTTCTAAGTCTGTCCTTTTAGAAGAGTTCATGACCTTTTGCTCGAGGTATTTGGGTGATAATGTGGAAACCAAGTCTAGTCGACCTATTAGAACAGATGACAAAGGTAATGACTCTGGTCGCGCTGTTGGGAAAAAAGTTCAAATTCAGCTTGATGAAGAAACATTGGTTCAAGCCCATCGTTATGTGCTTTTCAACACTGGTTCAGTGGCACCGTTCATCGAGTAAGTTAATTTTTTTACCCTATCAACGTGCACAAATTTGTTACTTGTAGGTTTTTCTACATTCATTACGAAATTGACATGTGTGCATTTTTATAGAAAACATCTCGTTGAACTTTCAAAAGAGTATCCTCAACTTTTACAGCACCATATTCAACGCCTTCATAACGAAAAATTCAGCACATGGTTTAAGAATCATGTAAGTCGGTTTATTCCTTGTTAATCTTAATAGTGCTCTAGTATATTTTCTATATAAAATTTTGATTACCTTTTATGTTGGGAAATATCAGGTGCGCAGTTTGACAAATAACGCCCAACTACCCGACGAAATTAGGAGTTTGTCTTTAGGCCCTCTAAAGGATGCTTTTAGATTCCATTCTTATATTGTTCGTGGTTTTCGATTTCTAATAAAGGCGGTTGATCAACGTAGAATAACTCAAAATAGTGGGGTGGTTCTAAAAGCTGCGCAGATGAGTTATTCTAGTCGTAGAGACAAAAATCCTCTTTTAGGGGATGTTACTTTCAATGGACAAGTTACAGACATCATTGAGATTCGTTACATCAATGGCATGAAATTTGTCTTATTCAAATGCGATTGGATCGATAACCGTATGGGTAAAAAATTAGATGAATTTAACTTTACGCTAGTTAACTTTAACTATTTGTTATACAAAGATAACCGAGTTTATGATGAACCTTTTATCCTAGCATCTCAAGCAGAACAAGTTTGGTCTGTGGAAGACCCGTTAGAATCAGACTGGCATGTTGTTGTTTTGATGACACCAAGAGACAAATTTGATGGATATTCAACCAATGAAGACTTAGATGTCCTTGAAGTTGAGCCATTTAGCATGCAACAACTAGATCAAGATCAAAATGTACCTTGGACGAGGCAAGGGATAGATGGCTCCATATTTGACACAACCGTTCTTGATGATGGAGATGGTATGGAAGAAAAAAGGGACGAAGGTATCGAGGAATGACGGGATGGTGGTTGAAATGGTTTAACTTTTTACCTTTGTATTATGTTAGCGAGGACATATCGGAATTACAAATTGATGATTGAAATTGATGTTTTATTAAATCTTTGTTTTCGTATTCATGTGTTGCCTTTTATTTTTTAATATTAACGGTTATCTTATAAATGTTGTGCTTAAATGTTTTTTGATATTGTGACAGGAAACAATGCGGTCTTCTGTAAATTTTAATGATAATATTAAGAATGCATTAGAAGAATTTAAAAATTCATCTTTTAAAGAGGGCAATCCAATAACCTTATATGGATTCCGTAAAATCGAATTATGTCGTTACTTGCAAAAATGTGGGAAACAGATATCAGAACAATATTTTTTTGAAAAAATAGTCCAGACGCTACCACCATGTTGGGATCAAGCAAAAGAAAAGATATTTCAAAAACATAATCCAACATGTGGAGAGAAATTAGTAGAGCTACTAGAGGAGGAAGAGCGTGAGTTGCATCCTTTATGGAGAGAACTTGAGCAACATAAAATGAGCACAAATTTAAATGTGTGAGATCATATGCATAACAAAGAAAGAGTATACAACATTTTAAAGACGAGGGGTTTTTGGCCTAACATAATTGTTCTCGTGCATACGATTGTGTGTACACTTCCACCCACGTGGCTAATTTCATCCATTCATAAAAGGATAAAATGTGGTTGGCTCAATATGAGGGATTTAGCAGATTTTCTGGAAGAAATAGAAAGGTATTGAAAATGCATACAATCAAAGGAAATACGATGTATTATAACTTTTCATTTTGTGTTTCATGTATAACATTTATTCATATTTATTTTGACATATATGATTTCTATAAAGATCTATTATGCCAACTAAATGCCCTGATCATCCCGTGGGAGTAGGAGGGTCAACGGATTCTCAAGCAGAAATGACCCGCCCATGTGCTCGAACGTCAATAGGATCACATCAGTCTCAACCAGAGTCATCTCAGCCAGTGATATCCCAACCCTCAGATAATATGATTGCAGGTATGTGTCTACCTATCTAGTAGAGAATTGTAAAAATATGCTAAAAATATTTTACTTTGGTAATTATTCATGTCATATTTTCTTTTGAATTTTGATCAAGTAGTGCTGAGGGTACACCATTACCAACTCAAAATGGTCCCGCTACTAGTGTGAAGCGTAAAGGGTTTTCCAAACCATGGAAAGAATGGGACGGTGGTCAAAAATTGATAATTGGGTGGAACAACGATTGTCAACCAATTGAACCCAACAGGAAGAAGATTGCCAGCCAGTTGGGATATTTCGATCGACAAGGATCGTTATTTCCTTTGGATGTGGACGATTGGAAAAGAATATCGATGGAAAGTCTCGATGAAGTTTGGAGTAGTGTGAAGGTACTTGTCTATCATTGCCAATATAAATTTGAATATTTTAAAATGCTCAGTTAAAACTTCAGTTAACAAAATGCTCGTGCATAACAAAATGCATATTTGGCAAAGTTTGGCAAAGTTTAACAAAATGCTCGTGCATAACAACATTGAATTGCTTAAATCTACCCTATATTTGGCAAAGTTTTCTATGTGCAAAAAAAACTATCGAATAATAAAAATGTGGGCAAAATTGTCTGTAAAACCCGTTGGCCATGTCCAAACAGTCCAACCAAATGGACCCTAAGTTAATACATCAATCAAATGATCTATTTATAATTTATTTATATTCTTTTGTTTATAGCGCAATACAAATGCCCCTGAAGGATTTAAGATAATTTGTTTTCAAATGCTGGACAATGCTTCGAGGCGCTTTAAGTATCGTATCAAAAAGGACTATTATGAGGCGTATGACAATGACATTGATCGACTTGAAAATGTACCTCTCCAAGTTGATCCCGATATATGGCCTAAATTAGTGACTTATTGGGGTGAAAAAGAAACGGTGGTATGAAATATGTAGAATTACTTTCTATTTATTTTTGTTGATTGTTTATATGTATCAAAATTGTAACATGATTTAACTTTTTATGTAGCAAGTGACGACCCAAAACACCGAAAATAGGGCAAACCTTTGTGACCACCCTAGGATTGGAAGGACATCAATTCCTCAAGTTGTAGAAAAGTTTAACATCATATTTTATATTCGTTACGTATTCATTTATGCTTTTAGTTTGAGGACGATTATTTTGAATTTCATCATTACTATTATGAACGTAATATGGTTTTTTTTATCTTACTTAAAAACAATAGATGAAGAAAGCCAACTTGCCTATCGACAAGCTTAGTGTGTATAGAGAGACTCGAAGGTTGAAGGATAAGACGTATAGTATGGAGGATGGAGCGGCTGGTATAGAGGTATTATATTTTAGTGTCCATTCTTATTACCTAATGTAAAAAATATTGCAATAAACGTTTTATGGTTTTGCACACTATTTAAAACTCTTTTCTTAATTTGTAGGAAAGTATACAAAGACAGTTGGGTGCGATAGAAGAAGAACAACAGAATGACCCGAAAGTGAGAGATCAAATCTTTGAGGATGTCATTGGTCGTGACGGACATGGACGTGCATTATGTAGGGGAGTTGGTATTCGATCGCCATCTGTAAGGTCCATGCCTTCTCACTTTTATGAGAGCGAGATCGAACGGTTGCAAAAGAGGATTGAGGAGGAGAGACTCGTCATCGTGAAGAGATGGATAGGAGGATTGAGGACAGAGAGATTCGTCATCATCAAGAGATAAAAGAGTTGAAGGAACTAATGTCACATACCACCAACAAATTGTTTCGTATGATTCAAAATGCTGGATTCCTAATACCACCAGATGACTCCCCGAGTACTTCTAATGTGCAACTGTAGGGAGCAGGTATCCACATTTCTCATCGTTATCCAATTATAAGGAAAAAATTATTTTGGATAGGAATACTAAATTGTACAATTATATCTCAGAAAACATAAATCAAAGCAAGACCTGCTTATGTATTAAACAAAACAAAATCATAACAGAAAGAACACTTAATATTTTTACAAAAAAAATGTTTCCATAATTAAAATAATGGGATTGCCACACTCTATTCTTGTGGTATAAAGTTAATATTTTTGAGTATACGATGAGAATTTGCAAAAATTTAGACTTAGGCTTAAAAACATGGCATGATGGGGTGACAACATAAAACAACCACAAAATGGTCCCGTAAGAGGCACGAGCACCTCGCACGGGACCAATGTAACTCGTACGAATCGATCGCGTACTCACCGGCCTCCCGGTTGGAGTATACAACAAGAATTCGCGAAAAAAATAGGCTTAGGCTTAAAAACATGGCGTCAATGGGTGAAAACAAAAAATAACCACAAAATAGTCCCGTAAGAAGCACGAGCACCTCCCACGGGACCAATGTAACTCGCACGAACCGACCACGTTGTCACCGGACTCTCGGTTTGAGTATATCACGAGAATTTGCAAAAAAATAGGCTTAAGCTTAAAAACATGGCGTCAATGGGTGAAAACATAAAATAACCACAAAACGGTCCCGTAAGACGCACGAGCACCTCGCACGGGACCAATGTAACTCGTACAAACTGATACCGTAGTCCCCGGCCTCTCGATTTGAGTATATCACGAGAATTTACGAAAAAATAGGCTTAGGCTTAAAAATATGGTATCGAGGGGTGAAAACGTAAAATAACAAAAAAAGGGTCCCGTAAGGGGCACGAGCACCTCACACGGGACCAATGTAACTCGTAAGAACCGATCGCGTAGTCCCCGGCCTCCCGGTTTGAGTATATCATGAGAATTTGCGAAAAAATAAGCTTAGGCTTAAAAACATGGTGTCAAGGGGTGAAAACGTAAAATAACCACAAAACGGTCCCGTAAGAGGCACGAGCACCTCACACGGGACCAATGTATCTCGTACGAATCGATCGCGTAGTCCCCGGCCTCCCGGCTTGACTATACGACATGAATTTGTAAAATTTAGACTTAGGCTTAAAAACTTGGCGTTAAGGGGTGAAAATGTAAAACAGCCACAAAACGGTCCCGTAAGAGGCACGAGCACCTCCCACAGGACCAATGTAACTCGTATGAACCGACCGCGTAGTCATCGGACTCTCGGTTTGAGTATATCACGAGAATTTGCAAAAAAATAGGCTTAGGCTTAAAAACATGGCGTGAATGGGTGAAAACGTAAAATAACCACAAAACGGTCCCGTAAAAGGCACGAGCACCTTGCACGGGACCAATGTAACTCGTACGAACCGATCGCGTAGTCCCCGGCATCCCAGTTTGAGTATACGACATGAATTTGCAAAATTTAGACTTAGACTTAAAAACTTGGCGTTAAGGGGTGAAAATGTAAAACAGCCACAAAACGGTCCCGTAAGAGGCACGAGCACCTCCCACAGGACCAATGTAACTCGTACGAACCGACCGCGTAGTCACCGAACTCTTGGTTTGAGTATATCACGAGAATTTGCGAAAATAGGCTTAGGCTTAAAAACATGGTGTTAAGGGGTGAAAACGTAAAATAACCACAAAACGGTCCCGTAAGAGGTACGAGCACCTCACACGGGACCAATGTAACTCGTACGAACTGATCGCGTAGTCCCCGGCCTCCCGGTTTGAGTATACGACATGAATTTGCAAAATTTAGACTTGGGCTTAAAAACTTGGCGTTAAGGGGTGAAAATGTAAATCAGCCACAAAACGGTCCCATAAGAGGCACGAGCACCTCCCACCGGACTAATGTAATTCATATGAACTGACCGCGTAGTCACCGGACTCTCGGTTTAAGTATATCACGAGAATTTGCAAAATAATAGGCTTAGGCTTAAAAATATGGAGTGAATGGTTGAAAACGTAAAATAACCACAAAACGGTCCCGTAAGAGGCATGAGCACCTTGCACGTGACCAATGTAACCCGTACAAACCGATCGCGTAGTCCTCGGCCTCCCGATTTGAGTATATGATGAGGATTTGCAAAATTTAAACTTAGGCTTAAAAGCTTGGCGTTAAGGGGTGAAAATATAAAACAACCACAAAACGGTCCCGTAAGAGACACGAGCACCTCGCACGAGACCAATGTAACTCGTACGAACCGACCGCGTAGACCCCGGCCTCCCGGTTTGAGTATATCACGAGAATTTGCAAAAAAATAGGCTTAGGATTCAAAACATGGCGTCAAGGGGTGAAAACGTAAAATAACCACAAAACGGTCCCGTAAGAGGCATGAGCACCTCACACGGGACCAATGTAACTCGTACAAACCGATCGCGTAGTCCCCGGCCTCTCGGTTTGAGTATACGACATGAATTTGCAAAATTTAGACTTAGGCTTAAAAACTTGGCATTAAGGGGTGAAAATGTAAAACAGCCACAAAATGGTCCCGTAAGAGGCACGAGCACCTCCCACGGGACCAATGTAACACGTATGAACCGACCGCATAGTCAACGAACTCTCGATTTGAGTATATCACGCGAATTTGCGAACAAATAGGCTTCGGCTTAAAAACACGACGTCAAGGGGTGAAAACATAAAATAACCACAAAACGGTCCCGTAAGAAGCACGAGCACCTCACACGGGACCAATGTAACTCGTACGAACCGATCGTGTAGTCCCCGGCCTCCCGATTTGAGTATACGATGGAAATTTACAAAAATTTAGAATTAGGCTTAAAAACATGGCATGATGGGGTGAAAATATAAAACAGCCACAAAATGGTCCCGTAAGAGGCACGAGCACCTCCCACGGGACCAATGTAACTCGTATGAACCGACCGCAAAGTCACCGAACTCTCGTTTTGAGTATATCACGAGAATTTTCAAAAAAATAGGCTTAGGCTTAAAAACATTGCGTCAAGGGGTGAAAACCTAAAATAACCACAAAATGGTCCCGTAACAGGCACGAGCACCTCCCACGGGACCAATGTAACTCATTCGAATCGATCGCGTAGTCCTCGGCCTCCCGGCTTGCGTATACGATGACAAATTTGCAAAAATTTAGACATAGGCTTAAAAACATGGTGTCAAGGGGTGAAAACGTAAAATAACCACAAAACGGTCCCGTAAGAGGCACGAGCACCTCCCACGGGACCAATGTAACTCGTACAAAACGATCGCGTAGTCCCTGGCCTCCCGGTTTGTGTATACGATGAGAATTTGCAAAAATTTAGACTTAGGCTTAAAAACATGGCGTGAATGGGTGAAAACGTAAAATAACCACAAAGCGGTCCTGTAAGAGGCACGAGCACCTCACACGGGACCAATGTAACTCGTACGAAACTATCGTTTAGTCCCCGGCCTCCCGGTTTGAGTATACGACATGAATTTGCAAAATTTAGACTTAGGCTTAAAAACATGGCGTTAAGGGGTGAAAATGTAAAACAACCACAAAATGGTCCCGTAAGAGGCACGAGCACCTCCCACGGGACCAATGTAACTCGTATGAACCGACCGCATAGTCACCGGACTCTCGATTTGAGTATATCACGAGAATTTGCAAAAAAATAGGCTTAGGCTGAAAAACATGGCGTGAATGGGTGAAAACGTAAAATAACCACATAACGGTCCCGTAAGAGGCACGAGCACCTTGCACGGGACCAATGTAACTCGTACGAACCGATCGCGTAGTCCCCGGCCTCCCGGTTTGAGTATACGACATGAATTTGCAAAATTTAGACTTAGACTTAAAAACTTGGCGTTAAGGGGTGAAAATGTAAAACAGCCACAAAACGGTCCCGTAAGAGGCATGAGCACCTCCCACGGGACCAATGTAACTCGTACGAACCGACTGCGTAGTCACCGAACTCTCGGTTTGAGTATATCACGAGAATTTCCAAAAAAATAGGCTTAGGCTGAAAAACATGGTGTCAAGGGGTGAAAACGTAAAATAACCACAAAAAGGTCCCGTAAGAGGCACGAGCACCTCACATGGGACCAATGTAACTCGTATGAACCGATCGCGTAGTCCCCGGCCTCCCGGTTTGAGTATACGACATGAATTTGCAAAATTTAGACTTAGTCTTAAAAACTTGGCGTTAAGGGGTGAAAATGTAAAGCAGCCACAAAACGGTCTCGTAAGAGGCACGAGCACCTCCACGGGACCAATGTAACTCGTATGAACTCACCGCGTAGTCACCGGACTCTCGGTTTGAGTATATCACGAGAATTTGCAAAAAAATAGGCTTAGGCTTAAAAATATGGCGTGAATGGGTGAAAACGTAAAATAACCACAAAATGGCCCCGTAAGAGGCACGAGCACCTTGCACGGGACCAATGTAACTCGTATAAACCGATCGCGTAGTCCTCGGCCTCCCGGTTTGAGTATGTGATGAGGATTTGCAAAATTTAGACTTAGGCTTAAAAACTTGGCGTTAAGGGGTGAAAATGTAAAACAACCACAAAACGGTCCCGTAAGAGGCACGAGCACCTCGCACGAGACCAATGTAACTCGTACGAACCGATCGGGTAGTCCCCGGCCTCCCGGTTTGAGTATATCACGAGAATTTGCGAAAAAATAGGCTTAGGCTTCAAAACATGGCGTCAAGGGGTGAAAACATAAAATAACCACAAAACGGTCCCGTAAGAGGCACGAGCACCTCCCACGGGACCAATGTAACTCGTACGAACCGATCGCGTAGTCCCCGGCCTCCCGGTTTGCGTATACGATGACAAATTTGCAAAAATTTAGACTTAGGCTTAAAAGCATGGTGTCAAGGGGTGAAAACATAAAATAACCACAAAACGGCCCTGTAAGAGGCACGAGCACCTCCCACGGGACCAATGTAACTCGTACGAAATGATCGTGTAGTCCCCGGCCTCCCGGTTTGTGTATACGATGAGAATTTGCAAAAATTTAGACTTAGGCTTAAAAACATGGCGTGAATGGGTGAAAACGTAAAATAACCACAAAACGGTCCCGTAAGAGGCACGAGCACCTCACACGGGACCAATGTAACTCGTTCGAACCGATCGCGTAGTCCCCGACCTCCCGATTTGAGTATACAACATGAATTTGCAAAATTTAGACTTAGGCTTAAAAACTTGGCGTTAAGGGGTGAAAATGTAAAACAGCCACAAAACAGTCCCGTAAGAGGCATAAGCACCTCCCACGGGACCAATGTAACTCGTATGAACCGACCGCGTAGTCACCGGACTCTCGGTTTGAGTATATCACGAGAATTTGCAAAAAAGGAGGCTTAGGCTGAAAAACATGGCGTGCATGGGTGAAAACGTAAAATAACCACAAAATAGTCCCGTAAGAGGCACGAGCACCTTGCACGGGACCAATGTAACTCGTATGAACCGATCGCATAGTCCCCGGCCTCCCAGTTTGAGTATACGACATGAATTTGTAAAATTTAGACTTAGACTTAAAAACTTGGCGTTAAGGGGTGAAAATGTAAAATAGCCCCAAAACGGTCCCGTAAGAGGCACGAACACCTCCCACAGGACCAATCTAACTCGTACGAACCGATCGCGTAGTCCCCGGCCTCCCGGTTTGCGTATACGATGAAAAATTTGCAAAAATTTAGACTTAGGCTTAAAAACATGGTGTCAAGGGGTGAAAATGTAAAATAACCACAAAACGGTCCCGTAAGAGGCACGAGCACCTCCCACGGGACCAATGTAACTCGTACGAAATGATCGTGTAGTCCCCGGCCACCCAGTTTGTGTATACGATGAGAATTTGCAAAAATTTAGACTTAGGCTTAAAAACATGGCGTGAATGGGTGAAGACGTAAAATAACCACAAAACGGTCCCGTAAGAGGCACGAGCACCTCACACGGGACCAATGTAACTCGTACGAACCGATCGCGTAGTCCCCGGCCTCCCGATTTGAGTATACGACATGAATTTGCAAAATTTAGACTTAGGCTTAAAAACTTGGCGTTAAGGGGTGAAAATGTAAAACAGCCACAAAACGGTCCCGTAAGAGGCACAAGCACCTCTCACGGGACCAATATAACTCGTATGAACCCATGCAAGTACCAAGGGGTGAAAACGTAAAATAACCAAAAAAGGGTCCCGTAAGGGGCACGAGCACCTCACACGGGACCAATGTAACTCGTACGAACCGATCGCGTAGTCCCCGGCCTCCCGGTTTGAGTATATCATGAGAATTTGCGAAAAAATAAGCTTAGGCTTAAAAACATGGTGTCAAGGGGTGAAAACGTAAAATAACCACAAAACGGTCCCGTAAGAGGCACGAGCACCTCACACGGGACCAATGTATCTCGTACGAATCGATCGCGTAGTCCCCGGCCTCCCGGCTTGACTATACGACATGAATTTGTAAAATTTAGACTTAGGCTTAAAAACTTGGCGTTAAGGGGTGAAAATGTAAAACAGCCACAAAACGGTCCCGTAAGAGGCACGAGCACCTCCCACAGGACCAATGTAACTCGTATGAACCGACCGCGTAGTCATCGGACTCTCGGTTTGAGTATATCACGAGAATTTGCAAAAAAATAGGCTTAGGCTTAAAAACATGGTGTCAAGGGGTGAAAATGTAAAATAACAACAAAAAGGTCCCGTAAGAGGCACGAGCACCTCACACGGGACCAATGTAACTAGTACGAACCGATCGCGTAGTACCCGGCCTCCCGGTTTTAGTATACGACATGAATTTGCAAAATTTAGACTTAGGCTTAAAAACTTGGCGTTAAGGGGTGAAAATGTAAAGCATCCTCAAAACGGTCCCGTAAGAGGCACGAGCACCTCCCACGGGACCAACGTAACCGTATGAACTGACCGCGTAGTCACCAGACTCTCGATTTGGGTATATCAAGAGAATTTGCAAAAAAATAGGCTTAGGCTTAAAAATATGGCGTGAATGGGTGAAAACGTAAAATAACCACAAAACGGTCTCGTAAGAGGTATGAGCACCTTGCACGGGACTAATGTAACTCGTACAAACCGATCGCGTAGTCCCCGGCCTCCCGGTTTGAGTATATGATGTGGATTTGCAAAATATAGACTTAGGCTTAAAAACTTGGCGTTAAGGGGTGAAAATGTAAAACAACCACAAAACGGTCCCGTAAGAGCCACGAGCACCTCGCACCTCGCACGAGACCAATGTAACTCGTACGAACCGACCGCGTAGTCCCCGGCCTCCCGGTTTGAGTATATCACGAGAATTTGCGAAAAAATAGGCTTAGGCTTCAAAACATGGGGTCAAGGGGTGAAAACGTAAAATAACCACAAAACGGTCCCGTAAGAGGCATGAGCACCTCACACGGGACCAATGTAACTCATACGAACTGATCGCGTAGTCCCCGGCCTCCCGGTTTGAGTATACGACATGAATTTGCAAAATTTAGACTTAGGCTTAAAAACATGGCGTGAATGGGTGAAAACGTAAAATAACCACAAAACGGTCCCGTAAGAGGCACGAGCACCTCACACGGGACCAATGTAACTCGTACGAACCGATCGCGTAGTCCCCGGCCTCCCAATTTGTGTATACGACATGAATTTACAAAATTTAGACTTAGGCTTAAAAATATGGCGTTAAGGGGTGAAAATGTAAAACAACCACAAAACGGTCCCGTAAGAGGCACGAGCACCTCCCACGGGACCAATGTAACATGTATGAACCGATCGCGTAGTCAACGAACTCTCGAGTTGAGTATATCACGAGAATTTGTGAAAAATAGGCTTCGGCTTAAAAACATGGCGTCAAGGGGTGAAAACGTAAAATAACCATAAAACAGTCTCATAAGAAGCACGAGCACCTCACACGGGACCAATGTAACTCGTACGAACCGATCGTGTAGTCCCCGACCTCCCGGTTTGAGTATACGATGAGAATTTGCAAAAATTTAGACTTAGGCTTAAAAACATGGCATGATGGGGTGAAAATATAAAACAGCCACAAAATGGTCCCGTAAGAGGCACGAGCACCTCCCACGGGACCAATGTTACTCGTATGAACCGATCGCGTAGTCACTGAACTCTCGGAATGAGTATGTCACGAGAATTTACGAAAAATAGTCTTAGGCTTAAAAACATTGCGTCAAGGGGATGAAAACGTAAAATAACCACAAAATGGTCCCGTAAGAGGCACGAGCACCTCCCACGGGACCAATGTAACTCGTACGAACGGATCACGTAGTCCCCGGCCTCCCGGTTTGCGTATACGATGAAATATTTGCAAAAATTTAGACTTAGGCTTAAAAACATGGTGTCAAGGGGTAAAAACATAAAATAACCACAAAACAGTCCCGTAAGAGGCACAAGCACCTCCCACGGGACCAATGTAACTCATACGAAATGATCGCGTAGTCCTCGGCCTCCCGGTCTGTGTATACGATGAGAATTTGCAAAAATTTAGACTTAGGCTTAAAAACATGGCGTGAATGGGTGAAAACGTAAAATAACCACAAAACGGTCCCGTAAGAGGAACGAGCACCTCACACGGGACCAGTGTAACTCGTACGAACCGATCGCGTAGTCCCCGGCTTCCCGATTTGAGTATACGACATGCATTTGCAAAATTTAGACTTAGGTTTAAAAACTTGGCGTTAAGGGGTGAAAATGTAAAACAGCCACAAAACGGTCCCGTAAGAGGCACAAGCACCTCTCACGGGACCAATATAACTCATATGAACCCATGCAAGTCCCAGATTTTTTCCCCAAATAAATCATACTATCAAACAATATTCAGCGTCATTGTGTATACATATTTTTTTAGTATAAACGCTTCAGGTGTGCCATTTCTTGATCTATATTCATCGAGTGACACTCATCAAAGTATAAAAGTGAAGTCATAGCTAAACATATCTTGAAAACCCCGTTAATGAACAATTAGATGTTAACCAAAAAGACCAAAAAAATATAGGATAAAGAAAATAGGATGAAACCTGGAATTTGGAATGGTTGTCCCGCAGTCTTTGTCATCTAACACTTCCTCTTCAACCCTCAAATCTCTGTTTCAACCATAAAAAAATAAAAGGATGCGCAATAAACCAATGACAAATAAACATACCCACATACATAGTGGTGTATGTGCAAATACACAAATATAAAGTTGAAACCATTTGAATCTGCAAATTCGTTCCATTTTCCCGTCCAATTGATTACCACTGGTGGAGGACATATAGTAGCCATTCATCTATACATATATAAACATATAACTTTACCAAACACATTGAAAATCATGGAATTTAAATCCAAAACACATTAATAATCACAAAAACAAAGTGTTAGAAATGCCAAAGATGAATACATTAGGTTTTGAACCCAAACTCAAGAAACAATAAAAAAACCATAGCAATAGATTTTATAAAGAATTAAGGTAAAGGTCATGTTCCTTCCTATATTTGGATTTTTAGGACACGGCTTTTCAAGTTTATAAATCTAGTCCCTGTGGTACAATAGCATTTATTTGTGCGGTCCCTTTTAGAATTAGGAGTATACATTCTTTCATTGTTGGGTCCGCGCCAGCGGCACCATTTTTCATGGCATTTTTGTACATGGACTAAATTTTTAAAATAATGTGGTGTGTCCTATTTTTATACAACTTTGAGTCAGAGGGGACCTTTCCCCAAATCCCCCTAGATTTTATTATTAATGCAATGAGGATGCACGAGAAATCACTACTCATTAGACACGTAAAGATTCGCTTTGCGATTTGTACATTAAAAAACCATTGCGATTTGCACTCTAGCCACAAGGACATCCCAACCTTCCATTGCCTGATCTTAAGTTTTGGTTTCACATACATTAGAATGAGTACAATAAGTATCTTGGCCCACTCTGTCCGGTGCCCAAATCGCAATCAAAGAACTAATATGCAAAAAAAAATACACACAAAAAATGCAACTTTCCTAAGACGAACATGAACAGATCCAAGAAAGTCTCTGTCACGACCAATGACATCCTCAAAGATTTGATCTCTCACTTTCGGGTCATTCTGTTGTTCTTCTTCTATCGCACCCAACTGTCTTTGTATACTTTCCTACAAATTAAGAAAAGAGTTTTAAATAGTGTGCAAAACCATAAAATGTTTATCGCAATATTTTTTACATTAGGTAATAAGAATGGACACTAAAATATAATACCTCTATACCAGCCGCTCCATCCTCCATACTATACGTCTTATCCTTCAACCTTCGAGTCTCTCTATACACACTGAGCTTGTTGATAGGCAAGTTGTCTTTCTTCATCTATTGTTTTTAAGTAAGATAAGAAACAAAAAGCATATTACGTTCATAATAGTAATGATGAAATTCAACATAATCGTCCTCAAACTAAAAGCATAAATGAATACGTAACGAATATAAAATATGATGTTAACCTTTTCTACAACTTGAGGAATTGATGTCCTTCCAATCCTAGGGTGGGCACAAAGGTTTGCCCTATTTCGGTGTTTTGGGCCGCCACTTGCTACATAAAAAGTTAAATCATGTTACAATTTTGATACATATAAACAATCATAAAAAATAAATAGAAAGTAATTCTACATATTTCATACCACCATTTCTTTTTCACCCCAATAAGTCATTAATTTAGGCCATATATCGGGATCAACTTGGAGAGGTACATTTTCAAGTCGATCAATGTCATTGTCATATGCCTCATAATAGTCCTTTTTGATACGATACTTAAAGCGCCTCCAAGCATTGTCCAGCATTTGAAAACAAATTGTCTTAAATCCTTCAGGGGCATTTGTATTGCGCTATAAAGAAAAGAATATAAATAAATTATAAATAGATCATTTGATTGATGTATTAACTTAGGGTCCATTTGGTTGGACTGTTTGGACATGGCCAATGGGTTTTACAGACAATTTTGCCCACATTTTTCTTATTCGATAGTTTTTTTTGCACATAGAAAACTTTGCCAAATATAGGGCAGATTTAAGCAATTCAATGTTGTTATGCACGAGCATTTTGTTAAACTTTTCAAAACTTTGCCAAATATGCATTTTGTTACGCACGAGCATTTTGTTAACTGAAGTTTTAACTGAGCATTTTGAAATATTCAAATTTATATTGGCAATGATAGACAAGTACCTTCACACTACTCCAAACTTCATCGAGACTTTCCATCGATATTCTTCTCCAATCGTCCACATCCAAAGGAAATAATGATCCTTGTCGAGCGAAATATCCCAACTGGCTGGCAAGCTTCTTCCCGTTGGGTTCAATTGGTTGACAATCGTTGTTCCACCCAATTATCAATTTTTGACCACTATTCCATTCTTTCCATGGTTTGGAAAACCCTCTACGCTTCACACTAATAGCGGGACCATTTTGAGTTGGTAATGGTGTACCCTCAGCACTACCTGATCAAAATTTAAAAGAAAATATGACATGAATAATTACCAAAGTAAAATATTTTTTGCAGATTTTTACAATTCTCTACTAGATAGGTAGACACATACCTATAATCATATTATCTGAGGGTTAGGATATCACTGGCTGAGATGACTCTGGTTGAGACTGATGTGATCCTATTGACGTCCGAGCACATGGGCGGGTCATTTCTGCTTGAGAATCCGTTGACCCTCCTACTCCCACGGGATGATCAGGGCATTTAGTTGGCATGATAGATCTGTATAGAAAACGTATATGTCAAAATAAATATGAATAAATGTTATACATGAAACACAAAATGAAAAGTTACAATACATCGTATTTCCTTTGATTGTATGCATTTTCAATACCTTTCTATTTCATTCAGAAAATCTGCCAAATCCCTCATATTGAGCCAACCACATTTTATCCTTTTATGAATGGATGAAATTAGCCACGTGGGTGGAAGTGTACTCACAATCGCATGCACGAGAACAATTATGTTAGGCCAAAAACCCCTCGTCTTTAAAATGTTGTATACTCTTTCTTTGTTATACATATGATCTCGCACATTTAAATTTGGGCTCATTTTATGTTGCTCAAGTTCTCTCCATAAAGGATGCAACTCACGCTCTTCCTCCTCTAGTAGCTCTACTAATTTCTCTCCACATGTTGGATTATGTTTTTGAAATATCTTTTCTTTTGCTTGATCCCAACATGGTGGTAGCGTCTGAACGATTTTTTCAAACAAATATTGTTCTGATATCTGTTTCCCACATTTTTGCAAGTAACGACATAATTCGATTTTACGGAATCCATATAAGGTTATTGGAGTGCCCTCTTTAAAAGATGAATTTTTAAATTCTTCTAATGCATTCTTAATAAAATCATTAAAATTTACAGAAGACCGCATTGTTTCCTGTCACAATATCAAAAAACATTTAAGCACAACATTTATAAGATAACCGTTAATATTAAAAAATAATAGGCAACACATGAATACGAAAACAAAGATTTAATAAAACATCCATTTCAATCATCAATTTGTAATTCCGATATGTCCTCACTAACATAATACAAAGGTAAAAAAGTTAAACCATTTCAACCACCATCCCGTCATTCCTCGATACCTTCGTCCCTTTCTTCTTCCATACCATCGCCATCATCAAGAACGGTTGTGTCAATTATGGAGCCATCTATCCCTTGCCTCGTCAAAGGTACATTTTGATCTTGATCTAGTTGTTGCATGCTAAATGGATCAACTTCATGGACATCTAAGTCTTCATTGGTTGAATATCCATCAAATTTGTCTCTTGGTGTCATCGAAACAACAACATGCCAGTCTGACTCTAACGGGTCTTCCACATACCAAACTTGTTCTGCTTGAGATGATAGGATAAAAGGTTCATCACCAACTCGGTTATCTTTGTATAACAGATAGTTGAAGTTAACTAGCGTAAAGTTAAATTCATCTATTTTTTTTACCCATATGGTTATCGATCCAATCGCATTTGAATAAGACAAATTTCATGCCATTGATGTAACAAATCTCAATGATGTTTGTAACTTGTCCATAGATAGTAACATCCCCTAAAAGAGGATTTTTGTCTCTACGGCTAGAATAACTCATCTGTGCAGCTTTTAGAACCACCCCACTTTTTTGAGTTATTCTACGTTGATCAACCGCCTTTATTCGAAATCGAAAACCACGAACAATATAAGAATGGAATCTAAAAGCATCCTGTAGAGGGCCTAAAGACAAACTCCTAATTTCGTTGGGTAGTTGGGCGTTATTTGTCAAACTGCGCACATGGTATTTGCCCAACAGAAAAGGTAATCAAAATTTTATATAGCAAATATACTAAAGCACTATTAAGATTAACAAGGAATAAACCGACTTACATGATTCTTAAACCATGTGCTGAATTTTTCGTTATGAAGGCATTGAATATGGTGCTGTAAAAGTTGAGGATACTCTTTTGAAAGTTCCACGAGATGTTTTCTATAAAAATGCACACATGTTAATTTCGTAATGAATGTAGCAAAACCTACAAGTAACAAATTTGTGCACGTTGATAGGGTAAAAAAATTAACTTACTCGATGAACGGTGCCACTGAATCAGTGTTGAAAAGCACATAACGATGGGCTTGAACCAATGTTTCTTCATCAAACTGAATTTGAACTTTTTTCCCAACAGCGCGACCAGAGTCATTACTATTGTCATCTGTTATAATAGGTCGACTAGACTTGGTTTCCATGTTATCACCCAAATACCTCGAGCAAAAGGTCATGCACTCTTCTAAAAGGACAGATTTAGCAATTGAGGCCTCAGGATGAGCACGATTTCGCACATAGAGTTTCAATGTGTGTAGATACCTTTCCATTGGATACATCCAACGATAAAGCACTGACCCGAAAATTAATAGTTTTTCAGTCAAATGTATGGGTAAATGTTCCATCACATCAGAAAATCCTGGAGGGAATATCTTCTCGAGGCTGCATAAAGTAAGAGCCATACGATCTTCAAATTTCTCCAAGTCAGCTAAAGTATTTACACTTTAGCATAGTATCACAAAGCAATTACTTAATTCAATTAAAGCTTTGACAACATGCTTTGGCAATACCCTACGTACAGCGATTGGGAGTACTTGTTGCATTAGAATGTGATTGTCATGACTCTTAAGTCCCCAAATGCTTCTCTCTTAAGGGTGCACACATCGTGAAATATTCGATGAATAGCCATCTGGAACTTTGAGATTCAACAACACTTTCAAGAATATATTCTTCTCTTTGTTGCTCATCGTAAACTCTGTCGGGGCCACATACTGTTGATTTGCTCCTCGTGTCTGAGGATGTAGCACGCGCCTAATACTCATCTCTTTAAGGTCTTTTCGAGCATTTAAATTATCCTTTGTTTTCCCTTTGATACCCAACAATGTAATAAGAATATTGTCGCAAAATTTTTTCTCGATATGCATGACATCAAGATTATGGCGAATCAAATTATGCTCCCAATATTGCAATTCAAAAAAGATACTTTTCTTCTTCCAATTTAGTCTTTTTTTCAGAATAGTACCTTTAATTTTTTTTGCAAGCTCAGTTTCCTTTTGGTCTCTTACCCTTCTTTTCAGCACGTCTTCTTTCTTATATTCAGTTACAACGTCGAGCTCATTTAATTGTTGCAGAACTTGTGATCCAGTTAGTTTCAATGGTGGTGGCCTCATATCAACCTTGCCATTAAATGTAACTTTTTCTTTCCAAAATTTATGTAGCATTGGTAAGAATTGACGATGACCCCAATAACAGTACTTACGGACGTTCTTCAATCGTATAGCTTGATGATCTTTATTGCAACAAGGACAAGCAAATGCACCTTTTGTGCTCCATCCTGATAACATGGCATAACCAGGAAAATCGCTAATTGTCCATAACAACGCCGCATGTAACTGAAAAAATTGTTTCGCTGATTCATCATAAGTACGTACCCCATTAGCCCATAACTCTTTCAACTCATCAATTAGTGGCTGTAAATATACATCAATTTTATCACCGGGCCCTTTTGGTCCGTCAATAAGAACATACAAAATTAAGTGGGGTTGTTTCATACACAACCATGGGGGAAAGTTTAATATCACTAGCACAATAGGCCAAGTACTGTGAGCAATGATCATATTACCAAACGGATTGAATCCATCAGTTGCTAGCAAAAGTCTGACATTGCGACAATCACTCGCAAAAGATGGATTTCGCTCATCAAATGTCTTCCATGCAAGGGAGTCAGCGGGATGCCTCAACACACCATCATCGATCCGTTCATCAGCATGCCATTTCATTAGTGGAGCAGTATGCGATGACCAATACAATCGTTGTAATCTCGGTTTCAAAGGAAAATACCTTACCTTTTTCGCTGCTACT